>VZRE01010843.1:400940-502926 GCA_013396775.1 Cephalopterus ornatus
GGCCGCCCCGCCACCGCCGCTGGGCGCCGGCGCTGCCCCGTCCTGGGCGGGAGGCGGCTCCGCAGAGCTGTCCGGCTGCCGCCGCCGCCGCCGCCGACTCTGCTGAAGTTTAAGCCCGGAGTAACTTTCAAGGGGGAGCACGTTTGAAAATGCAGCGGTGCGGGTGACGAACAGCGATGCTGTGTGGGTTTCACAGGCTGGGTCTAGGAAGGAAAACCTTATTTTCGGCTGATACGCTGCTGCAAAAAAAGGCAAAACTTCTTAGGCGTAGCTTAAAGCACTCCCTTCGACCTTTTGTTTTCTGGTAACTCTCGAAATTCTGCCTCACAGATCTTGTTTATCAGCGCTTGATTTTTTCTGCATGAGTGTCTTTTCTCTGAACTCTCTCTAGCTGATTGTACAGATTTCTTGAAATAAGGATTCAGGGCTGAGCAAGAGAAATTTCTTCCATTCTGTAGTTCACTTTCCATATCTTTAAGAGGGTCAATTGTCGCTAGGTTGGTTTTCTTCTGTCTTGTCAGAACAGTGCCCCGAAAGTTCATGTTGAAGTTAAAAACAAGCATTAACATTTATGAATTCTAAAGTTAAATAGAGTTGAAGTCTGAGCTCTGAAAGGTTTGGAAGGAGTTACTGTGGATGTGTGGGTATATTTGTTCGTGATAAGCTTCGTTTAAAGTCTTGTGCTGTGACTTGCTGTGCAGAGGTCTAAGAGAGATTAGTTTAAATATTGCTGATAGCCTTTTGCTTTCTTAAGCATAAGGGACAAATGCGTTAGATCTACGAGATGCTCTGGTGTCCCATCAGGAGGCATTACTGCACGACAAGGAGCTGTTCAGTACCGCAGTGCTGCCCCTTGCATTTGTGTCCTCTAAAATAGCTTTTATTGAGCAGGTGCAAAGACCCAGGTTTTTACAGTATAAAGACATGAACCACACTGTTGCTCCTTCTCCAGCTCTTGGGGAGATGGGGGAAGCGGAAGGGTTGGGGAGCAGGTAACTCCTAAATTGGCAGTTCCACACGGTGCTGGCAGAGGAAGCGAAGCGGTGGCTCTGGGCCACCTGCTCCCACAGCACATTCTGGTACAGTTGCCAACTAAATTATCACTGTTGGGATTGTTTCTGTTTGGAGAGTGTTGTCTCGAATGCATCTTCACACTTGGTGCATAATAGGTGAAAAAGCTCACCTTCATGAGCTGATTGTTTTTAGAGGCCTGACTGGTGTGCATTTTTATACTAGTACTTTGTGTGACATGGGGGATGGACGACTGTCTATTTCTAGTCTTTCCTATATGCAGTTGGAGAAGTCTGTCTAGAAAGTTACTGATGAGACAGGTTGTGGTATTTCAAGAGAAAATCCTGAAAATTATTTGTGATGCTTGCTGAGGGATATTATGCTTGGTTTGAGTGGTCTAAATTTAGGCATATTCCACTCTGACCATTAAAAAATTAGTGTTGTAGTTGTCCTTGTTGACTTTGCTTTGTGTTTAAAAATAGGCTGTGTTTTCAGGAAGCTGATGGGATTGCATGCCCCCAGGAGCAGTACAAATTCAGTGGCAGCACTGAGCCTTATAAAACTCAGTGAAAGGCTGTTGTGGCAGCCTTTGCTGAAGCTTCCCAAACTTGTAGTGAAATGGCAGGTGACGTCTTGAACGTAATTCACAGTGCTGTCTGCATTTATTTCTTCTTGTTTGTAATGGACTTTAAAAGAAAATTGTCTCTATGTTCATCTTCCTTGTGGTTCTGTGTAAATAGTACTTAAATATTTTGTAGTTCTGTCTGGTTCCTGTGTCCTGCTGAGGACTGTCTCCTGCTGTGAAATGTTTTAAGATCAGAGAGATTGAGGTAGAGAAGCATTTAATGTTTGCACAACATGTATCCATGCTTTTCTTCACTTATTGTAAGACAATGACTCCAGAACTTTTGATAATGTTGATATCCTGTCTTTTTTATGAAAATATTAATCAAATCCAAGCTCTTACCAAGAAGGTCAGAGCTTTTTCTGTTTTGAGAGATTTTAATCAGTAATAATCGTGTGTTATGCTTATATTATGCGTTACAGTCAGATGTCAGTGTCTGGTCCCTTCTCTTATCTCTTTTGGGGGTTTTTTTCCCTTGTACGGAAACTTTACTTGAGCTCTCTTTCGTATTGCTTCTGTACATTTCTGCTGGGGCAACTGATTTGCTTCCTTATCCATTTTTAGCTTTTTCAGACTCTTCAATTTTATTTTAAATTGGGTGTTGTGTTTTGTATTACAAAGCTCCCACTAACTCCGAATTTTATTAGTATGATGTAAAAATTCAGAGTTTACTCACTGAAGCTAAAAAGCAGATGGGTCATTACACATCCTATGTTTTACATTTCATTCATTTTTACTTCTTATCAGCTCAGAGAATGACTTGCTAGTGTTTCTTCTGGAAAGGTATTTAGCTTTTATTAGATTAATCCAAAGGTAGATTCTTCACCTTTTCTCTTGTCAACTTGTCCTAATAGTCAATTATTGTAAATTTTTTTGGGTTTTTTTTTTTAACATTTGATTCTAACCAATAATGTTACAGCAAAAGGTGCTACAAAAGCCCAAGTGCTCTCCAACAATATGCTTTTTTCTATACTCACCAATTTTCCTGGTTTTTTTTATGTTTACCTGGAGCTGTGGTCACGGGTTGGTTTGATTAGTGCTATATGGATGCGTATCATGAATTTTTTGCTTCATTGGAGACCACATGAACAGTGTGGATAATATGTATTGCCCTGCCTGGCAGTGGTGGTTCCTAGATGTTTTTTTTTGAATTAGCATTTCTAGGGTGTCTAGTAGAACAGTTCTAGTTAACTTGACTACCCATTATTGCCTGTGTTACTACACATTGTTTCATTTGTCCCCCATATTTGGACTTGGTTTGTTTCTTGATCCCTTCATACTTCTGTTATTAATAGAGTAGCTTTTAGTTTCCTGTTGTTTTTCTCAAGATTAATGTCAAACCATTTGGTTTGGCCCTTTTTCTTATTACTGGTTCAGCTTTAGAACTTCTCTACTCCTAACATATCCTTAATTTCAAGGTCTAATAAAAATTAGCATTGTTGAGCTGCATCTCTTTGTAGTCAGCTCATCAGGACTTACAGAGGAAAATTATCTGGGCTTGGTGGTTTTCTTACGTTGTTCATTAATCTTCCTGGCTAGAGATGGTCTGTAGAAGTAGGCAGGAGATTAAACTCCTCTGCATGTGAGATGAAGCTTTCCTGTAGATAACTGCTACTTCCAATATCTCCTGCCTTCTGTTATTCGTTAGATATGTGTGATTGATTCATCAAATGTGTGATGCTGTTGTTGCCCTCCTGTTGTGTGCTCATCAGCAGTTTGCCTCAGGACTTCATAATACTTTTGAATAGAGCTGTATTTTTGTTTTTTAAATAAAACAATCCTGTGTTGTCTTTACATCCTGTTCTGTTACCCTTCTCCCTCTGTAGGCACAGAAAATGTGTGCATGCACATGATACACATTGTGGTTTTCTTTCCACCTTTCATTTCCTTAAATAATTTTTTAGAAGTTAAATTTTTTCTAGCCAGGCCTTTTTTGATTTTTAAGTTAGTTGTTTCAGCATAATTTTCAGTGGTAGATTAAATGTTAGTTGAGCTCTCTGTTTACGGAAATCTGCCCAAGAGATTGATCTCTACCAGTCTGAGCAGTATTGAACAGCACTGCCTGCCCTCCTCAGGGCTATATTACGTGTAGATAATAAAGAATTTTATTCTGAAAGCAGTCTCATTCAGCAGTATCTTTAATGTGTTTTGTATCTGAAATACTGAGCTTATGGGCAAGTTCAGATGTGCCTGTTCTATTTTTGGGTTGAATGTATGCTGAAAATGGTGCTCATAAGAGATGTGGGCAATGCTGGGTCCTGAAAGGTGAAATGATTTATTTATTTTCCGAGGTGGCTGTTCACATCAGCGGTGCTGACACTGTGAAATCAGATGGGCATCTTGGGGAGTATTTGGTGTTTTGTTAGAGATGATCTGAAATGCTTCTGAAGACTCTGCTGCTCTTTCAAGAGGGAGAGAAAGACGTTGTGTATTCTTGGTCAAATTCAGGTTGTCTGCTTGTGTTCTGTCAGCGGCTTAAGAGCACAAGCCCAAGAAGAGATCCTCGTTGAGGAATGCTGTAGCTTGCCTGAATAAAGTGCTGCCAAACCATAATGGAAAAAATGGCCTTGTTCAGAACTATGGAAAGTATTTCTGGGGTGAGATGAGAGGATCTTTGTGGGAAAAACTGAAATCCTGGGAATAACATAGCACTTTTCAACCCCCCACTTCCAGCCCAATGGAAGAAAAGGGACAGGGATACTGGCAAAGAATGACTTTTTCCAAAACCATACTATTATTTGAGCTAAAACTCTTAAATAATACAGTGTAATTCTTAAAAAAAAAATTGTCAAACACTGTATTTGAGTTGTCTTAATTTAGTGTGCTCATTGGCTACTTGCTGTTGGTCCTTAATGTTGTGGTGATGGTATTAATGCAACTTAAGGCTATTCACATATTTTTCCAGCTTCTAGTTCAGAAACAGTTTTGCTCTTTGATGAGTTTTGCTATTTTTTGCTAAGACAGAAAATTAAATACTAAAAATACAGATGATCGGTTTTCACTTGAAAAACAAAAAGGAAGATTCTCTGTGAATGTGATTGAAGGAGCTGGTCACTCCTTATTGTGAAACAGACTCAGGAGAAGTACCTTTGGGTGTGTGGTTTTGCTCTGGTATTGCTACTTCTTAATTATTTAAAAGTAACATCTGCTTTCCTAGAAGTGATTCTGTGTCAGTAAAGTTAGGAGTAGGAGATACTGCACACTGAAATAAAATTTCACAGTCATGGTTGAGAGTCTGTCTCGCTCTCTGTTCTCAGTTCCTTTGTTGGGGGTGGAGCAGGGAAGAGCTGCTATTCCAAGAGCTTATGTCATGTTGAAGTGAATGTTAAACAGATTTTGCCAAGTAGAAGCTTTTCATATTGTGCTCTGCATTGTCTGTAGATGCACATCCTTTGATTCTGTGAATTTTATTATCTTCCTCGTACACCCTGGGCTATACCAAGTGTTACTGTAGGGGCGTTATTCTCGATGTGCAGAGACTGTGCCTTGATCTTTGCTATTTTTGTAATTACCAGTTGGAGGAACGTAGTCTATGATAGGAGGCTTTGTCATCCTTTGCAGTTCAGATGCAAAATGGTCCATTTAATAGAACTAAAGTTCAAGACCTTGGCAGACAAAAAAAGTCTAAGGTAATATTATGTATGAGGAAAGTCTTTTTAAAAGTAGTATTTTTGTTCTCATGGCTTCTTTTCCCCAACCTTTTTCATTCTATCAGTTTCTTTTATTTTCACTTTGTTCTAGGTCTGCTCCACTTTTTACTTCCTTTCCATTTACTCTTCCTCATTTTTCTTTCCCAAATGTTTTCTCAGTGAAAATTATAGAATTAATATGATATTCCCTCTTAAATGGTTTTTTGTCTTTCTTCCCTTTGCTGTGTCCTGCCTGCTCTCAGCAGCAGATGGCAGATGAGGTCCTGGGACTACAGGTAGTTGGGATATGGCTGTTTGTCTAATGACCAGAAAGTGCATCTTTTTCTTGTATGATCATTAGACACTGCTCCAGCCATGAGTGTTTCAGTGGTCACTTTTGAACTCTTGTCTCAGACTCACTATCGTTATTTTCTTCCTTTAGAAAGAAAGAACTTTCAGCTACCAAGAAAGATCGAGTGAACCATTGTCTAACAATATGTGAAAACATAGTTGCTCAATCTTTAAGGTGAGATAATGTCTTTTGTTTATGGCATTAGAATGAATATCAACTTTGTAGTGTAACCTATTTGGAGGATACCTGATAATTGCTGGGTTTAAGTGCTGAACTTCTGTTTAAAACTGAACTGAAATGATTTTTTATTTTTAACCATCCCAAGAAGCTGAAGAAGTACTTTTGTTTTAACTGTTGGTAGAGTAGGCATTATCCTTCTACTGCAGACAGAGAAACTTAGGCGCAGAGGTCAAATACCTTGCCAGGTTATGTAGGAAAGAGCAGGGAAATGATCTCCCACTCCTAATGAAGTGCTTCAATACACTGTATGTCTTCTCCTCTTGTGTGTGTATAATATATGTGTAGTTGGATTCTAAAAGCCCTTCCAAAACATAATTGGTGTTTCCTTTTCAGAGTGCACACTGTAATTTTCTAATATTTGTTTATTTAGAAATTCTCCAGAATTTCAGAAGCTGCTGGGCATTGCTATGGAACTCTTTCTCCTCTGCAGTGAGGATGCAGAATCTGACGTCCGGATGGTTGCTGATGAATGCCTTAATAAAGTTATTAAAGTAAGAACCACATTTTACCTTTTCTTAATGCAGTGTCCTGTATGAATTCACACTGATGTTCTTGTAGTTGCTTTTCTTATTTCAATAATACCTAATAATGTAAGAGGCTAAGTAAGCTTCTTTACTAAATTCTGTACATGCTCTTAGGAGAGCTTCTAATGCCCAGATCAACATATTTAACTTGTCTGCTGTCATTCATTGTTCCGAGCTAGTCTTTTGTACAGTTGTTCATGAACTTTGTTCTCTTTAAGTTAACCAAAACAAGAATGTTGGTTTTTCTAACATCATCTTCTGTGGGAGAAATACTCTGTCATTGTTCTGTAAACATAAAGATACTCAGCATGAGGAAAGGCAAAAATGTTATTTAAAAGCTGCTTGAAAGCTGTAGTGCCTTTTCGTTCCGGACTAGTAGTATGCCCCAGTTCAGGTAGTGTGATTTGCTGAGACTTGTAGAAGGAGATTTTAGGCAGTACTTAGGATAAATATGATGTTCTAGAGGTTGTTTATACCCCTACTGTGATCCAGAGTGAAGGGCTTGTTGGAGAACAGCAGATGGGCATTCATAGGAGGTCAGGCAAGGTCTAAATCGTGATTCAAAATATCTTCAAATGAACCTTTTGAGTAATTCCTGGGAGCTGCTGCTTTCAGGACAGGTTTGCCTTCACTTGCCCCTTTTTTTTTTCCTGGAAATACTTGAACTTTAAGTCAACCTTAGGTACCTGCATAATTAACTTAGTTGATGCAAGTTTAGGTGCTTTAGAAATACGCAAATAATAATTTTCTTTAGCATGAAGGGGTGTGTAGAAGCAAGCAAACTAAGCATCCTTATTTCTTTATGGATTTCCTCAGTTCTGTTTATTTGATATCTGAAGGAATTAAGTTTTGGGGTTGAGCTTGTGGCTGAAAGTTGTGTGAAGAAAGCTTACTGATTATGTAGTGTGTTCCATAATGATAGGGAATGAGGAAGTGCAAGTGCCTTCCTTTTTTGTGTTGCCCTGTGGCACTTTGCTCTTTTCACTTTGATTTAAATGTTTTTCCATTTGTGGGAGAGCACTCTGTAAAATGCATACACTATTGTTTAACTTAATTTACTTTAAAAGATGCTCTGAAACAGTTTTGAAGAATGCAAACTTACTTCCTACTTTCCGTGAAACTCTTACGTAGGCTTGGTATAAAACTTACCTCATAAATTCCCCAATCTGTTAAATATTATTGCTTTCTAGGATGGTTCAAGGTAACTTGAAAAACTTTAATTTTTTTTTTCCAAATGCTTGTAGGTTAGTTTTGTTTTAAACATTAAAGTGATTTTAAATGACAGAGTCTTCTATCAGTCGTTAGACTTGCCAGTTGGTCACAGCTCAGAAATGGTAATGGTGTGACATTCCAACCGCATGGATGTATCAGACTGTTATGGAAGCTGGTTGTAGTTTGTATTCTGTTTCTATGTTTCGTGCTGTGTGTAAGCAATTCAGTCTTTAGGCAGAACTCTTGTGTATAAATACAGAGACAAAAAGATGCACAGTTTTATTTCTGGTTGTGCAAGTTGCATGGTGCTTGTGATGAGTGGAACAGAGGTGTTGGACCCCTAAGCTTGCATTTTAGACCAAGTTCAGCTTTTTTTAGTACCTCAGGCGTTTTTAGAGACAAATTCTTTTGCTAGGTAGATGTTTTGTATTTTCTCTCTTGAAATAGGAGAATACACATGTAAGCACTACTTGTGTAACTGTGTGTCTGGAGTTTATGCTCGTTAGTCTAACTAAAAAACTAACACTTCTGTGTTAGACAAGGTGACCACATAACTTCAGACAAAGACTTTGTAGGTCATCTCTTAAGTATCACCACACTTACCTGTCAGAACCTCAAAGACAACAGAAATCGCTCAAAATTTAAACAACCTTGGTGATACCTTTAAAAGAAAAAATACCAAGTTGGGAGTTTACCAGGTTTCTGTGGGTAAGGTCAAGCTGTCTTATTTCTGAAGCTGATGCACAATGTTGTAGTATTCTCTGTGCTAATGATACTGGTGGGACTCTTAACACAGATTGGAGTACAGTTGGTCTCAGTAATTGGGTTTTATTATTGTAGTTTAATTTAGAGTTGACTATGCTTACAATTTTTTCTGATGACATTTTAAGTTCTGGCCTGCTAAAATTATAGTTTTACAGCAGCAACAAGAGTTGCTCTAGTTGGGTGTGTTGTTAAGGACCACTTAGCCTTGAATCCAAACAGTAGTTGGTGCCCTTTTGTGTTGCTTGATATCCTTATATACAGGGACAGTGAACTTCTCATAAAAAACTAAATTTTGTCAAGTCCTACCTGGTGTCATGTAGGCACCCGCAGTCCATAGTGGGGTGCTTATGTTAATGTAAAGATGCAACCCAGGTAGGATTTTTCTGGGCAAGGTAATACAATTGTATTATAATGACTGGTATAACTGGGGTGAATGGAGTTTTGGGGCATGCAATTGTAGGCTGGGGGGAATTGTGATCTGGAGGAGCCGCAGGCACTTCACTGACGCTGGTTAAGCAGTTGTGACCTGCAGCTCAGTGTGTATCATAAGATTTTGTAGTCACCATGAGTAATGCTGTGAAGGTGTGAGTTTAATGGTTAGTGGCCAGGAAGGCAGTTAGAAAATTAGAAATAAATAAATTATTGATTGGGGAATAAAGAATTAAATATTAAACATTGAAGCACTGTATGAACCCACGATGTAGTCACTTTCAGTGTATGGAGCTCTTGTCTCATCTGAGGAAGGGGTGGTGGAAATGTTCTGAAATAGTAGTACACACTAGAAAGAAAACTGGAAGGGAAAGGGTAACCAAATATATTCAAATTATTCTGTATGAGGAGATTATATATAGCAGAACTATTTTTGTGTTTTTTGTATTCTCTGATACTTCAAAGATAGAGAACAGCAGAGTTGTGGTGAACAGAAAATTACTACTTCTCCGGTGCTTGCTTTCATTTCACTTATACTAGTTCTTAGCCAGAGTGCAGGTTCAAACTAAAAGGCGTGCTCTGTCACTATGTGCTTGATCAGATCCTGGGAAGTGACAGTTGTGGTGTCCAGAACACCTTTTGGTACTAAATGGATGCAGAAAATAGGCTGATTCATCAAAGAGGGGGTTTTCAAGGGCTGTTAAAAGTAATGGTACAAATACAGCTTCAGTATGAGAAATAGCAGGAGGCTGCTTGGCAGTGTGGGTGTATAGCAGGGGATGCCTCTTGCTGCTTGGTGAATACTATTCTTGTGTTTTAATGTTCTATTCCTGACTATCTGTTCCTGGCAATTGCTGGAAAGCACGATGGGTTGGCTCTGCTTGGAGTCTGATCCCATATGGCCTTTTGTAGGTAGAGTGGATAAAGGAGTCAATATTAGCTGCAAATAGAGGTCGTGGAGTGTGTCTGCATTTGTGTGAAGGATAAAAGTGTCCCTCCTCAGTGTTTATCACTTTTCTGGTCATACATCAAATATAGGGACCATGAGATAGTTCTACGCCTTTTCTGAGGCTGTTCTATTGCAAGTGTATCGTTGTTCCTGTAAATGCCTCCCTTCTGATACAGTGTGTTCTCAATGTGTTTTATTGCAGGCTTTGATGGATTCCAATCTTCCCAGGTTACAGTTAGAACTATATAAAGAGATTAAAAAGGTGAGTTTCTTTCATGTCCCTCTGAAATACGATATTTATTACGTGTTTTAGTATATTGGAATGTAGCATTAATGTAAATGAATGGTTTGTCTTTTAAGATCAAGGTCAAAGCTTCATTTTGGAAGAATTTATGACTGTTCAATATATTTTTCTACTGAATTCTTTGCTGTTGGCCCTGTTGTTCAGATTTAACCACTCCTGAAAGCTTATCTGGCAGAAAATGTGTGAACATTTGGTGTGAACAGCAGTCTGAGTTAACCTTAGTGACTCCCAACCCAAAGGAATAAGGCATATTCATGATGCTTGTTCCACTAACTGAGCTGGAAAGAACAACTTGAAGCAAAAGGGTGGTTAAAAGTGGATGGAGGACAGTGATGTTCTTAATTGACACAACCTCTTGGAGGAATCATTTGATCAAGACTTGAAGACCTGCTACAACTACTTTATGAAAGTGTGATGTGTACTTAGAGCTTCTTACAGAGGCGTAGAAAAAATACTGAAGCATCTCTCTTGGCACCAAAACTCACAATTTAATTATGCTCACAGAAAGAAATTCAGTGATAGCCTTTTTGAAGTCTGTGACTACAGAAGAGAAATGCTGCGTTCAAGGACAATATTACTGAAATCGTATCTCTTGCGACCATAAACATAGAGTCAGGCTTGTATATAGAGAAAAATATAGGTGTTATTTGTCACACACCAATAATATTGCTTTTTGTTATTTTTGGAGAGGAATGCTAGAACTCCAGAAAGTAAGTCACGGAAGCGATGTGCATAGCTTTTCTTCTAGCAGATTTGGACTACTTGTAGGCCCTGTAGGAATTTCTTACTGTATTGTTGTGCCTTAAAGTCATGCAATATTTTTGAGGGTATGGAAATGGACATTTATCTAATTAACAGAAAACAGCCAACATATAAATTGCTCTGAAATTTCGGCACATTATGACCAGCTGCAGGGGGAAATATTTTGTTGTTCCCGTGGTGTGTGTTTCTTGAAAGGTGCTCTCACATTCATGACAGAGGTGTGAGAGAGGCAACATGCAAAACAGGAGCACCCAACAGACTAAAGTTTGTTTGTACATCAGTTGGACCACTTTAGGAGCCACGCCAGAGTCTGTTACTTGGTTGTGAACCTGAAAAATGTGCATTTTGTGATTCAGATGCAAGTGTTTTTTCCTTGTCATGCTAACAAGACCGCAAGCCTTTGATACACGAGCGAAAGAAAGAATGAAAGAAATGACGGTTTTTAAACATCCCAGCTCTGTCATCAGAGGGACTCGATTTGAGAAGTACTTTGGTTGGGTTTCAACTACATTAGCTAGACGCTTTCTCCTAGACTTCCACAGTTTTCTTTATTTCCAGCAGTGCTAAGGAGCTGTATTATATCCGTAGGCACTAATGTAAGGGCATTCTGCCTCAAGTCAGGTGCACAACTGAAGGTGTCAATACAGGGAAATAGATACTAAACTTAAGCAGTCAAACCATTGTGCAGTGATATAGATCAGTATGTTGATTTATTTCTTTTGGTGTGCTCAGAAGCTGAATGTTATTTATTTGCATATCTTCACTGCTGTCAATTTTCTGCTGCATTTATATCTCTGCAAGTGTTCCAGTGATTTTTAGACTCTCATATCATCAGTGTTTCTCTTTTGATTGATGCCTTTCTTTCTGGTATTTTAAGGAGATTTCAGCAGAGTAGAGATCTCAGACATTTCCTTCTCTTTCGTGGTGTTGCTTATTATTCATTTTGGGTCACTCAGAAAATTCCTAATACCAGCTAGAAAAATGAAGGTAGTCATGGAACTGACTTCTTTTTGGCTAAAGGAAATTTATGGCTTCCGGACACCTTACATTTTTACCTGTTTAAGTAAAATATATTCTCTAGTATACATACCATATATTGTATATTATAGGCAGTTTTTTTAGGAAATGGCTTTGCTTGATGAAATGTAACAATTACATACTCTGTCTAGAATGGTGCTTCCAGAAGTCTACGTGCTGCACTCTGGAGATTCGCTGAGCTTGCCCATCTAGTTCGGCCTCAAAAGTGCAGGTAAACACGTCCCTAGTAATGAACTTTCCAAAGAACTTTTAAAGAAATACAGTTGTCAACAAAATGTTACTGTTCTGAAGTTTTAAACAGGTAATTAGGAGGTTGGAGGAATTCCTACCACCTTTTTCTCTCTGGAGTAGCTTTATTTGATTAACTTTTAATGGAGTTTCAGTTCTGTGCTATACATGACTGTGGGGAAGAGGGGGAAAAACTTGTGAAGACAACGACTTGTATTTTTTAAGTGTATTCTTGTATTCAGAAGACTTGTTTTCCTTTTTTCCTACATTCTATATAGCTTAACAGGTACATTTTTTTATGATTTAATAATACCACAGAATTTGAGTATGAAGTAAAAATAATTAGGTGGGTACAGTTGTTCTGATCTCAGATTAGTTTTCCTCCGTTGCTGTTCTTAGGCCGTACCTGGTGAACCTTTTGCCCTGTCTGACACGGATAAGTAAGAGACCCGAAGAATCGGTACAGGAGACTCTGGCTGCGGCAATACCAAAAATCATGGCAGCATTCGGCAATTTTGCAAATGACAATGAGATTAAGGTACTTTTCTTTACCCTATTTGTGCTCCCTGTCATATCCCAAAGCACGGTCAGGTGTCAGTATTATCAGACAGATGCAACAGAAAGCAGTGTTCCGGCTGCCTGTCTAAGTTAAGGCAGAAGTTGCCCTTGGTTGATGTGCATGAAGTAATGCTTAGAAAAAATGAAAAATACATTTGCTGACTTCTTAATTCACTTCCGTCTGCTTTCTCATAACAAGTTAAATAAGGTATCTTTGTTTTTAGGTTTTATTGAAGGCTTTCATAGCTAACCTTAAATCCAGTTCCCCTACTATCCGTCGAACGGCGGCAGGATCAGCAGTAAGCATCTGTCAGCATTCACGGAGAACACAGTATTTTTATGCCTGGTTATTGAATGTACTTTTAGGTAAGACTTGGGAGGGGAAATTAATGTGCTTTATGTTTAAGTAACAGGGCATCTTTTTCCACATGTGGGAGGTTTTCAGTTAAAGCAAGGATACTGAGACTACCAGTGACATTGCTAATGCTTTCTCTGTTTTCTGTTAAGTTAGATGAAGATATTTCTAAAGCTACTTGTATCTCTCTGTCTGTTGCAATGCTAATCAGTAATGTTGAAAAGAAAAAGCTAAAGTTCAGGAAGCAAATAGTTTGTTGGAAAATGAGGAGAGCTTGGGATTCTAGGAGAACTTACTCAGGATCAGGAATCTGAAGACTTGTGTAGTTGTTAGTTATTAGTTCAGCAGGTCTGAGGTGAAGGATATGACTGCTGTGTTCTGAACCATGAACACACACCCTATAACCTTTTTTAGAAATACCACCATGCAGATGCTGGTCTAACTTAGACCAGAAATGGAATTTTTTTTATTTAAAAGCACACAACTTTCCATCAGGTGTTGCTTCCATATTTCTTCATCTGGGAAATTTTCATGGTCTCTGGGTTGCTTTGCAACTCACGTCAAAAGGCTTCTCTGGATTTCAGAAGAAACTTGCCTCAGTTTTGTCACTGAGAAAGGATTCTTTAGTGTGTAGACTATATTGCAAAAGGAGAGGTAAGGAAGACCAACAGATACAAAGGCATTATCATGTCAGCCTTGCTGCTTTCAAGGACATGAAAAAAATTCAAATGTCACATTGTGACTTTCCTCCCTTAATGGTGATGTGTGATAATGTCCTGGCAATGGCATGGAATTCAGACAGAAGCACTAATAGGAACTCCATGAATTGATTCAGATTTTTTTTCCACTCCCTGTTTTGTGTTTTCTTACATAACTTATATATGTTATGTGGAACAAGCTTCCCAGTACTTGAGGGAGGGCAAAGTGTAAATGTCTCTCATTTAGGTTAGTAGTGCATATGTGTGAGGGAATTACATTTGGCCATAAACTGCTGAGTGAAGATAGAAGGCAGGTGAGAGGAGCAAGAGAGTCTGGATCACTTGGTGAAAGCATCAGGTATTAAAAATCAGAAAATTTGTTGTGTTTTTATGGAGTAAGAAGAGGTAGGGAACAAGGAAAGTGATACAAGATCCTCTGATCATTCTCCCATGTTGCTTAATTAATTGTCAGGAATATTAATGACATATTTTCAAATGTTTCTACATTTAGAAAGCGTTCTTAAGTTGTTGCTAGCTTTTGGTTGCTTTAGGTTTTTTTAATTTAAATAAGCCATTATATGGACTGCATGAAATAACATTTGTGTTGAAACTAAACACTGTCCAGAAGTGATTGTCTGCTTCATTTCTATCCTCAGGCTTGTTGGTTCCTGTAGAAGAAGATCGTCCTACTCTTTTAATTCTGGGTGTTTTACTTACACTAAGGTATCTCATACCTTTATTGCAACAACAAGTAAAAGATACCAGCTTGAAAGGCAGCTTTGGCGTAACAAGGAAAGAAACAGAGATTTCACCTTCACCAGAACAACTTATACAGGTAAAACATGAATAATAACCCTTACCTAAAGAGTATTAATTGGAAGGAAAATAAATCTTGATCCAGCATTAATTTGATATTGAACATTCTGAGTGCTTTTCTAAATTCCTGTTCATCCTGGTAAATATTAGTTGGTCCAGTGACTGGAGTTATTGTTAAGTAATGATTGGAAATCCCTGAAAAATGAATCAACAATACTTGTTAGGTGCTCCTAAAGGAGCCAGAAAGTTATTATGGTGCTCTTTGATGCGATTCTTCCTTCTGTAACAATAAAAAGAAACAACAGACTTCTTCCAAAAAGACAGTTAAATTGACATTCTCTCCTTGGAAGAGGATGGTGAAGATCAGATATAGCAAACATCAGTTATTTTTAATGCACCACTGAAATTTAGTGTTGTGGATGGCAAGACATGTAGTGTGTTGTGTCTTCATAACTTACTCCAGTACTTTGTTGGGTTTTAGGTTTATGAATTGACTCTGCATTACACCCAACATCAGGACCATAATGTTGTGACTGGAGCTTTAGAATTACTACAGCAGCTCTTTAGGACTCCCCCACCTGAACTGCTCCATGCCCTGACCACCTCAGGGGGCATTGCTCAGGTCAGTGTATCCAAAGATGAGCCTGTCAGCAGGAGCCGCAGTGGGAGCATAGTGGAACTTATAGGTAAGCTATATTTTTGGTAATTTGAGTAAAAGGAGATGAACATACATCATCAACTCTAGTTCTCAGTGTTAGCCAAAAGCATGAAGGATAAAATGAAATGTATGAAGTTAATGCATGGCTTTCTTTTTTCCCCAGGTGCAGTAAAAATTTTTTCCCTCCTTCCTTTAACTGGGTTCATTGAGTAATGACAAACTTCAGAGGTTTCTTTAGTTTGTGTTGATTTTTGTTTTGTTACACAAAACAAGTTAAATATGGTGACAGATTTTTTTTCATCCACAAAATTAGTGTTGTTCTTACCAATCATCTGACAACTGCGATTCATTAAAGCTGATCTAATCAGAATTTATGTTAACTGAGAGCTTCTTGTTGAATACCAAAACCAGCATGAAATGAAAGCATAAATTAAGTTTATCCATAACTGTTAAAATCAGCTATCAGCTTTCTTGTCTGTGAAGTGCATGTTCTTAAAATTCTCTTCACTGCTACTTACCTGTTTCAAAATAATCAGTCTGTGATTGGATTTCTGTAGGGACTTCTGTATTGAACTAACAGATCATTCAATACTGCTGCTACTAAAAGGTAAATTATTAGCTGGAAGTAATCATAGCAGGGAAATTTAGAATATGTTTTTAAAAGCAAACTTTGCACAAGTGGCATAGAAAATTCAAAGTAATTTGATGGCAAATGGTCTAAAAACCTTGAACTTCAAAAGCAAAAAATTAGCTATTTCTTCCTGGCTTTGGTTTTTGGTTTTTGTTTGGTTTTTTTTTTTCCCTTCCCATTTGTGGCTATTAGAATTCCTTCATGATTTCAGCAGCTCTGTCTTTGCCCTGATGTGTTACTTTCTGTGATTTGCAGCTGGAGGGGGGTCTTCATGCAGCCCTGTTCTTGCAAGAAAGCATAAAGGTGATTATTTTCAAAAACAAATCTTTAACTGCATTCCTTCCTGATTTTTTGAGGGTTGGTTTGGTTTTTTTTCTTTCCCCTCCCCACTTCATTGTCTTGCTGAACTTGGGTCTTCATTCACAACTGCTTTTGTTATCAGCTGAGCTTAAATATGAAAAGAATTCTGACATAATTTCTGATATTACAATCAAGATATTCTAAAATTATTTAAAGCAGTATAATTTTATTTTTACTGTATTTCACCATCAAAGTTATGGTGATGATTATTGATGCAGTTCTCACTTCTAAAGAGCACATGGAAAAATAAACTCTCTGAACAGGGCACGCTTCTTTTTGATGATAAGTATTTTTTGAGTTACATTAAAGATTAAATATTAACCTTCCTGATTTTGTTAGGCTTGTTTTTTTTCCCCTCTGTAATTCACTAATGCATGTGTATGTTTGCATGCTTTTTAATTTCTTGTTCTTGATGATTAATTCTATACATCTTTTGTCTTGCTGTGTATATTTTATTTTTTTTCTTCAATAGGTAATTCATTTAGCAGGATTTTAAAGAATACAATTTGCTCTGAAGTATTCTTTTCCCAGTTTGTGCATGAAAGTACTTCATACTTAGTTATATGCTTACACTTTCATTAAAACCAGTGATATTACTGTGACAGAACCAGTCTAGATACAGCTGAGTGACACTTTCATCACCTGCATTGGGAGAGCAAAATGTTGCTACTGCAGTGAAACTATGTGTGAGTGTAGTGCAGTCACTGCAAGCGTTAGTGAGCAGAGAGATGTGCAATGCTGAAAAGAAAAACTTCAAGGAAAAGTAGTTTAAGACCAAATCAGATGATATGAACTTGAAGGACCATTATAATTTATACTTTTTCCAAGTATGTCCTTCCATCTCTGTGGGCAAGGAATGTCATAATGCTTGAAGTGCCTTGCCTGTGTGCTGTAAGAATATACAGATGTGAAACAGTGGCCCAAGCTGAATGAAATAATGCCTATGAATGCAATGATAGTTTCTAGTTTAGAGACGAGAGGTTGAAAGAATGGGTGTTCTGAAAGTAGATATTGCTGCAGCATCCAAAGGTGAGACACAATGCAACAAATCAGAATAACAACACATAACATTTGTAAATGAAAAATGATAAATCATCATTTTGATACTTTTGACTTGTTAGTAGTGTTCTGTGTAACTCTGAAGTTTAAATAACAGTGTAAATTCAGTTAAAGTGCTTGTTAAAACACTAATCTTTCTTTCACTCAATGGGAAAACATGTATGAGTCATCAGCTTTTATCCTTTCTCAAGATTATGGTGTGAAGATTTTGTGGTCTGAAGCAATGGCATAAACAAATTTGAAGAAATCTCTTCATGATTTTGTGCTTTGTTAATTTCAAATTGTGAATTTTTCGTTTCCTGCTGCTCTCCATTGTAGGAAGGGGGGGAAATTCAAGCCTATTCCCAGTTCCTCCCTGAAGTCCTTTTATAGCCTACTGTCATATAGAGTAGTAGTCAATGGATGAGACTTCTCAAGCTGTAATAGTCCTTTATGTGTAGGGGTGTAAAGTGAGGCTGATCTATAGAAATCTGTGTGTTCCCCATCTTTGCAGTCAGTTACTGAGTCAACCAACTTCACTTCTGAGCAGCTGCCCTGTATTGGTTTATGTTTCAGCTTCAAAAGATTAATTTGCAAAAAAGGCTGAAAACTCCTTTTGAAATGAAAGCCTATGTTCTGCAACTTAGGACTGATTTTTATTTTTTTTTGTAATCAAATAGTGAAAAAGTATCTGCTGCTTGTGTTTATATACTCAGTTAAACATACAAAGCCTGATGTGCCTAATGATTGTTTTTCAGTGTCCTTCCTCTTTCACTTTTAGAGGTGGTCAGCTGTGGAAAGCAGAAGAATATCCTGGTTTGTTTCAGTGAAATGGATGTAAATGTGAGAAATAATAGAGAAGGATATATTGTATTTCATACTTTTTGTTGGGAACTCCTATCAGAATTTTACTCATTCTTTCATAGGAGTATGTAGTTCTCAATTACTGTTATTTTACAGAGAACATGTATGGAAATGCTGTGGTTGCTTTTCTGCCTTACTGACAGGTTTGAGTAGCATAAACCATTCTTTTTGGAGGAAGATAATTCTACAGTGGTACTGCTATGTATGAGAGCAGTTGTGAAAGAGAAATTCATTCAAAAGTCTGTTAATACCTTTTTTGCCTCCTGATAATTTGAATGAGGTGCAAAATAATTCACTTAAGAGTTATCCAAACATCAGTATCTTGCATGGTGAATCTTAGACTACCAGTGCAGTTTATTCAAAATGACAAACCAGTCCTGTCTCAAAGCATTTATTGTGAGTCCGTTGGTCTCAGCGAGTGACTTCAGCAACGTCCTGAAGGATGGGCTCAGCAGCTCCCTCTGCACTCTGTCCCATTGACAGACTTTTCAGTGCAGTTGTCTCCTTGGTTGGCTTCCAGGCAGTGTGCGTCTGCAGGTATCTTTCTCTTTCCACTGCCTGTAATTTAAATAGATAATGCTCTGTGAGCAAGAGAACTCTCTGGTGAGAAGTGGTTCTCGAGTTTCTTATGGCAGAAGCCTCTCTGAAGATTTTTTTGCCTTGGTAATCCTTGGTTCTCAGTGGCTGTTGTCCATGGTTCATCATCCTGGCCCACTTATGTTGTCTTGTGCTTCTAGTCTGCACTGCTCTTCCCCCTAGGCATTTTCCATTCTGTTACCATTGGAGTTCCAAGCCCCAAACTGCAAGCAGTCTTTGATAATTTTCTTAGCCTTAAGGAGGAAGAGGTTATTTATTCTATTACTTGTGGTGCTTTTATGTCCATCTGAGTTGAGGGCAGACATCCAGATGCCAGGTATCCAATCTTTAATAATAGGACATACTTGATGAAATTAGTGGGATCTTAAATATAGTCCACAAAAATAAACTAGAATTAATAAGGTTGTAGTTAGTTTCCTTGAATGGTTACACTGTTAAATAAAACGAATCTGTTTCCTTGTCACTGCTGTTTCTTTCCTGTTCAGATAGTGAGGGACTGGATGTTCACTTTCTTCATTCCTTTCTTTTTTTCCATCTATTACCTGTCATAGCTATGAAAAATTATTTTAATAAACTTTTAAAAAATTAGATTTCACATCTAAATGACTGCAACTCTTCAACATTTCAGACTGACTATAATGTTGGAAAACTAAAGGTTTTTCATATATCACTTCTCAGGTAAAATACTACTTGGTGAAGAAGAAGGTTTGGATGATGACTCGGAAACCCGATCAGATGTCAGCACTGCATCATTTACAGGTACCTGCCTTTCTCTTTAGCAGTGCAGTCAACAAATACATTCTTTTACTGCTCTGTGTGAAATATATATATATAAATGATGTGTTATGGTGATAAGGAAGTGGATGGGCATTCAACAGATATGCTCACAAAACTGTAACTGTAAATATTGCTTAGTATAAAACATACTTACCTAATGAAGTTGACTGCATTTTTTTTTGATGGAGAGACTGTCAATATTCAGTTACTGATATAGATGGAGTGGCATCTTACAGATGCTTATTTCCCTACCTGTAGTTTACCTATTTTATTACGCATTTTCCTTAGCCTATGTGACTTAGTGTGTGGTGTCCATATCAAGAGTTAAAAAAATGATTGACTCATAAATGTCTGTGTTTTGCAGCTTCTGTGAAGGGCGAGATAACCAGCGAACTGGCTTCTTCTTCAGGTGTGTCGACAGCGGGGTCAGTGGGGAGTTCAGCTGCTGACCCTCCAGGACACGATATCATTACTGAGCAGCCACGTTCTCAGCACACGCTGCAGTCAGACTCTGTAGAGCTGGCAAGCTGTGATTTGACAAGTACAGCTACTGAAGGAGAAGAAGATGAAATGCTGAGTCGAAGCTCCAGCCAGATCAGTGCTGTCCAGTCAGATGCCACTATGGATTTGAATGATGGTACACAGGCTTCCTCACCAATTAGTGATAGCTCTCAGACTACTACAGAAGGTCCAGACTCTGCTGTAACCCCTTCGGACAGTTCTGAAATTGTAAGTGTGCAACGGGCAGAGGGGGGATCTCCTTCTACTGAGGGGCCCGACATGTCTCAGAGCTCTTCCGTGGAGGGCCAAGACTTGGATTCGTCTCCTTACTCGTCTTCTACTTTTCAATCCTCAGCTAGTAACAGTGGAAAGGTCAGCAGCTCACACCTCTATTGGAGAGCTTGACCTCCTTTTAACACTTTCACTTCAGAAGTAATTAAAAACTAGAAAGCTGTAATCAGTGTGCTCACTGGGCAGGTCGTGTGAAGGCATTAACAGATTGTCGCTCACTGAAAGAGCGGCAATATCAAAGTCTTGACATAAATATATTCTCATAGTACCATATCATTCATTTTCTGTAGATATATTAATAATTGTTTTGGTGCAGGAGGATTAATGGAAGTGTTAAAGGGTGAACAGTCTATTTGGAATGATAAAAGACTATTTTAGGAACCTGCTGCTTCACACTGCCTTCTGCCTGTGCTTTTTCACTTGGCAACACAACTCATCTTCTTTTTTGCTTTTTATTCCATCTTAAGGATTTCTCCCATAATTGGCCAAAACTGCATGATTTGCTAATATAACAGTTACATATCTAATAAACACCTGAAATGTGCATACAGTGTAGCTATTTTAAGACATTTGTCTCTCTTGAGCAAGTATATTTTGAGGTTGTAATAAAACCAGCAAAAATACAATTACTGGGAGCCAGAGCAGAAAATACAAAAGGGGAAAAACTTCAATTTCATAAGCTTTTTTCAAACACTGTCAAACTTTTGGCTTAAGATGTTTGATAGTAACTTCAGAAGAGTAATAGTCTCTTACCACTACAAAAAAAAATAGTAAATTTATAATTATGATAAGCAAATACTTCTGCACATCTGAGGATTCAAGAACCAAAGGAGTGATGAATAATTGCTCTCTGAATTAAATTCAGGCAGTGCAGAGGCCAAAGTGAGCAGGCATTTATTGACAAGGTTTGTTTATTGGCAAGATGCATTTCTTGCAAATTCTTTGTCAGACATAAGTCAATTTACACACCGTTTGCAAGCAGCAATTACAAGTAAAATTATTTTTTTGTAATTGACAGACTAAGGGATTGTACCCACACTCAGGCTTTTTAATGAACAATTTCCAGGTGCTTACGAAGTCAGGGAGTAACTGAAGAAGTATCTTCCCTTCTGATAGACTTAGTCAAATGTTTTGGGTTTTTTTTAATTGTACTGTATTTTATCATTATCGTTAACTTTATGGTTATTAATTTTTATGGTTATCATACCATAGTTGTCATTCCGTATACCTACAGCCTATATAATGCCTTGGTATCAAGGGTCAGACTCTTCCAGGAGTGCCCATTTGAGTAGTCTCTGGTTTAGAATGATTAAAATACATTTAAACTTATTTGTCCTCTTTTGTTCTAAATGGTTTGACTTCACATATCCAGGACAAGTGAGGTTATGGCAGAGTTTGACAGCAAGGGACAAGTTCAATTTGTGGCAGTACAGGTTGTGATTTGTAGCTGCTGAGATAGAGATGTTTGGGGTGAGGGAGCAAGGAGAGCTGCAGGGAGCAATGCACCAGGTGTTCCACTTTCTCACTGTTACCAGCCAACTTCATGGTCCAGCGGGGAACACACATGGAACTGTGGCTTCCAACAGCCCCAAGGCTGGAGGAGGAGGGGAGGTGCTTTGGGGCTTGCACACAGCTTTACACTAATACTTACAAGGCTCATATTTGCTTTCAAATTATTTCTAGATTACTAACGCTGCATGTTTGAGATCTAATACTGTGTGTTAAGCTAAGTTATTTAAAGTGCTGTCCTTGCATTGTGTAGGTTTTGGAGGGTGCTGAAGGACAGTATTCTGGAATGCAGATTGGGCAGCTACAGGATGAGGAAGATGAAGCTGCAAATATTCTCCAGGATGATTCATCAGAGTCTTTCAGAAATTCTTCCCTTGGTATGTTGATAAATATGGGGGTGGGGCAGACCGGTGACACCATTAAGACAGGTGTACAGGTGCATCTGCACTTCCAAGGGAGTGAAGGCTTATGTAATGGATATAAAAAGCAAATAACTAGATTGAAATACATTCTATATTTTACATTTCAGCACTTGTAATGAATCGCTTGTTTTGATCACTGCTAATTTATTTTTCATGTTTGTATAATTAAGTTTAATTAAAGTGCTTTTAGTTTGCATCTGAAATGGTATTCCATGAATTGCCTTTTTCTAAAGCTCTTCAGCAGCCTCACCTGTTGAAAACCATGAGCCATAGCAGACAGCCTTCTGATAGCAGCGTGGATAGATTTACATCAAAAGAAGATGCGGCAGAAGCTGGTGATCATGAAAACAAGGTGAGAAATAGTCACAGTGGACAGTTTTAAAGTTTAGAATGACTAAGTTAAAAAAAAAATTAAAAATTACAGTTATGATCAAGCAGATTAGTGGTGTATGGGGGTAGCCTGTACATGTGAAATACTTCATTATAAGTCAAAGTAACTAAGGTTACTTAGTGAATCGAAGTTGTAGCCTGAATTCCATTTGACATGTGGTGAATACACACGTGTCGATATCTTTAATGCAATCACCAGCAAAGCCATAGCAGAACATACACTGCTGAGAACCCTTTTTGTCTGCCTGTGCATTGGTAGGCTACACTGATACTTCATTATTCAAATACCTTTGTGCTGGTTTCTAGCAGTGTAGATAACTTCATGATCTCCTCAGAAGTTAGTATGTCTTAGTCTTTGAGCCTTGTGCTGTTCTAATCACAGGTTTCCTCTTCACGTTTTTTTTCTTCAGCTTTGGACTTGGTTCTGAGCTGAGGCAAAAGGAGTTTCGCTTGTGACAGGTGGAGTTAGGTCCACTTGGACTACTGTGGAATTCTAAATGTGAAACTACAGAAGGCGGTCAGCCTTTTTTGGAAACAACTTTCAATTAATTGCTTTTCATGCGAAGTTTCCAGAGATCATTGTTTGGTGACAAAAAGTGGTTTATCAGGCTCTTCACATGCAAACAACAAGTCTAGGTAGTTCAGAAAAATCTACAGAATAATGTTTCTGTAGTAAAATTGAACCAGCTCTGATACTGGATATAAACTTGCCCAAAGCGTTACATTTTAAGGCCTTCTTTTGGAACATATATTAAACACATTTTGTATTGCAACCAATATACATTTGAGGATGTGCAGTGTTTCTAAATCTTGTTGTGCTTAATATTTTATTTAAATTGAAGATTAATTTTTCTATAATAAAAAACTGTGCTTTGCCTTCAATAGCCCTCTAGGGTAAAGGGAGACATAGGGCACTACACGGATGGAGACTCTGCTCCTTTAGTGCACTGTGTCAGACTGCTGTCAGCTTCTTTCCTACTTACTGGGGAGAAAGGAGGTAAGCTTGTGTTCAAAATTCCTTGATTCATTGTATCTCTCAATGTACAAAGTTGGAAATGTGATCAGTTTACTCTGTTTTGTTTCTCACTTTATTGGAAATTTTTGGAGGTGGAGTTTTTCTGTGGTAGTCCCTAAGCACCACATATACAAGTTTTTTATATACCTCCAAGGATGGGAATGACTTTCCTGTCATTATATATGACTGATCTAAGGTGTTTGTTCTTTTTCCCTTTTCTAAACTGTTACTTGCTCATGTGCTCTGATAATGTAGTGTTTTTGGAAGGAAGTGAGTTGGAAGTATGTTACAGCTGTATATCAAAATTTCAAATATATTCTAAATACAGAGTATTTGAGAAAAAAAGAAAGCAGCCATATATCACTGCTGCCTCTGATAAACTGGAACTGTTGGCTCTGCCTTCATATTTTTGTCCACACTAAGCTATTTATTTTATACAGTGTTATTAATTTAATTCAAAACAATTTAGGAAGCTTTTAAATACCTTCCTTTTATTTTTTTTTTAATTTCTTCTCCACAGCTTTAGTTCCTGACAGAGATGTGAGGGTCAGTGTAAAAGCCCTGGCAGTGAGTTGTGTTGGAGCAGCCGTTGCCCTTCACCCTGAGTCTTTCTTCAGCAAGCTGTATAAAACACCCCTGGAGGCAATGGGAGAAGAGTATGGTATGTTGCAGTTCACATATTTCATTTTGATGGTGTATTTGGTTTTCAAGTAAGTCAGGCAGCATCTATACTGAAAACTCCAAACCCAGTTTAGTATTCGTGAACAAACATTGCATGAATTGGAATGAACGTGCTGTCTGTGTGAGTGACACGTGCGGTGAGGTACTTTTTTTATAGTTAAATTTTCAGTGGATGGGCTTCTGACAAGTTGAAGTTCAGTACAACTGCTATATGGAAGTGCTTTGTTTGATTTACGGGCAGTTTCTTCTAATTTATTTCAGCCCCTCTTATAGATGGTTTCTAAGCCATTAGGTAACTTTTACGAATGATCAGCAGGGACCTGGAGTGTGCAGCAGGTTTGGTACATTGATCAGAATGCTTCTCAGATTTCTACAGAGCATTTTATGTATGATTGAAATAAATCACTAGTGTTTTTATATATATACGATCTTTGGTCTGAATAATGTGAATGATCTGTAAATTGAATGCATGGGATCTCAGAAAGGTAGAATTAAGATGAGTGTATTTTGAATATGCTGACGTTGATTATCTAATACTTAAGACCTCCACTAAAACATTTCTAGGGATCAGTTAAGTCTAATACTAGTATTTTTAAAATAAAGTAGTTGTAACTTACTTTCTTAGAGGAGCAGTATGTATCGGATATTCTGAACTACATTGACCATGGAGATCCCCAGATTAGAGGAGCTACTGCCATTCTGTGTGGAACAATTGTCAACTCCATTCTAATTAAATCCCGCTTTGATGTGGAAAAATGGCTAATAAATGTTAGAAGCTCAACAGGTAACAATTTATTTTAAGGGTGTCTTTTTTTCTCTTAATGTAGCATGGCAGTGTTCCATTGCTCTAAATTCTTTCTTTTGTTGTTTTATTAGGAAATCTCTTTTCATTGGTAGACTGCATACCTTTGTTACAGAAAACTTTGAAAGATGAGTCCTCTGTTACATGCAAACTGGCTTGTACAGCTGTGAGGGTAAGCAGTAGTAATTTGTTTGCACCACCACAGATCACAGGGATGCGATTCATTACTAGGCTCAGGGGAATTAATTCATCAAGGAGGGACCCAGGCTGGCTTGACTGTATTGCAGCTTAAAGACCAGTGAGGCAAAGCATAGCTTTTAGTAAAATGTAGGTAGTTTGTGTATGGAAAGTATGATTTTATATGCAAAGAGGAGGGTTTGTGATACATCTGAGGGAAGGAAATCCAGTTAGTTAAATGAGACTTTTTAACCTTCTGTTCAGCAGTCTTCATGTTTGTGGGTGGTGCTTTCATGGATGATTACACTTATGATTATGGCATTTTAGAAGACTGCACCAGAATTGTGGAGTTCAGGCAACTTACATTAGTCAACTTTGGCTCTTTATTTCAACATATAATGTATCTTGACTTTATACCTTTTGGCAGAAATATTCTAATGTAAATATTCTTTTGGGTTGTTAATCCTCAAACAAGAATGTACATTTTGTGTAGTTAAATGAAACATAGAAGTTTGGAGTTCTGTAACTTTTTCCAAAGGTCACACATTGTGCCTATAGTTTAACAGTCCTTAAAATGAAGAGGTATGACTTTTTCAAAAACTTTGGAAATCAGAACTAGCTATCTAAAAATACCCTGTGGAAATTAGGAGACTGTTTTTAAACAGATGGGAATATAGTGCTTTTGATGTTTAAGCCCGGTGAGTTTTAGACACTCTTTGGGGAATTGTCCTGTGATGTGTGAGGTTTGCATTGCTCTTCAGAGTTTAATTTCAGCAGCAGGTTTCAGCAGTTCACATGGAACTAGTACTCTGGCCTTGCAAGTACCTGGCTCTGGTACTTTCTCCTAGCTCTTTTTAGTATTCTAAATGAAACAGGGGTTTTTTTTGATCACTTTCATACTTCTATTCAGAGAACCTCTTCTGTAATGTAACTGAAAGTTGTTTTTTCTTTTCAGCACTGCATCATGAGCTTATGTAGTAGCAGTTACAGTGAACTAGGTTTACAATTGATTGTTGACCTCCTTACACTGAAGAACAGCTCATATTGGTTAGTAAGGACAGAACTTCTGGAAACACTTGCAGAGGTAGATTTTCGGTAAGTGTTTATATTTTTCCATGGGTGTAGTAGCTGAAGTGTGAAGATGTATAGGGAACTGGAATCATAACGGAGCAATTTCTTCAACTGCATTAATTGGTTTCATAAAACTAGTTCAGACCAGTCAATCCTATATGGAATGTTTGAATTCTCCTTTGTCAGGTTACCACTGGCTTTTCAACCAAGCCCAATCCTATTAACACTCTGTAGGAGTTTCTGGTTCATTGGTCTATTGTATCAAGTCTTCTGTAAATGTGTGATCAGGGAGGGATCATATAATCTGGAAACTAACTTGGATTTCATGGCCAGGTGTGTGTGTTTTTAAAGAGCAAGTCTCTGACTTGTTCTCCACTGTCAGCTCTCTTCAGCTCCTCAGTTTCTGTTACATTGAAATGAAAATGACTTGATTTCCGTTTTTTTGCATTCCCTCATTCTCTACAGGTTCTTCCAAGCTGGAAGACAAAGATGTTTATATGAAAATTCTTCAAGTTATTCTTAGTCATACAAAATTGGACTCTTTCTGAGTAGTCATGTTTTGAGGATTGTTACCATGTTTTCAAAATAGTCTGATTATTCTATGAGTGGGAAAAAAATACAATCACAATGTGTAAATAATTTTTTTTTTTACAGAAGGACCACTTTTCTGTAGTTATACTGGTCAGAGAGTAGTTTAGCACATAGCTTACCTTTTAGGTAGCAAAAAGTGTTTACTACTTATATTTTCCCTGCAGGGGTATTCTTAAAAATAAACAAAAAGAACCCTCAGAACTTTAAGTGGAGAAATAACGTGTAATGTTAAGTAATGTGCTCTAAATTCTATTTTATCATAGGCTAGTCAGCTTCTTGGAAGGAAGAACTGAGAGCTTGCACAGAGGTACTCATCATTATACTGGTGTAAGTAAATTATTCAATCATTATATTGTATTTCTCAATTAAGGTACCAGTGCAATGTCATCACCTTGTTTTTAAGTTCTGTCAACACTCATAGTTGTTGTAAGTTTGTTTTGTGTAAATAGACATGTTCTAAAACTTGTTACAATTGGGAGTATACTTTACTATGGAGATTCAAATATCTTAGTGTTCTTTGGGGGGGGGGATATTTTGTGGTTTGTATTTTTTTAACATAAAAAAATTTAGCTTTTATGTAGTTAGATATTGTGCTTGGCAATGTTAAGGTATAGATCTTACAAGTCTTACAAACTTGTATGACAGATGAAATCTCACTTGTTAATTCTCTTTTAGCAATATGGTCAAATGATAAAAACATTCCATTAACTTTAGTGTGTCAACTTATTTTTTAGCTATTAAAACTTCAGGAGAGAGTACTTGATAATGTTGTAATATGTCTGCTTGGAGATGAAGATCCACGAGTGAGACATGTAGCTGCAGCTTCATTGATGAGGTATATGGGGTGTTTTTATTTATAGAAAAAAAAGGTAGTTAAGAAAGATATTTGCTTATTAATATGTACCTGTAATGAAACTAATCCCTTAGGTGTTTTTTATATATATACATATATACATTCTTACACACATATATATATATATTTGTTTAAATGAGAGATGGGAAACACACGTATCTTTATGATTCCTGAAATATGCATCATTTTGACTCATCAGGCAACTGTACTTTGCTTTCCAGTAGCATTACAATGACATTTAACTGTATTACGTTCTGAGGGTCACTTACAGTTTCAGCTTGACTTCAAGATATTTTTCTGCGTGCTGAAGGGGTTTGTTCAGTATCCTGACAGTAACTGATGGACTTGAAATGTTCAGTTCCACAGAGTTGTCCAAACTCCCAACCATTGTAGTTTATGCATGCCTTACACAAGCAGCGTATTTTAAAACTTTTGTGCCCACTGATCATAGTGCAGTAGCAAATTTTGTTTAAAAAGCTGCTGTTTACTGGAACATACTACAATTACAGTTGCTGTACACATAAATGCACCAAACAGTAAAGATTAGTTGGTAGTTTATTTATTAGAATTCAAAGATTTAAGTTTTACGCTTAAAGAAGTTTGGAACATGTAATACTGAATTCCTGGTATGTTTTAGATATAGATACAGATATCCATCTGAGGAGTCTCTTTCCTAATTTTTTCAGTCTATTGGTTGCTGTCCATTCCTAATAACAAATAAAGGACAACAAAACTTTTTAAAGTTCTGACTTTAAAAGGTCAGAAAAAAGTGTTATATTGCAGAAACATGTAGTCAGAGAAGGCTTGGAACTTCAGAGAGTTTGTTGCTTTTATTGAGGGACTTGATTTTGAAGCAGAGTTATTTTGTTAACTGAGTGGTAACAAGTTGGAGTTTTTTTGTATCTTCATGCTGAATTAGTGACAGCAGGTATGTTAAGGGTTGGAAAAGACTTAATTGCCCAAGAAAGCTGCTACAAACTTTCAGAAACCCCTTGGAACATCCAGCGTGGGTGGTCATTGGAAGTACTGTCCGTGAAATTACAACAACGTGTACAGCAGTTTTTCACTGTTGTATAAGTTGAAATGATCGTTGTTCAAGAAGACTGGATTTTACTTCTGCATAGAAATCAGATGGCGGAAAATTGTCCTTTTCAGGTAGAATTTAGTGTTCGGTTGATGCAGATATTCATGGAGAAAATAGCTGGGGAGACGGGAGCACCAAGAGAGAAGTATTCTAGCAAAGTATTTGTTGTAGTTTGTATAGATTTGGAACAATTCCTTTGTCCTTACTTGAGCTCCTTGATTGTAATGAAGAGCAACTGTATAAAGATGAATTCAGTTTAATGAGTTTTGGTAACAGCTTTTATTTACAACTTGATATTTGTAATGATTGTATGCAGTTTTCTGAACTGTATATTACATGTACTTTAAATGTACTTTAAACTGTATATTAAATAATACCTCAATAATACTTTTCCTTTTTGACAATTGTCGTTAAGGCTTGTTCCAAAGCTGTTTTATAACTGTGATCAAGGACAGGCTGATCCAGTTGTGGCAGTAGCACGAGACCAGAGCAGTGTCTACCTGAAACTTCTAATGCACGAAACACAGCCCCCGTCTCACTTTGCGGTGAGCACTATCACCAGGTATGTTATGTCTGGTCTTGCTTTAAAAGCAATGTACCCCCAAATTTCTGTTTGTAAAGCCTAGAATCATAGTTAAATCCTGCAAATCCATGTGCTTTTTCTAGCCTGTAGGAGCACCTGTGGCAGTTTTTATCTCCAGAGAAACAAATTAAAGAAAAAACTGGTGTGTGAGCTACTAGTGATGTGCTGACACATTGATTGTAGGGAGTAATTGTTTTGAGATTAAGTTTCTTCCTAACATCCTGAAGTTACCCTGCTTGTCCATTAAATTGCACAATTAAGTGCAGCTTTGCAAGCTAATTGTATGTGTACATTATTGTTCAGATATGTTGACCTGGCTTTATAACTCTTCACATACTGTTTAATGATTGTGGTTGCAGAAGTCTGTACTCCCTTTGTAATTTAAAAATAAATTATAATTTTGATAGTGTGATCTTGTTGCTGCATTTTTGCTGCCATCTATACTTTTTCTGTTTAGATACTTTGTCTTATAGACAGTATTAGTTGTATATGTTTATAGAGCTCTTTGCTTCTATCAGTTTGCCCTACAAGTTTTTAATTACGTACCTTTTTACAGTATGATTTTGATCATGTCACTTAAGATTTATATACTGTAGTATAGGAGCAATAGAACTTTGTGGACATGGTATTATTCCGTATAGAAAATAGTTTTTTTTCTACAGCAATAATCCGAAGTCTGTAAGCATGGAAATTGTGAGATGGGTTTGAGCAAAAGCAAAAATTGATGTTAAATTGGTGGTGATTTCTAAAGTGTCTAGTTGGGTATTGAAAGTTGATCTACTGTTTGTGTTTGCTAACAAAAGGATTTTATTTATAAATAAATTGCATTAATGAATACAGAAACAAAAATATTACAGTACAAGATGGTATTCAGAGTGTTCTCAGATTTTGTATTTTATAAGCAGTCTGTGAAATACATAATAGTAATTTAAGCCATAATCATTTTTTGTTGGGATGTTTGTGTTTTTTTAATACATATTTTAGTGATATAAGTATTTCTGTTTCAGAACATACAGAGGTTACAATATGATGCCAAGTCCAACAGACGTCACTATGGAGAACAACCTTTCAAGGGTTATTGCAGCAATTTCCCATGCACTGACAATATCCACTACAAGAGCACTTACGGTGAGTTTTCTTATATGTGAGTTTTCCTATAGATGAGTTCCTTTGAGTTTACTTGCTGTGGTAGCTGACTGTTTCTTTTCTGTTTTGCATGCTTGCTTTAATTTTTATTATCTCCTGGCTATATTTGTATCTGCAGCTTTTCTACTGTGCTAATGGCAATAGTAATAGATTTAATTCTCACTCTTTAAATACCCTGTTGCTAACTCTTCTGATGGTGAAACTAACTCAGTTCTTGGTGTTAACTTTTCAGTTTGGCTGCTGTGAAGCTTTGTGTCTTCTCTCCACAACATTTCCAGTCTGCACCTGGAGCGTGGGATGGCACTGTGGGTATGTTCCCTCATTTGTTAATCAAGCTTCTGAAAGTCATGTTTGCAAGAGGGAAGTATACTTATTTAGGCGTTGGAAGTCCTGGTTTAGGTATATGCTGTTAGGCTTATCTTGGCAGTTATTTAAGAACTTTATACAGAACACAGATTATAACCTCAGGTTGTCAGGATATTAAGTGTCAGCACCTTGTCATCCCTGGAACCACCGTGTTTGTCACAGGGATTGAATATAGAAATAGAATAGAAATAGAAAGATACATATGATCAGCATCTATCAAAGTAAGTAATAAGAGAAAAATGTCCATGCTTTTGAAAGCATATTTGTCTTTGGGATACTGTGTCTTGTGATATCTCTTTAAAATCAGATCATTATCATTTTCATCTTTATTTCATGTTGAAAACTGGTGGGTCAAGGAAGCTGCTTCATCATTGCTTCTATAATAGTGTTAGATGCATTTAAATTGTTCTCATGTGACACACTGGATGGGAACATCAAATCAGATGTCTATAATACCTAAATGTTTTATGTAGTTAGTATATTATAGCCCCAAAGTGCTTACATTCTGAAGAGTTTCTTCAGATTGTAACTGTACAGGTGTCAGCCTAAAGCTTTGATGTTGCCTCTGATTATTAGTGTGCTTTGTGTGCCACATGAACTATAAAAGTAGCTGCTGGAGATGTGCACAGGTGGAGCTGTTTGGTTTTAAATAGATTTGACGTAATTTGTCATAATTTTCTTGTCTCTACTCTTATTCTACTCGATTGCAAAATTTTGTCTTATTTTAAAAACGAAATAAAACCCCAAAACAAAAACCCAACCCTTCCTCAGCTGATTTTCTTGTCAGCAGGCCCTTGCTTCCCTTGCTGGCCATAAATGAGGTGTACACTGTAAAAGATGTCGTGAGCTATAGGTCCAATTTTAACAAATGAAGTAATTCAGGATGTGAGCGGCACTTGGCTGGAATATAAAATCAATGCACAATTTGCAGCAATATGTCTTCTGCTCTACCCAGCTTTAAAATGCTATTTTTGAAGTGCATCTAATGCATGTAATATTCATCAGATCAGCATTTACCTTTTCCTCTTATTCCTTCTTTGCAAATTTTTGGCCCACATTCCTGCTTATTTGGATTCTAATTTTATTTTTGTGAAGTCATATGGACATTTATCCTTCTGGATAATAAAAATACAATAACATGGATAGTAATACAAGAATTTTGCCAAAATTCCTTTCTGTCTTAAGTATTGTTGTTCTTTTGATTAAGAAGCTGTTGAAACGTCTACATTCCAACTCTGTACAGCTCAACATGGATTAGGTCATGGGTTTCTAACTGTATGTAAAGTAAACAACAGCTGCCTAGGAAAATACTTAAAAAAAAAAAAAAAAAAGAAAAGGAAGGAACTGTAATTACCTCTGTAGCTTTGTCAAAATAATAGCTATACTTCATGTAAATTGTATTTTCTCAAATAGCTGTAGTTGTATTAGACCAGAGTGGCTACTTTAGATGATTTTTTTTTTTTTTAAATCAAAGAATACCCTGAAAGATTCCCTATATATGTAATTCACCTAGTATTCTGCCAAACATCTTTTGATGATCTCTGCCTGCTCTTTTTGATCCTTGAGTTCTGTGGGAAAAACTGATTTTATAGTTATTGTCAAGGGAAATACAGAATGCAGCAGATTACAATCCTGGGTAGTGTCTACTCGTGAATCTAGAGGATTTGCTGGATTACAATTGTTTAATTAAATTCTTATCACTTTAAAGCACTATCTTGTTACATTGTAGTAGTACAGCTAATGTCTCCCATCCCTACCTTGCATATGTGCAAGACTTACCTGGAGATGCTTCAGGACCATAGTGGTTAGCAAATAAATACAGAATTCTTCAGTTTATCAGTAGATGTCACTAGTAGCTTTGACGTTTGCTGTTAAAAAAAAAAGGCCGTTTGAAAAAACGGAGTACTGTCAGGTCTCTGCTGCAAATCGGTTTTTAAAGTCATGCTTGAGTGTTAAATGTGTATATCTGTAGTACTGCTTCCATTTCTTTAAATTAGGCATCTGCTTGACTGTTAGTTTTTTTAAGACTGTAAATTTACTAAAAAGGGGGAAAAAATTATGACATTCCAAAATTAAACTTGCAGTGTTTCCCAGCCAAGTTCTTCAGATGAAGCTCAGAAGGGCTGCACCATTGGTATGGCTGGCTTGGTCCTGTCTCTCCTTTCATCAGCATGGTTCCCACTGGACCTCTCTGCACATCAAGATGCTTTGATTTTGACTGGAAACTTGCTTGCAGGTAAGGCAGGACAAGAAGAGCAGGATTGTCCTAATATTTTTACCATTACTATTAGAAGGCCCGTGTCTCACTCTGTTCTGATTGCATGCAACGAAATACTTGCAAGATTAAGCAGAAGAAATAAAGAAGGAACTTGCACCCAGGAGGTTTGAAAAGGTGCTGCCCTTTTTGTTGCAAATTCCTCTCCTTGCCAAAGGCCATCTGCTTAGTATGCCTGGTATAGGCTGGCTACAAAGAGCTAGCATTTTACTTCAAAATTTTCTGATGCATAGTTCCAAGTTTTATCTTCCATTTCTTGAAATAATGTAATTCTAATTACAGCAAGTGCTCCCAAGTGCCTGAAGAATCCCTGGAGTGCTGAAGAAGATTCAAACCAAGGTGCTGCAAAGCAGGAGGAGCCCTGGCCAGCTCTGGCAGATCGAACTCTTGTCACTTTAGTAGAACAGCTCTTTTCTCATCTGCTGAAGGTCATTAATATTTGTGCACATGTAATGGATGATGTTGCTCCTGGCCCAGCAGTAAAGGTAATAAATACAACTGTGTGACTTAAATATTGTTGTGCTATAGATTTCTTCACATTTTAGTCTTGATACAGGAAACTATGTCATTCCTTGGTAATATGACTCCACTAGGCGTAGTAAAGCAAGTAAGATGAAAAAAACATGCATATCATTCTTCCACAGAAAAGGTGGTCCTTTAGTTCTGCAGTGTTGATAATATGAACTTAATTTTTGAACCTTTTATTCCCTGTCATTTCACATGAAATATTAGCTCAATGAGGAGTATATGTAGTACATGGAGTATTGGATTGCATACTTTGGGAAACATTTTGTCTTCTGGTTTGGTTGGATGGTTGTAACGTACCGAGCTCCTTTTGGGGCTATAAGTAACTCTTCTGAAGATCCTGTAAAGTATTTTGGTTTCTGAAACAGCTAATATGAGGTACTTCCAGGTTTTGGGGGTTTGTTTTGGGGTTTTTTGAGGCATATACATGTAGAGACTGATTTAAAGAGTGTAAGACAGTATTATTAAGATTAGTAATTTCTTCGTGTTTTGAATGTGTGAATATTGTTTTGACACTCCTTTGTCTGGAATCAAAAGAAACTTAGTCATTGAGCTCTAATTCCATCTCATTGGCTTATGCTGAAGTTGAGGAGTAAAATAGGGAACGTATGAAATATGAAACTTCTTCCTTTTCACACAGGAAATTCGTGCCCTGAACCTGACAGTCAAGACATTTTAATTTAACAGACAGTTAAATAAAGGGGAGTTTAAACAAAAGATAAATATGCTTGTATTTGTGCAGAAGAAGAAAGGCTACTTGTGCTTACAAAACTAATAACGCTTTTTTTAATTCTAGGCAGCATTACCTTCTCTCACAAACCCACCTTCTCTTAGTCCAATTCGGAGAAAGGGGAAAGAGAGGGAGTCTGTGGAACAGGCATCTGTGCCAATGAGCCCTAAAAAGGGTGGTGAAGCCAGTCCAGGTAGGCACACACAGTCCTATGAGCCTGACCATCCATCAGCGCCACCCACGTGTGGTCAAAGCTTAGAGAGAAGAAATAAACCTGAGTAACTCATTTTCTGTCAAAAGGCCAGCAGACCTGCTGTCAGAAGTCCTTTTCAGTGCTGCACTGGTAGAAAGGCAGCTGTGGGTGGGGGCTTCTTCGCTGTTTTGAGTTTTATGAAAAGTACCTGTACTTTTCAGCAGCAAAGTACTGCTGAATTCTTTTCCTCACTTTTTCTGAATCTACTCAGCTATTGATTAAAACAAGTCATTTTTGCACATATGGTACTTAGAAGAAATTTGAAAGTTGCTTTGCAGCTTTTGGCAGGAGTGACTCACGTTGCTTTTGGAAACAAGATTTTGAATCTTGAAAACTTTTCTTAGTAATGAATGAAGGAAACACGTGTTAGTTCTATTTTGTAAATTGTACGTGCACTTCAGTAATAAGCCCTCTGGGTTGATTTCTCTCACCTCATTGGGCTGCTTTGTTGGAATGCTGGTTCATTTTCTAGTTGTGTGTTTTTGCAGTTTGGAATATGCATGCGGATTGAAAAATTCAAGCTGTCTAATAATGCAGATGTGGTTAATTACGTTAGTGTACGTGTCATGAGCAACCTGGAAAAGGTATGTTGTGCTAATCTATTATCTACTTCTAAGCTCCTAGGCAAACTGATGCTACTGGGCCTGTTCCAACAAGTAAATCATCTTCAGTAGGAAGCTTTTATCATCTTCCATCTTACCTGAAGTTATACGATGTCTTGAAAGCAACCCATGCTAATTATAAGGTACTGCATGATAGGGTTTGGATGAACTGCAGTGTTGCTGGATAATCACTTTGTTTCTTTTAAACATGTCTCTGCTTCCGTCAACTCACTTGTTTGCCTGTGTAAACAATTTATACACACAAAAAAGAATTTAAAGAAAGATCTCAAATACCACCAATAAAACCAAAAACTGATGAAACAAAAACCTGTTATAGGCATTGTCACTCTACTGCTTGTTTCTCTGCTGTCACTAATGCTGGTACCAAATGACTCTTGCTGGCTTGGCAGTGCCAAATGGATCCCCATGGCTACTCTCTCCACAGTTTATTCCAGTATTATAGAATCATAGAATCATAGAATCGATTGGGTTGGAAAAGACCTCAGAGATCATCAAGTCCAACCCTTGGTCCAACTCCAGTCTGTTTACTAGATCATGGCACTAAGTGCCATGTCCAATCTCAGTTTAAAAACCTCCAAGGACGGTGAATCCACCACCTCCCTGGGCATGCCATTCCAATGCCTGACCACTCTCTCTGTAAAGAATTTCTTTCTAATATCCAGCCTAAATTTTCCCTGGCAGAGCTCAAGCCCATGCCCCCTTGTCCTATTGCTAACTGCCTGGGAGAAGAGACCAATCCCCACCGGGCTATAACTTCCCTTCGGGTATTGAATAAACATTTCCTCATTAGTTCAGGCAGTAGAAGATGCATTCCCTAGAGACTTGGTCATCTGATATGTACACTTCAAGGATTGTGTTCTTATTACAGCTACTGTGTTTCCGAGAAGTGCATTATGACCCTGAGATGAGCTCAGCTGGTCAGAGCCTGGTGCTCATAACACCAAGGTCGTGGGTTCAATCACTGTATGGGCCATTCACTTAAGAGTTGGACTCTATGATCTTGTGGGTCCTTTCCAACTCAGTATTCGGTGATCCCTTCCTCATTGCTTGTCAACATCCTAGGCCTTCCCAGATGATCTAACTGCCTCAAGCTTTCTTTTTCTTAGTCAAAATGGAGTCCTGCCCTTCCAGCAATTCATAAGGCAGTCTAAAGCTGTCAGTGGTTTTGGTTGAACTACGCTGAAATGTTAGGCAAAAGATTATTTTATGTCAATACCCACTTCTCTCTGTAATTTGTATCTCCTTGTCAAGTAATTGTTAAGAAAAAGTGTGGTTTTACTTTCTGGGAACAGGTTACATTGGATCTCCAGAACAGTAATGAGAAGTTTGGATGTTTCTTACGGTCTGCCTTAGATGTTCTGTCTCAAATCTTGGAACTTGCTACCCTTCAAGACATTGGAAAGGTATAAGATTTATGTATTTTTTCTTTTGCAGTTAACTTGTCCAATATCTGTGGTCCTTACTGGGAGAAAGTACATATCACTGATTTCAAAATCAGTACTCTTGAAAAAAAGACAGTAGTCCTAGAAGTGTTGTGCTGCCACAATGTTGGATAAAGTGCTACAGCATATTTTCCAGGTTAAATTGCTGGTGTTGAAAACCAGAGTAATTTTTTTAGTGTTTAAATTTCAAGGGGTGGGGGGGGAGGTGTCTTTCTAGCAAAAATGGTTTGCCTTCAGTAATTTTTACCGTATTCATATGTTTAAATATACAAAATGTCAGAAGGCATACTGTTCCCCTTTGTCTCGTGTCTCTTGATATTGTTTCTCTCCTTAACTGTGGTGTTAGGCATTGTGGTATTTTAAAATTAGGAGATCAATATTGCATTTTTATTTCTTTACATACCTTTGTGATTTCCTTTTAAATTAGTGTAGTTTTACTAAGTACAAAAACCTGAGCCATGGTCCAGTGTTCATTGTAATGCTTTATATAATGAAGAAAAATGCAATTAGATGCACTTGCTTTTCTGATTTTTTTAGTGTGTAGAAGAAATTTTGGGATATCTAAAATCGTGTTTCAACAGAGAACCAACAATGGCCACCGTTTGTGTACAACAGGTAAGGAGGTAATTTTTTGTGTTTCTTGAAGATTAATCCTGATGTCCTGTGCCTATCAGTTGGATACTAAGACTGGCCATTCTTTTAAGGGAAGTGGTATGAGGAATCCTTGGCCCAGGTGGAGCAAACAGCATGTTTTCTTTCATTTTCATTACTTGTTCTGTAGCTTGATACCATCTGAATAATATAGTTTCTTCTTCCAATTGAACTTTTCAATTGAACTGCTTCCAATTCAAAGAACTGTTTTAGCTAATAATCAGAAAACAAGCTTGCTTCCTGTCTTCCAGAAAGTGTTCTTTAGCCTGTTACGTGCATCAAAAAAAACTGGAAAGCAAAGAAGTGCTATACTGATGGCTTTTTTGCAGGCTTCAGTTAAACATTTAGGTTCAAGTCATCAAAGCTTAATTTTGATTAGAGGCAATCTTCAGGAGACTATTTTGAGTTGTCACATGGGAATACCTTCAATTGCAAAGCTAATCATATCTTTTTTGGGTGAGGTATGGATTGTTTCTTTTTATTAGCTTTTTTCTGTCTTCATGTATTTTGACTACATGATCCACAGCTTGCATTTTGACCTTTCCTCTAAAGTGCTTTGAGAGGATGAGTTGTCAAGGGGCTTTTTTTCTTGAAATGTTAACTTTTCTTTTTTTCCTCCCAATTTTCTTCTCCAGTTATTGAAAACATTGTTTGGGACAAATCTGGCTTCTCAGTACGATGGCTTGTCTTCAAACCCCAACAAAGCTCAAGGCAAAGCTCAACGCTTAGGTTCTTCCAATTTGAGACCTGGTCTCTATCATTATTGCTTCATGGCACCATACACACATTTTACACAGGCCCTTGCTGATGCTAGTCTAAGGAACATGGTTCAGGCTGAGCAGGAGCACGATGCTTCAGGGTAACTTCCTTCCCTTATGATATAATGTTAACTTGAACTACAGTCTCTTCTTAGTGTTTTTCATAAATTCGAGTGTCTCAGGGGTGCTGTGTAACTTGAAATTACAGACTTAAGAGAGTAATTTGTCTTGGTTGGGACATCCTGAATCCAATTATTGTTAACATGTTTTCCAAAGCAAAGCAAAATCATTAAAATGGGAATCACTGAAGTTTTTTAAAAGCATAATGGTTTTAAATGCTTGTATTTGAAAGTATTTAATTAATTTGCTAATTACAGCAAATAGTCAATAGCCTAAAGGAAAGGCAGAAGGATGACTAAGCAAAGACCAAAATTCTTTCTCTAGTGTATATTTGTTGTCCTCAAATCTGTGTGATCTGATCAAAGTGTACTGTAGGTTGTCCCTAAAGTTCTTGAAGCAATTAAGCAGATTAAGAAAAGTTGGCATTGGCAAAACAATGTGCAACTAAGGACAGCGTGTTTTGTTTTGGTTTTTTAAATGTGTTGTGTGGGGTTTTTTGTTCTTTTTGTAACAGGTGGTTTGATGTGCTGCAGAAAGTTTCTACACAGCTGAAAACTAGCATTTCCAGTGCAGCAAAACATCGTGCAGATAAGGTACTTGTATCTGTGTCCTCCTGAAAGAGCTGTACCTTAGATTTAAAACATTTTACCTCCTTTCAAAACTAATTTGGTTTTGAATCAAAGACCTGTTCAGATGTTAGATTACTTTAAAATCTCTCTATTACAGAATGCTATTCACAATCACATTCGTTTATTTGAACCCCTTGTCATAAAAGCATTGAAACAATACACAACAACAACATCGGTACAGCTGCAGAGACAAGTTCTAGACTTGCTTGCTCAACTGGTTCAGCTGCGAGTTAACTACTGTCTGCTGGATTCGGATCAGGTTGGTACCTCACCACATTTGCACTTATGTCATACGGGGATCTCACCAGCAAGCTTAGTTAACATTTGCAGCAAAAATACTTGCAATAATCCATCCATTGCACCATAGGTAAAAGCAAAGACTTAAAGGAGGGAGCGACTCAATTTCACCTCAAGTCACAAAGAGCTTCAGATTTCTGGGGTTTATAATTTAATTTCTGAGTTCTGCAACAACTGATTAAGAACTGTTCATCAGGCGGACTTTAGGAGTAAAATGATGTATGACAATACAGTCCGTGTTGTTTAAATAAAACTTCATTTACATATGGAAATACCTTCTTTCCATACTAAGAGTATGGACTTCCTTATGACAGATAAGGAGCATCATGGTTGACTGGATATTAATATCGTGCTGGATATTAATGGTGGTGGAGGGCAGCTAGTGGCAAATATAGAAGTCTGTGTGGTTGCCCATGTAAGCAGTAAATTTGTAACATAAAATTTAAATGGTTTATTTGCAAGTATTTTATTTATTACAGTATTTTTAGGTTTATAAACTAGTGTGACTTGCAATACCTAACTTTTCTGTAAACTCCTACAGAGATAATTCTTTTTAATGCATATATCTTCCTACAGAGATAATTCTTTTTAATGCATATATACTTTGGATTTTATCTTGGTTTAGAGCTAGATTTTTGGCTGGTTCTTCTGGACTGTAATACCTCAAATAGCATGCTACATGAGTGAAAGAGAAATACACAGACTATAGGTAAAACATGGCCTAAGTTCATGCAAACTGTAATAAGCTGTAACGTCAACAGGATTCTCTACCTGTAACTCTAGAGGGAACATTTCATAACATTTTAGAATGAGCTGTAAGTGTAAATGGTTTTCAGTGCCCATCTGTAACTGTCAGAATGGTTTCAAATGGGAATTAATGTGTCTGTTCTGATGCATGGTTTATTCTCTCTTTAGGTGTTTATTGGATTTGTGCTAAAGCAGTTTGAATACATTGAAGTAGGACAGTTCAGGTATGACATTAGCAATGATCCTTTGGACAGTGTGGGTTTACAACTGTCTCATTCTGAAGCAAGTAGTGATAGTTTTGCTGGTTATTTCTGCCTTATGAAAAAGGGAGAGTTCCCTTCTGAGCAATGTGCTTGTTTTTTCTCTGGCTCCAGTGGTAACCCTTTCAGATGTTTTAGGTTCCATGTGAATGAACAAGTCAGGAAGTAACATGTTGAAATATAATGTGAAACTGTGCTTTTTCTCCATTTTGGTATTGTAAAACCATTCCTTTGGGACCCCCCACCAGAGCTATGCTTTGCGGAATCAGCATTTCTTTGCTAGATTCAATGGTTAAGGGAAAGCTGCTTCTTACTACTGTGGATTCAGAGTGAATCCCTGTGTATTCTGATCACCTGGTACACTTTGTATAGGACCTAATAGATCATAAGCAAGGCAGTGAAATTTTTATTGTCAGTTATTTCTGGTTTTTCTCACACTTGAGTTTGTAAGGAGAGATAAGTTGGCTTCCTGCTCTGTGGATCTCCTACAGAAATACTCTGTTGTGTATCCTGTGCCTTAGATAGTATCTTATAATATTAGTAACTGTAATGGTCACAGCCTGAAAGAAATCCCCTGGGAAAAAAACCATTGTACAGAACAAGGCACAGAAATTATAGAAAATTATAGAAATACTGTATGAAAGCAGAACACATTCTTTAAAAATACCTGTCTGTAGAAGGATTGAGTTTTACTGAAGAAAGCTGTGCAATTCAATCTTGACATTTTAAACTCTTGTTTTGTTTTCAGGGAGTCTGAAGCAATTATTCCTAATATCTTCTTTTTCCTGGTGTTGCTGTCTTATGAGCGGTATCATTCCAAACAGATAATTGGAATTCCCAAGATCATTCAGCTGTGTGATGGTATAATGGCCAGTGGAAGGAAAGCTGTTACACATGGTAATTCTGGAAAAAAAAAATTTAGTAAAGGAAAAAAAAGAAAGAAGGCACCAACACTAGTAATAGTAAAAATTTAGCAATAAAACCAGTGTTGACTACTAAGCTGTAGAAAACTATAATCATACTGATTGTTCCAGAGGACATTAGCTTTTAAAATTTTAAGACATAAAATAATCTCACTCGATTCCTTCAGGAAGTTTGTTATACCATACGAACACTGCTACCCCACATACTGCACATACATAATTGCAACAAAGCTTTTATTTGAAACTTTATTAGGTAATGAGTTGACAACATAGCAGGATGTTCAAGGCTTTGATTTAGTTTTTAGTCTGTTTCCCTTTTTCTTTCAGCCTATGAGTAAGCACCTCTCGTATACTTTCCAGTGATTTTACTGAGAAATACTTTATAAAAATCTTTTTTTAGCCCTATGGGAATATGCAAATGTGTCCCAAATGTAAATTTTCTATTAGAAATAAAAAGATAACCATCATTATACATGATAAATTTGGGGGTTGTGGGGAGTTTTTTTTTTTTTAGGTATGGCTAGAATCTTTAATAAAGCCCAGCTTACTTTCAGTAATTGAACTGTTAGATCAAGAAATCACTGTTCAAGAGTGACTTGTCTCACACTAAAACAAAAACATGTCATTTCAGCAATACCAGCTCTGCAACCCATTGTTCATGATCTGTTTGTGTTGAGAGGAACAAATAAAGCCGACGCTGGGAAAGAGTTGGACACGCAGAAGGAGGTGGTAGTGTCAATGCTGCTGAGACTTATTCAGTACCATCAGGTAAGAGAGGAGGACAAAGCGTCCCTGTTTATCGTCAATAAAAGGGTAACATTGCTGTGACTGCTAAAAATGCTTCAGGCAACATCAACTACTTTCTGTATAAAACTGGAGTAGCTGGCCTCTGTGTGATATCTTTCCCTATGGAGTGAGCGTGCAAAGATCTGCGAGCGTAGGGGAAAGGTTCTGCATTACAAACCAGTATGTCAAGTAAAATAACATCTGTAGAATGTCGTAGTCAAGTCTAGATAACTAAGCACTGAAATGCTCCAGTTAGGATCATGATCTTGGTTATGTTGCTGACAGATTACATAGAAGGTTAGTGGAGAGGAGAAACTTAAAAGAATGGGTGTAAAATGGAAGAGAAGACAAGTTTAAAATTAGGAAAGATGCTGCATAAAGATGATTTTGCTGTACAGTAGTACTATCTTGAATAAGACTTATTTGAACAAGGTAATGAAACTGGTAATTAGGTATTTGTTACTCTTACTACTTTGACCCAGACCTCATGGGTTTGGAAAACATGTTTCTGCTTTGTAGGAGTATAACAATGACTTTCTTCAATACACTTCGTTTAAAAGAAATACATAAAAGTAATTTTAAGAGAAGTGACATGATGAACATGGGATCTTATTGCTTATTCAGGTGCTTAACAAATTTAATGTTCCTTTCATCCTTTCAAAATGCAATTCTAGTGTATGCTAATGTAAGCACTGTATTTTCTGAGGATAGTTGGGAAAAAGTCAGTACATCTTGTCAAAATAATTTGTTAGAACTGCGTGTTCAGATTGGGGTAATTTTGTGTATCCACATTTTCTTTTGAATTTGTAGTTTTATAATCATAAAATGACTAATATAACTATATGAAATTATGTGAAATGACACTCTGTAGACACATGATGTGAAATAGTGAATAACTTCATGTTACATAAGGTACTGCAATTGCTGGCAGATCTCCTTCTGACACACTTAATCTATTAAAGGCCACCCCTGCACTGCTCTTCCCACACCATCCCATTTGTAGCTCTTATTCTGCCTTGTTCTGCTGGTGCAATATGTATAAACTAACCCTGGGCTGTTCTGTTGTTCCCTGGCTGTGGCTGGGATGCTCTGCAGTGGTGTGTCTCTGTCAATTTGAGAGGTTCCAAAAGCTGCAGCCTTTAACTCCACCCATGGAGCTTCAGAGTTCAGGTCATTCAGGCCAGAATCACTGCTGTCTCTTCTCTCATGAGGAGGTTTTTTGGGGAAGAAAGTCACCTGGGAATCTCCCTCTGCCTAGTCTGAACTACCTGACTTCCTTTTACAAGTGTTCTAACTTGTTTTCCAAACCAGGTTTTTCTGTCCCACTTCTCAGTCAATGTATTAACATTGTTGCTTGCTGAGTCTTTGGCCTGTCTTTCAAAGCATAGTCTCTGTAACCTTCAAACCCTTAACTCATTTGGCTACTAGAAGTGGTCCTTGCTTGGTGTGCCCCATTATGTTCTATCCTATAAACTTTTATATGGAAGTGACGTATCTCAGGTGAACAAGCTCCCATAAAAATGTCTGTTCTCTTTCCTTGACCAAATTTAAACTTTATTGGAGCTAAAGGCAGAGTATACATTTGGAAAACTGCTCTCTTCCTTCCTTCCTTCCCTTTCTGTTGAATTAGTGATGCAGCATTTAGATTTCTGATCCTTTTCTTAGTTGTTTGAGTAGTCTTTTGACAAATACCATTTAAAAAGGATGAAGAAAGCACTTTTTTTCTAGTTTATAAAAGTAACTGGAAAATTCTTTAAAAATCACCGTCAACAACAAAAAAGTCGTAACTAAGAACAGGCTTTTATGCTGAAAATGGTGGTTTTTAAATGTGATTTCTGATGTGGGATTTTTTTTCCCACTTTTTGGCAGTTGGTTGAAGCAATGAATATTTTTCGCACTATAGTATTACTTGAATGTTTCTTATTACTATTTGTGCTTAGTTACATTCTTTTGGTCTTTTCCTCAGGTGCTAGAAATGTTCATCTTAGTATTGCAACAGTGTCATAAAGAAAATGAAGACAAGTGGAAGAGATTGTCCCGGCAAATAGCTGACATTATTCTCCCAATGCTTGCAAAGCAACAGGTGATTATGTGATTGTTTTAAATCTATAAACATCTAAAATGATTGCTGTCATATATGTATCAATAATGGCATTGGTATTTAATTTTTTTTTTAATATGAAGACAAATTTTCTTGAAATTGTGGTTGCCATATCTGAAAAAAACAATTACTGAAAGGTAAAGTAAGTCTCTGAAGTGATGGAGTTCATATTTAAGTGCATGATGTATGTGCACTATGATTGAGACTGTCTCCAGAGGAGGCTCATTCTATTTCTCTTAGATACATGATTTTATCAGAACACTTATTAAATGAAGATTGTCCCATGTTTATAGAATGTCAGAATCTTTTTTTCATAGCTGAAGTGGGTCTAATTGCAGACCAGAATGCTCAAAGCCCTGTCCAGCCTGGCCTTGAACACTTGCAGGGATGGGCAGCTGCAGCTTCTCTGAGCAGCCTGTTCCAGTGCCTCACCACCCTCCCAGTAAAGAGTTTCTTCCCAAAATCTGATGTAAATCCACCCTCTTTCAGTGTAAAGCCATTACCTCTTGTTGTATCACTACCTGTTCTTGTAAAAAGTCCCTCTCCAGCTCTCTTGTAGACCCCCTTCAGGTACTGGAAGGTGCTCTAAGGTTTCCCCGGAGCCTTCTCTCCAGGCTGAACAACCCCAACTCTCAGCCTGTCTCCACAGGAGAGGTGCTCAGCCCTCTGAGCATCTTCGTGGTCCTCCTCTGGGCTTGCACCAGCAAGTCAATGTCCTTCTTCTGCTGGGGACCCTGGAGCTGCATGCAGCACCAGAGCAGAGAAGAGGGACAGAATCACTTCCCTCAACCTGCTGCCCATGCTGCTTTGGATGCAGCCCAGGACACGATTGGCTTTTTGGGCTTTTTTTTTTTTTTCTTTTGCCTAACTTCCTCTTTATAAATAAAAGTGTCTTTAGATGGAATTTCCTGTATTTCAACTTGTACCTATTGCCTTTCATCCTGGTACTGGATACCACTGAAAAGGTTTTGGCTCTTGCTTCTGTGCTTGTTGTCTCCCACTCCTGCTTCCCCTGGTCAGATACTTGTGCACATTGATGAAGATCACCCTGAGCCTCCTCCAGAGTGAACAACCTCAGCTACCACTTGTGTGACAGGTGCTCCAAGCCAGAAACCATCCGTGTGGCTTTCTGCTGGACTCCCTCCAGTGTGTCCAAGTTTCTCTTCCTGGACTGCACACTGGGGCAGGAGAGTGGATGCTTCATATCTGAGCAGTAAAGAAGACTCCTTCTAGAAAAAAGATTTTCAGTGCTGCTCCCTAAGCAATAGAGGACTTGTCTTTGATACAGCTTTCCTGGAATTATAAACACTTACTTCAAGGATAAATAGTAGAAGTAATAAAATTGTGTCCTAAATGTTCTTTGCTCCATGATGGCAGTTCCCCACTCCCAGGAGGAGATCTCGTAGCTGGGAAGAGTGGGCAGGATTAAAGAGCAAGTTTTGAGCAAAGCTGAAATGTTGGCAAATTGAAATTTATATTGTTTTGTATGACTGTGCATGTGCTCAACTGTCAAATTATTTAAGCAGGATTGGGGCATCTAGGTTTGTAGTTCAGTCCTTTGCTTTTTGTAGTTGACTGTTTTAGAATTTATCTAAAAAACTGTTCAAGTAAGCTGTCCTACCTCTGTTGCTTTAATACCACTGGAGCTGTGCACTTTTCTAATGATTAGCAGGTTTTTTTCCTCCTAGTTACCTCCTTAAGTTTTTTCAACACGAGCATTGTTCTCTATAAAAAAACCTGGTAGGATGTGCAGGGAGGAGAAAAGTTTTTAAATTTTATAACAACTCAGTTTTCTGGTCTCATTCTCTGAATAAGGCCTATTTCTCCTAAAAAAATGTATGTGGTATGTATATTGGATTTCATACGATAGATTTTTGTCAATGTTCTCAAAATTCAGGTGTTGGAAGGCCTGCAATGAAACTTTAATTTACCTTCCATGGCTTTTGGTTGCTCTGAATTTTGTACTGTAAAGGACACAGGTTGTCACAGAAATGTTTAAAACATGAAATGGTAGTTTTATGTTGGAGTTACCATTTGCGGATAGTTACAAATCAGTTTTGTATTTTTCTTTTACAGATGCATATAGACTCTCATGATGCTCTGGGAGTACTGAACACTCTGTTTGAAATTTTGGCTCCTTCATCCCTTCGCCCTGTGGACATGCTTTTAAGGAGTATGTTTGTTACTCCTAAAACAATGGTAAGCAATTGTTTCCAGAGAAGAGAGAATCTGGTGTCTTTTCATGCAAAACAAAAGAGCATGTGTTTCTCTTTAATAATTTGCTATGTAGTGTTAAAGTACCTGCAGCAGATTTTTGGAATTAATTAGTTAGAACTAATATGATTTACTGAGCGCTTTATACAGGAATGTTCTGCTTATGGATTACTTGCCTTCATATTGCGTTTTGAGGATAAGGAATAGAGAGAAAGGTACTGTTATAATAAAGTCTAGAATTCAGTTTGATAGGTAAATCACATTTTTCTTATGCAAGTGTTAGTACCGTTTTTGTAGTTGAGAGATTGTTTGACAGAGTGAATATAAGCTTGACAGTTACCACAAGAATAGCATTTTGGAAGATCTGAACTTAAAAGTTATTTCCTGCTTGTTCCATTCTGAGAAGGTTCTGATTTTTTTTTTTTTTAATACATTCCTGTGTTGTGTTGTTTAACCTCAAAAGTATTCCATGTTCTGTATTTTTGTGTTTTTGTTAGGCATCAGTGAGCACTGTCCAGCTATGGATTTCTGGAATTTTAGCTATCCTTAGAGTTCTGATTTCACAGTCAACAGAAGACATCGTTCTATCCCGTATACAAGAGCTTTCCTTCTCACCTTATTTGATTTCATGTCAAGCAATTAACAGACTGAGATGTGGAGAGAACATATCCACACCAGAGGATGGCACTGAGGGTAAACAGGCAAAATATCTGCCTGAAGAGACATTTTCTAGGTATGTTGTAAGATTAAGGTTTCTGAGAAATCACAAATACATTGTGCAATATTTTACATGTGTAGAACTGTTTCTGATAGGAATAAAGTCTGTTAATAAGTTGATATGGGACAAGTGTGTGTGGAGGAAGGAAGAATGAGATGGACAGGGACTTAAGACTTTTCTGGTACCTCTTCTCAAGCCAAGTGAATGGCCTAATGGAGTTGTTAAAATGGGTGAATCCTGGACTTATTAAAATCAGGTTCAAAAAATTTAACTGTGTAACCCTTCCCTTCCTTTTGGTATGGTGACTAAAAGACAAGTCATTTCCTTGAGTAGAAGCCCACATACTGTACTGGAATCTTGGCAGCAGCGGGATTAAAATCTATTAAGTTAGTCCTGCTCTTTAATTCCTATTTTTCAAGAGCTGGCCTTGTCTAGTTAGCTTCCCATGTTGATGTTCTCAGAGAGTGACAAACTTCAGGCAAAAGAAACATGGAGAGATGGTGGTGGTGTTACGTTGACATAATGTTTGTCATTAAGGCATAATATTTCAATGTGGTGGAAAACATTTGAAATAGCTATTTGTTTAAGAAAATAAGGACTTTTTATGCAAGTATGGAACTTCAGATAGGAATAAAATGCTGTTTCTTATCATTGAGCTCACAGTGAGGGTGATGAGTAGAGGGAAAAGGGGCTTCTGGGCAACCATACTGTGACCTTATGCCCAGTAACAGTGATGTGGGTAATGATTATGGCCAAGAGCAAGGATGGCTTTCCTCAAATGCTCTTTTTTGGTGCTTGTTTTGACACCACCCATTGCCCCAGTCTGGAGGTTTGATACAGAACATGTGTAGTAGAGTGTGGGTAGATGAGGCTGTAAATAGCTGAATTACTGTGACTTGCTGAATTATCCCTCCTCAGCTGTGGTAACGGTCACAGTTTGTTTTTAGCTCAAGGCCAATCACTATAAAGACACCATAACATTTTGAATATTATCTTTTTAAGCGAGGTGGGTTGGTGTATGAATCCTATCATAACTTCAGCTGATGGAGTAGATAATCTAGATTCAATATGTAATTATTGAAGTGCTTATTATCATATAACATCATATTTGTTTTAGGTCAACCTGTTCTGTAGTGTTTTCTTTAGTATACTCTTTAGGATGAATGGTTAAGGGCTTCATGTTTTACTTTTCAAACCTAACTAAGTTACACAGGCAAACCTCACTTTGTTCTGAAAGATATTGCATTGATAGTTTTCCTGTGGATTGTGTACGTGTTTCTTTCAAGGTTCTTATTACAACTGGTTGGCATTCTACTGGAAGATATTGTTACCAAGCAATTAAAGGTGGACATGAATGAGCAGCAACATACTTTCTACTGCCAGGAGCTGGGCACACTGCTTATGTGCTTAATACATATCTTCAAATCAGGTAATATTTGAAACATTGTCTGTGTTGTAGCACGTAGTGGCAGCATGGCTTTTCAGTTCTAAGACAACTGTTGAATGCATTGAACTACTGAGAAGGAATATCTAGGTGCTGAATTTGTTAAATTTTACTCCATATAAAGAACTTCCCAAACTTTTGTGCTTGTGTATGCAGGGCACATTTTTCACATTTCTCCTGTCTTTGTGGAACAAAATCTAAGTAGTGACTTTTCGTCTCTCCTTTATAACGGTCTAAAATCTTCCAATCCAGAGAAGTGCAAAGCATCCCAAATTTGTGGCTATATTTCTCATGGTTTTTCTCAGTTTGGAGGTTGGTAGGTATGTCCAGACTTAAACTTGCCGAGTTACGGACCACTGGTTCAGACTCATGACAAGGTAGCTTCCCTTTTTTTGGTCATAATTAATAAAAACATATAAAACAAACAAAAAAATCCCCATAAAAATAGGAAAGGTAGCACTCATCCTTCAGGTTTTGAAACTCTGCCTTAGGTATCTTCTGCTGAATACCCAGTAATCTGGCCCTTTGTAATTCCTTAGTCCTTAGATTGATTTCCTAGTTTTATTTTGCTAGTAGTGGCACTATCTTCCCTTTCTTCTTTTATTCTTACTTTACTATGTCTGCCCTTTTTCAGTTCTGATTTTCAGCTGCAAGCTGAAATCCAGCCTTGGATTATCTGTACTTGTCTCCAGTTTAAAAGGTCGTGGCACAAGTCCCTGGTTGTTCGTAGACTTCTTTGCAGATATGGGACAAGGAACTCTGCATTCCATTGCCTCAGTCTGTAAAATGGGAGTTAAAGTACTTTACTGCTTAGCAGATGTGAATAACAAAAAAGGGCATGCAGAATACTGTTAGACATTTAAGTTGATTCAGTTCTCCCTTGTATCTCAACTACCTCTAATCTTTTTTTCTTTTCAAGCTCTTGCTAGAGAGTTCAGTTTGTCCTTTCTTGGGGAAAAAAATCTTAGTTCTGTTCCTATCCTTCCTGTGATCTGCCTCTTGCAAATATAAGTATTATAGGTGTAGAAAATCAAGTGCAGATGGATTTGTTCTGGGTCTTCAATTAGTTCTCTGTCTAAACTCAAAGCTTCTGCATCGCTGTGGTTTAACTTTTTCAGTAGCTTCAGTCCTCAGCGTCTTCAGTGACACTAACAGGTAGAAAAGTGAGAGGCAAACCAATTGAATTATATTTTGAGAGTTTGTGCAGCTGTGGTGGATGATGCTCTGACTTGTCAGCAGAGAGCTTTGGCTTAAGAAATGGGGCCCTCCAAACCAAAGTTCTTAATGTAAGACTCCAGAACTGTGCATAAAGAGGCACAAAATTTGGTGACTGTTACCAGAGCCTTCCTTCATTTTTGAAATGTGCTTTGGGGTGCAGAACCTGGGGTATAGTATGTTGACAGCTTTCTTCCCATGTGTCTGTTATAGTAGTAATTGTTTATACTATTTCTGTTTAGGAGAAACACCTGAAAAAATATTATAACAGATAACTTAAGCCAAAGTGTTTTGGAGTAAGTGATTAATTGGTGTCAAGCCAGGATCAATGAAATTAGAAAATCAAGCTGGTGATTGAAATTGGGGAAGTGAGTTCTTCCACAGTGGCAGCTGGGGATAATGGAAAGGGAAGGCACCTAGTCCTGCTGCAGTAACAGGCTTCCAGGCTGCACTGGAAGTCTTTCCAGGAATTATGTAGAAATTTTCATGGAAAATTAAAATTAAATATTAAAATACTCATGCAGAACACTGGCATATGTGTATTGCGTGATCTCTAGAAATTAATTTAATGTAAAACCACAAATAACTTGGGGTATAATATTACTACTAATATTTATGCAGTGTAACAGAGTAGAAAAAACGTTATTCTGACACCTGGGCTGTATTTTCATGTCATAACACTTTTGCTTAGGTTTAGGATTAACTAAGTGCCTGGTTTTGTAATACTTTTCTTTTGTTCAGTTAAAACCTCCATACCTATTTTCTCTTGAAGTTATAATCTCCTGACTACAGGTGTGGCTTATAGCAACTGGTGTCTGGAAACACAGACTGTATTCTGTTGGTTTTAACCACTGTTCTACTTGGAAGTTTTGTCTTCTCACCTGTTACAGTGTTTTCAGAATGTGAGCGTTGCTGACTCATATGTAGGAGCTACTAGATTATAAATGAACATTTTCAGTGTGCTACTTTGAAGTTAGTAGAAATAAAAGGCGTAGACCAAGTGAAAAGATGAGCGTGCAGTGGCTTTCATGACTGTGGGAAGTCACTAGATGGTGCAGTTCCTGCCAGTGCAGGAAGCTGGAATGGTGGTAGCACTGCTTTGCTAGTAAGTGGAACCAGAGTTTTAAGACTCAGTTATTTTTCCCATTCTTTGCTAGTTACATTGTGTATTTATCAGTCCTGGGGGCAGCTTAAACTGGTCCACATGGATGTGGGATTTGCAGCTTCATTTTTCTGTATATCTGGCAAGGCAGGCAAGTAACGCTGCAGATTTCCTTCATTATTCTGATTAGCTCTTGGTTTCTGACTTAGTCTGAAGGAACCCTTTTTTTTACCCTGATCTTACATTCTCATAGAAACTCAAGAAGTTCTATACCTTTAGACAGCCTTCCTTGTTCCCCCTCCTTTTCATATTCCCCCCCCCCCGCCCTGTTTTGGCATATGAACACAGAATCAGCAAGTCAGAAAGCAAAATTTTGTTTTTGTGCTGAGTGTTCAGTATGCAGGGTAATGGCAGAAACACTTTTTGCACTTCAGAAATTGGACGGAAGAGTACAAGTTTAGTTTCAACTAAATGTATCTGGAAAGCCACCCTCTGAACTAAGATACTTGTGAGCCTTCTTCCTGAACAGGCAGAATAGTAGTTACATCATGGTTCTTAACTAGAACATCTGTGTTTTAATTTATAAACAAACAAACAAAAAGGTCCTGGTTCTGGGTTGAAAAATTTAATGAAGTTTTCATGTATCAGGTGAACTAGAATTGTAATGAAACTATATAAAGCTTTATTTGTTGAGTCTGAGACCTGGTCATTTCTGGTTTACACACTGCCCTTGGCCAAACTCCATCACTTGCCTTAAATTTGTAAAACCACTTAGAATATACCTTTTTTGCAGGAATTCTACCCTGAATAATTTTGAGACTTCAGAATTCAGACTATAGTTACTCTAACATGCTTTTGTTGTTGTTTTTAGGGATGTTTAGAAGAATCACAGCTGCAGCCACCAGACTTTTTACGGGAGATGGATCTGATGGTAGTTTCTACACTCTTGAAAGTTTGAGTGACCTTGTTCAGTCCATGATTCCCACACATCCTTCTTTAGTTCTCCTCTGGTGTCAAATCCTGCTTCTTGTCAATTATACCAACTACAACTGGTGGTCAGAAGTGCATCAAACCCCAAAGTAAGATTTGGTTTTGTTCCCTACTGGTAGCCATGTGTCTCATATGATTATGTTTGCTAAAATCTTATTAAAGCAATCTAGCTTCTTTCTGCTAAGCCTGTCAGCCCTTTGAATAGTGCTGCTTGGATTCCGAAATGTAGTTCTGCATTTACTTTACATGTAATGTGTTGTCTGTTCTGACACTGGTATGATTTACCGATATTGTCTCTATTTTTCTGGGTTGTGCATCATTCCAATCTGACACTACACTGAGTGCTTGAGAGCACTGCTTTGGCTTGAGAAGAAAATCCAGTAGGTTCTGTTATCCTCCCAGAGATGCAATAGCCCATGTTTTGCTTTTAAGTAACCCATTTAATTCTTTAGACTGTCCAAAAAAGTGATAAGCAATACTGCAGTTGTTGAAAAATAAAGATCTGATGGGAAACCAAGTGTCTACTTCAAAGCAGAGTCATGTTTGAATGAAGTTTATAGGGAAATATATGTTTTGTAAGGGCCTTGGTAGGGTATTCCAACTGATTTGTTTGTTAATGTTTCAGTAGCTGCACCAAGAAAATATAGCAAGAAAAGAGTAACAAAACATAATGTACTTCCTGCAGGCGACACAGTCTTTCTACTACTAAATTGCTTAGCCCTCATATATCTGGAGACAGTGATGAAACAGATTTGGAATCTAAACGGGGCATGTGCAATCGGGAGATAGTGAGAAGAGGAGCACTCATTCTTTTCTGTGACTATGTCGTAAGTTTTGAATTATGACTTATGACTACAGTTTTGGGTTATGATGCTGACAGTCATTTGTTACTGGTGTGTGTTAATTGAACCCGTCTGGTTCACAAGTGAAAAATGAAGACTTGTGAAACGAGTAATTTTATTTTCAGATGGTGCTTCTGTAAGATTAGATATGACCTCATTTGGCATTTTTTTCCTATTCTGAACTGAGAATTCTCTTGGCTTGTGACAGATAACTGGTGGGTAATAGAATTATCTGCTGGGTGTCATATCCCTTACTTGTCAGGTGCTTGGAGCGCACTCAGTAGTTTCAGGTTTCCCAATGCCATTAGCAGTGCATAATGTCCAGGAGGCAAGGAATTGTCTCTACACCTTAAAAGGAGAGGTTTTACATTAACATTTAACTTCCATTTTTTCTTCCTAATGACAACAGTTGCTGTGGCTTTGGCCTCTCACTGCCTCAATACTTTAGTTCATTGGGAACTTTTGAGGTGAATCCTCTGGTCATATCTAGTATTGCACTCTGGTTTGCATTGCAGAGCAGTTTTGAGGCAAGCAAACTGCATTCCTTTCAGATTCAATTAAACCAAAGGCTGTGTGTAAGAAGCTCTTCAAGCACTAATGGACCAGAGTCAGATTAGAGGTAGTCCAAGGTAAAATCCTCCCAAACCTCTTTGCTGGGGTGGGACGGCCTCTCAGCATCTCCTGGTTAACTCTGCAGATCTTTTCATGTTGCACTGCACTGCTTGTCAATACACATACAGCCTCTTTAGGTTTGACATTAATTATTGACAGATCTCTTTGGATTTGTTTTCCAGGAATTATTCATCTTGTATTAAAGGCCAGTAGTTAATAAAATATCTTTAAGAAGAAGCCTAAATGAAAATTACATTTTACAAGACAGCTCTGCGTGTGCATGTTTCTTTCAAACAGCATTTCATTAAAAGCAACGTCTTTGAATTGACCTTCTCAATTTACTTGTTTCTAACCTGGGTTTTTAGTATTTTTAAAAAAATAATTTGCACGTTCTTGTAAATATCTTAATTTGCAACAAGATCAAAAGTATTTGGAAAATTTGTCCTGTAGAAATAATGATGGTGATATTAAAATATAGACACCTTATGCCTTTATTTTAAAGTAGCTATCAGAATTATATATGAGAAACTTCATGTAGTGTCATGTTTAGTAATTAAAGTTTTAACATTCTGGAATCAGATTTAAATTTTTTCCCCTTTAGTGTCAAAACCTACATGATTCAGAACACCTGACCTGGCTTATTGTGAATCATGTTCAAGACTTGATTAATCTGTCCCATGAGCCTCCAGTACAAGACTTTATCAGTGCTGTTCACAGGAATTCAGCAGCCAGTGGTCTCTTCATCCAGGCCATTCAGTCACGGTGTGAGAATCTTGCAGCTGTAAGTTTGTCTTTTTGACTTTTTATAAAGAGTAAAGTTGCTTACATTTCAGCAGAAGTTTAACTGGTAAGTATGCAAAGTCTGACATTTCTGGGTCACTTATCGACTCCTAATTTTATTTTTAAAGTCACTTGTTTAAAATGCGAACAGCAAACCTTATATTAGCAGCAGCAGGATCAGATGTGTTCCAGTCCATCCAGTCTATGAATTCAAGATGGTTAAGCTGCTTTTCTTCCTTCCTGGCTATTACCCCACATAATCAATACCTGAAGAGTAAATGAAAGCTCTAACTCTTGTCTTTGATTTCAGTATTTCAGTACGTTGGTAATACAAATAACAAACTATAGAGGCAGAAGTAGGCATCAGTCCATCTTCATAGGCTCTGAGAATATGAAAATGATTTGCAAGCTCTTACCTTGCCCATTGATCTGTCCCAAAAGTTGTAGACTCTTGGTCAGGGAAAATCACCAAGAAATTCAGGGTATGATTTCTGTTGATTATTTTGGTTTTCAAATTAAAAGGAATGAATTATGTTTTATAGGAATATAAGGTTGTATGCATCCTTCTTAATCTTGAGAGCTCACTAGGTGGGAAATGTAATTTGCTGGAGTTTCTCTAGAGTTAATTGTGGAGATGCTACCTGCAACCTGAGTAGCCTCAGTGATGTTTCCTAAGTCTTCCCATTGTATTGCTTTAGGCATGTGAGTAAAACACTTTCAAGTTACATGGGATTAATCTGGGCCTCAGTATCTGAGAATCAAAAGAATGAACTAAACTAAATAAGTTTAAATAGAAGGTATAGTCTTTCTGTGAGATGTTTCATGAATATCAGAAAAGACAGTAAAATAAAAATGTATAATATTTACAACCTGCTCTAAAACAAGACTGGCTTCATGAGTCAAACTAGTTTTTTCCTTTAGATTATTAGTGCTGAATTGGTGCTCGTATTTTAAAAAATGAAAGAAATTTAAAAAATTCTTTGCAACCCCTTTTAATCATGTGTAGCTGTCGCTGTTTTTATGACTAAACATGTGCTCAAAAAAATCCCTAATGCTCATCTGGATTTCTGTACTGTCTCTTGTCTTGACTGTTCTCATGTTCCTGCCTTCTTCCAGCAAGACTTGAAACTTCTAACCATTTTCAAAGCTTTTTGCAATTTCAATTTCACTGAAGTCTCTAGCTTTTTTCCCCGAAAAGTTTTGCTCCCTACTTTTCTTCGTAAGAGTACACTTTTACAGTCACACATCAAACAACTTAGTGTTCATATTATTTAAATAACCAGTAACTCAAACCTATTAACATATAGATAATAATAATAATGATCAACTAGTTGTCTGCTATAGTTAGTTACAAATGCCTTTCACTTTAAGATCTTTGTATTCCAATTGATTGCCTTTTTTTTTTTTTTTTTTAAATGGTCTGGTTTTTTTGTGTTTTGTTTCAACACCTAGCCCACTACTCTGAAGAAGACTTTGCAGTGCTTGGAGGGAATACACCTCAGCCAGTCTGGGGCTGTCCTGACCCTGTACGTGGATAAGCTCCTGTGCACCCCGTTCCGGGTGCTCGCCCGCATGGTCGACACTCTGGCTTGTCGGCGGGTGGAAATGCTTCTGGCTGCAACTTTGCAGGTAAAGAGAAATCCATTCCTCTAAACAACACTGGGCAGCGCTAGCAATATAATCGAACGTGATGATTTAAAGGAAATCAAAACGTGATGTTGAAGTGATTTCACTGGAAAGGAATTTTTTAATTTAATATATAGATACATGAATGTTTGCGTTTCGCTTTATCTGCCTGTAATTTTCTTATCTGTTAAAAGTGTCTGTGGGGATTTTATGTATTTCTGTCCTGTAAAATTCTCGTGACTCTTTCCTATAGAACAGCATTGCTCAGTTACCAGTTGAAGAACTCGATAGAATTCAGGAGTACCTTCAAAACAGTGGATTAGCAACAAGGTAAATTAATACCAATAATACCAGTATGTATTAAAGTGTCAAACTAACTAATGTTCTAGTACTAATTGTGTTAACTCTATTTTCCTACATTTGGGTTTTTTAAAGATCATATAGTGGGTCTTTTTTGGAGGTAAAACAGGAGTAAAGACTCTCATAAGATATTCTGGCATATTCTGACACAGGGGCAGTTGAGTTTGCTGCGTTGAATTTGCAATAAAGAATTACAGGAAGCTAAAGGCTTGAAACCATCAAGTTGTCTGTCCTACATCCCACTCAGTATTCAATTTTGAGAAGCAGCAATCTCAAAGTAATTTCTTGACAAAAATCTATATTAGTAAAACCAACTTTATTTTCTTCAAACTTTTGCAGAATATTGTGAGTCCAAGCTAGGTGGGATTGTTTTTTGTTGGGTTTGGTTTGTTTTGGGTTTTTTTCCCCAGACTGCCGTTAGAAAAAGGAGCAAATTATTCAGTTTTTGAAAAAACTTTATTTGATGTTGGAAAGATCTTAGTTTATACTACTTTTGTTGTCATTAATGTTTGAAGTTAATGTCTGTTAACTGAAATGAGAAAGAAGTAGGGGGAAAGAACCTAAAACCTGAGACTGTAGTAGATCAATAGTAATATGCCTTCATAGGTAACATCACATTTGAATTTTTTAAAAAACTCAAAAAAAATTAGTTTGTACAAGTTCTTGATAGCAGTAGTGGAATTAAAAAAAACCAAACACAAAACAACCAAACAAAAGAACCCCTACCCCAATAAAAAAATCCCTGACACTGACATAAATCCAAAAGTGGAATTCTTAATATATTTGAAAATAAAAGTATAGTTTTAGTGGATTCTTCATTAGTGTCTTTTAGAATGCATTTGCCTGCAAGCAAATAATCTGTACACTTCTTACTCATTAAAAAGATCTGCTGCATAAAGAAACTGAACAGCTTGTATTTCGTGCTTAAGTATTGTACGAATTCTAAAACTAAATTAAATTTAAATCTTTATTGTTGGTGGTACTGAGTTAGTTTGCTTTGGCTACTGATATCTGGAGAAACTTGCAGTTTTGCACCGTATGACTGCATATATCCATCAAAAAACTTAAGACCCTACTGCTTTTTTCTCCTGGGATTGGACTTGATTCACTGGATGTCTTTGTGTTTTTAAATCATTTACAAAACTAAGTTAGCTCTCTGCTCATGTGTTCTTCTGTTTTCAGACACCAAAGACTTTACTCGCTCTTGGATAGGTTTCGTCTTATGGTAGCACCAGACACAACTAGTCCTTCACCTCTGGTTACCTCACACCCACTAGATGGAGAAGACCAACCAGCTTTAGAGAATGTAATTCTAGACAAAGTAAGGTTATGCTTAGAAAGAGTCACTAAAATTACAAAATACTCTGCAGTTAATGTTCTCAGGATTGTCAGTGTATCTCAAATATAGATCAGTGATTAATTTCATACATGTTGGCTGACTGTTGAACTTAGGGTGGATAATTAGCACTTGCATAGATACATTGTTATATTTATATACATGTTGTATATATATGTTGTCATTATAATTTGTTATATTGACAGTGCTGTGAAAAATTTACCAAATTTGGTTTCTTTGTATAACTTTAACAGAAAGATTTAGTAGAGACAGATAAATAATCTTGGGGTTTTTATGTGTTTACTGCAGTGATTAGTTTTATTCATTTGCTGAAAGCTGTTGGTTGGCTCTTGGAAATTAAGCGTTACTTGTCCAGTTTTCCCTTCTCAGCTTTAAATTAATTTTAGAGAGCCATCATGAATATTCAGCTGTTTCTGTCTTTTATTTCTGTATTTCCAAGAGGGATGGGAGGCTAAGAGCAAGTCTTTGGGGCCTGTGCCTTCCTTTTTTCTAGTTTGAACCATGGCACAGATAATTTCTCCTTTTCATTCCTCCATGTTCTACAGTGATACATGGTGACAGGAAACATATGTAGCTGAGATGGAAAAAATTATTTGATTAGCTGACAGTTTGGATGAGTCTGATAACCACTTGAGGAATCCATTGACTTAGGGGAGAGATTGAGAGCTATTTGGACAGTGGGGGAAAATGGTGTGCCCAGAAACCATCTACCCGTAGCCTTCTGGTTTCAAGTGAACCCAAAAATCTCATTCCTCCATCACTGTAATTCTGCACAGAGGAAGTAGTTTTTGTGTGCTTCCTCCACAACCTCTACATAGTTCATGGAATCAGAGAATATGTGAAGTTGGAAGGGACTCATGAGGATCAATGAGTTCTACTCCCTGCTTCTCCCAGGACTACCTAAAACTAAATCGTATGACTAGGGACGTTGTCCAGATGCTCCTTGAACTCTGACAGGCTTAGCTGTGTTCTAATTAATATCAGCAATTTTAGGTTGTCCAGTTATGATAAAGAGAACTAGTAAATGGCTAGTAATTTAGGAGTAAATTTTCAGTCACACATAAAGGTCTTAATTTATTCTAGGGAGTGTTAAAAGATAGATGTTATCTTCATCTGTGGGTTTATTTGAATCTGAAGACTTTTCTTCCTTGGTTATAGTATTGGGTTTTTGCTATTACAGTGATGTTTGTGTGACTACTGAGTATTCCATGCTTTCTTTCTAGATAGTCTCCTCAACTTAGCATCTTAATACATATACCAGCACCGTATATAAAGATTCATTTTTCCTAATTTCCTTGCTGGAATTTATGGAAATAGACAACTTGTCAGTGAACACCTATTGGTCTAGTTTGAGAAGTTCCATTTCCATTCAACAGTTGTTTGTTTTGCTTTGCTTTTTTCTTTGAGGTTTTTATACATTAATGTAGCCTACTGTAGCCTAAACAGACATTGAGTGCCAATGAGCAGTTCTCCCCCTGCCTCCATGAACTGTCTTATTTTCTGAAAACAAATAGGTAATAAATATCCTTTTTCAATTATTACAGGACTGGTATGTGTCACTAGTGAGGTCACAGTGTTGCGTCAAATCTGACTCAGCACTGTTGGAAGGCGCAGAGCTGGTAAACAGGATTCCTCAGCCTGACCTGAACTCCTTTATGACCAGCAAGGTAATTTCTGTGTCAGATGAAGAGGATGTAATTAGTTTGAGTGTTCGTATTGGTAGTATTAATAGTTTACATTCTTAAGTGTTTACATTCTTAAATGTAAATAATTCAAATTTATATCATACTGGTAGTTCATTTCGGAAACTAAAATAGTAGACATTTGTGTTACACAGTGGATATCTCTGTCTGGCAATACTGCTATAATAGTATTTTTCTAGTAGTACAGGTTGGGTGTATAGAGTGGAAGCAAAGGTTCCTTTACATACTGCAATCACTATAATCCAGTGTTACCATTTTACATAATCTTCTTGTTTTGCCATACAGCCCATCTGCTTTTCTGTAACCTTTTCAAAATCTGTGCCAGTAACAGGCCACAGATAGTGAATCTGGCATAAAGGACAGCTTGTATCTGTTGCTTTGTACTCTAAGAACATATTTTGTTCAAATTCTCTACGTTACATTTGCTGCTGGTATGCAGAAATAATAGTGGGGAAACTGTTTTTAAAAAGATGTTTGACTTGTTTGTTTGAAAGCTTATGACTTGAAGATTCCTTTTGTATTTGTTGTCCTTAAGCTTTTTTCACACATTATCCTGAAAATCTGGAATAAGATTTTCCTTTCCAGTATGGTTCTGGTTGGAATTTAAATGTGGAACCCATGTGGGCTAAACTGTGGTATTGTTACACCATAATATAGCAGAGGTCATAATAGTAAGTCAGTTAATTGCTAAACTGTAAATTTACCACCAAATTAGTATGCCAGAATAGTTACCATCAGATACTTGATTTCTCTTTAAAAGCAATTTCTTTTTATTTACTCTTTGATTTCAGGAGTTCAACCTCAGCTTGTTAGCACCTTGTTTAAGCCTTGGCATGAGTGAAATCTCAAGGGACCAGAAGAGTAGCCTCTTTGAAACAGCTCGGAGGGTAACTCTGGATCATGTGTCTTCTGCTGTACAAAACCTTCCTGCCAACCACCAGGTTTTTCAACCACTGTTGCCAACTGAGCCAGCAGCCTACTGGAAAAAACTAAGCGATATCTTTGGTAATAGAAATAATGGTCTTTCGAAGTTTATTCTCTCCTCTGCCAAGATACTTTACTGATGTGTTATGAATACATGAACTTGCTATTTAAAAATATCAAGATAACCTGGCATAAAAGTGCTTATGAAATAATTCTGAAAAGCATTTATTGAAGGGAAAAAATTCAAACTGCTAGATTTCATCCAGTCTTATTTTATAGGAGATGAGGTGATGTATCAGTCTATGATGACACTTTGTCGTGCGCTGGCTCAGTATTTGTTGTTACACTCAAAACTACCAGTTGGTCTCCGTGTTCCTCCTGACAAAGAGGATGATATCCTGAAATTCGTAGTGATGTCAATAGAGGTAAGAAACTAAAGCATAATTAAAGATGTGATGAAATGCTGGGAGAGGGAATAACTTTGTCTTAAACTGATCAGCACGGAGTAACTTTTGATCTGGGCAATTTTTTTGTCTTAACTGTAGAAATTTCTTCATTGTTTTTTGACCTGTGCTAGTAAATCACATTTGGCTTATGGGACAAGGTTGATGGAATGATCTTGGCATTTGGGAGAATGGGCTCTGCACTGATATTTGGGACACTGAATAAAACAGTATATAATGGTCATAATTTTCTTGTACTTAAATTCTCTTCTCTCAGGGAAAAAAATCCATACTATTTGCTGATAAAACTTTACATTTTGCTGAGTTAACAAAAAATTACCTTTGGTTAGAAATTGTTCTGTTGTGAGAATTTGCTATTAACGGGAAACTTCTATTTTTACACAGGCACTATCATGGCATTTAATGCATGACCAGATTCCATTAAGTGTAGATCTTCAAGCTGGTCTGGATTGTTGCTGTCTGACACTACAGCAGCCTAGTCTCTGGAATTTGCTGTCTTCTGCAGCTTACGTGACATATGCTTGCTCCTTAATAAATTGCATTAGATTTATCATAGAAGCAGGTAAGCGCAGTTTGAACAGATAAGAGAATATTTTGTTAATAAATTGTCAGCCATCACTATCAAATGCTTGGTGAGGGTCTGGAATATTTCCTTTGAGTCCTTATTAATTATTTGTTTGACAAATTTATTTTTTACTACTTTAATTTCTCATTTAAAATTTTGTGTTTACTTTTGAACTTGGCAAATGCCTTGGATATGTTAAACGTTTGATTACTCTGTGGTGTAGATTAGAAAAATGGAATATGAAGTATGCAATAGCTGTATCTTACAAATATTTTTTCTCAAATTCAGTTGCTGTGGAACCTGGTAATCAACTTCTTAGTCCTGAAAGAAAGAAGAATACTTCAAAACCTTTAAGTGATGGTGAAGTTGATTCAAATGTACTGAGTAAGTAAATGGTGAATTGCACTTTACCTTAAACTTTCACTGAAGAAATATTTGAAGGTACTCTTTCTATTACTATTATTTTTAACAGTGAGAGTTCATCTGAGACCTTATTTGTATTTGGTAAATGTCTATTAAATATAGGTTGACATATTTTTGACAGGTACAGTTGCTTTTTCTTGGAAGTTAAACATTAATGCAAATTTTTCTTTTGGGGGATTGTTAGCTGTGCAGTATACTGCAAACTGAGGTTTTTAAAGTGTTGTGGGATTTTAAAATTCCATGTGGGAGGGGTAGAATTGTTAATATTTCTTCTGAAGAATGGCAGATTAATTATCTGCCCTTCTACAGCATGGGAGCAACTATGTTGAGGTGAAGGTCGGGTGTGCTCTGCGTGTGGACAGCAGCGTCCTCCATATCCAGCTGTGCTGGTACAGTAAGATATCACTTCCATCTAGAGAAATTACCTGCTTCTCAGGTTTAGCACAGAGCCAGCTACGAGACTGCTTTCTCATAAAACAGATTAGTTTGGTCGCTTTAAATTTGCATCAAAACTCTATTCAGTGTGGCCTGTTGTTGTTGGGGTTGGCAAAGGAGCTGCTCTGCTGACAGAGCTCGGGTACTGGTGATCTCCAGCACTGAGACTGGCAAACAATGCAGGCCATTGCAGGGAGGGTTATAGGAGCACTCATCAACTAGCTGAAATATTCTAGAATATTTCTTTGTATATGTCATGATTGTGGTTTTATTCTTTTTAGCTGACACGCTCTTTTGCTACGAATTCTTTGGTTTTGTGTCTTTTTAAAAGAATTATGTTTCTTTTGAATAGCTTCATAAAACTGAATTTCTTTCTCTCCCTACAAAGAAACCAAGCACATTACTGCAGCGTGTGAAATGATAGCTGAGATGGTGGAATGCTTGCAGACTGTCTTGTCACTGGGCCACAAAAGAAACAGCAGTATCCCTGCCTTTCTTACTCCTGTCCTCAAGAACATCATCATCAGTTTAGCAAGGCTGCCTCTAGTGAACAGTTACACAAGAGTACCTCCCTTGGTATGTTTATTATGCTTTGTTTTCAGGACTTTCAATTATTGAAAGACTTTTTGAAAACCAAACATGGTGCTGCATCTCAAGTTCTACATCAGTAGGACTTCAACTTTAAGTTAGTTTGATCAACCAGTTTGTCTCTTTGAACACTGAGTAGCAATGTTATAAAGATATCAAATAAGAGTTCACGTTGGATTCACAGATTTGATTAGCAAGGAGTGTAGATGCTCCTTACCTTCTTAGGTGAAAAATTATCTAGCTGGTAGTTTAAGAAAGAAAGAGCAAGAAATGGATGCTTTCTTAGGGCTTTTATTTCGTACTGCTTGGTGGAGTTTCTTAACCTGGAATAAGTGCAAAATCTACACTGATACCTTCTTTAATGCACAACATTTTCTGTCTTGCTAAGCACCACAATAATGCAGTGGTGCTGAGGTGTCTGAACTAATTAAGGTATTTGTGTGTGGTACTATACCATGTGTGCCATGCACATACCTTTGGGTTGGTATTACCATTCTTTCCTAACTCATCTTGGGTCTTTTGGTTTATGTAACGTGGGTTTGAGAACATCCTGTGATTACCTCTATGTATTGCTAGTACTGTGAAATGACTTTGTTTTAGTAAACTTCAAAACCATTACTGGAAGCATGTTTATTAGGTAGAGCAAAAGGGGGTTTCCTGATATGTGCAAGGCCATTTCTCAGGCCTTTCTCTGTTTTTGAAGGAATATCAAAAGATTTTTTTTTTGATTGAGACTTTTTTGCCCACTCTTGGATGTACGTGTGCTTTCTCAGGTGTCAGTAGTGTGTGAACTATTTTTCCTGAATTCCCTTTCAGCTTAATTTCTGCACAGTGACATTTAAATTCTAAACTGAAATGCATGACAGGAACTTATTACTTTTATGTCCCAGCTTAGACCATAAGACCGAGTAGTTAATTAACTGTGAGAAATAAGCCGAAAACCCCCCTAAAATTAAAAATACGGTGTAAAATGTATAAAAGCTGTGTTATATGTTCAAACTTTCTCAAAGTTTTTTTGTATTTGGAGAATTACTTTATTTACTGATGTCTCGTTGCTTTTGAATGGTGCTTATATATTTAGAGCTGTCATGTAAACACTATATCTGGTTTGGATAATTAAACTTTTATTATATTTCTTTAGGTGTGGAAATTGGGCTGGTCACCAAAGCCTGCAGGTGACTTTGGCACAGTTTTTCCTGAAATCCCAGTAGAATTTCTTCAAGAAAAAGAAATCTTTAAGGAGTTCATCTATCGCATTAATACACTTGGTAGGTACAAAATCAAAAATTAATGCACTTGGTTCTTATTAGACATTTATCTGTGTTGTGAAGTTACTGAACAACTGTATCTAGTACTGTTTGCTTACTTTTGTTGCTTATGTGGGAGACAGATACTGTATTTCAGAGCAGTTTAGTAATTGTGTTGCAGTAATTCTTACATTTTGTTCAATGCAGAGAATAAATTACAGAAATAAAGCCAAAAATGAGTCCAACTTCAGGAGATAATTTCAATGTGCTCTTGCAGAATGGCCTCTTGTATTCTGGAGCATACACTTGTCAGTATGTTCGAGAATATTTTGCTTCCCCAACTTTTTTTTCTATTAATATAAATAGAATTTAGTATATAAATAGAATTTAGTGCCAAACTCTCAACATTTAAAATGAGATGATGTCAGTTTAAAGCTTCTGGATATGTTAAGATTTGCTGAACGAGAGCAGTATGGCTTAAAAGTTCAAGTCTTTGTCAACAGATGGGACTGTCAAGGGTAATGCATCAAATTTTCCATATGCTTCCAGAAAGTCTTTGTGGTTTTTGGGTCCCATCTATTCATCCCTCTCCCCAGTCTATGAGTTAATATTTTACTGACTTGTGGTGTAGCACTTTGATCACTATAATGTCTAAGATACCATTCTCATTTCTGATTCTGTATAGATATCATTGCTATAAACTCCAAGGTATTATTCAAGAACGCTCTACAGTCTTTTATAGGTAAAAATCTGGTTGGAAAAACATTAAAGAGTACTTGATTTTTAATGGCCTGTTCTAGGCAACTTGGTAATTTTGCTTTTAGGGCATGAAAATTCCTTGGATTGTTAGGGGTTTCTCCGTGACTTTGTTTGCTGTGAGAATTGGCCAAGTTTCTGAATTATTTTTTGTGTTGTGAAAACCTGATAGATCTCAATGCTTTGAAAATTGGACAAAGTAATATTTGAATGTCTGTAAGCAATTACCTGAACAGAACCTTTTAAATAATAATAATAATAATGTGCAGAACTCCTTTCTAAGGAGTTCATCACTTCCAAAAGTAGAACAATTTAAATCTCAGCTGTAGTGATTAGACAGAATCACAGAATATGCTGAGTTAGAAGGGACCCACAGGGATCATGAAGTCCAGCTGTTATCCCTGCACAGAACCATCCCCAAGAATCCCACCATGTGCCTGAGAGCAATGTCCCAATGCTTTCTTGAACTCTGTCAGGCTTGGTGCTGTGACCACTTCCCTGGGGAGCCTGTCCCATTACAGAAATGCCAAATCCAGTAGGAAATGGTATGAAACTAAATCTATGGAAATGATGTTACCCTTTTTTTAATGCTGTTCCATGCTTACATTGGTATTGACATAAATGCCTATCTGTGGGTGTTTCCATAGGATGGATCAGCCGTACCCAGTTTGAAGAGACTTGGGCTACTTTGCTTGGTGTGCTTGTAACTCAGCCTATTGTAATGGACCAAGAGGAGAACCAGCAAGAGGTGATGTCATTCACTGAGTTTTTAAAATTAAATTTTACTTAAACTAAGAACAATGTTTCTACTAATAAAACTGTAGAACAGAAGTGACTGAAACGAAGACATATTTTTCTGTTTTGTGTTTCCTTCTCTTCGTATCCCTGTGAGTTCAGACACATCCATCTTATGGCTTCAAGCTTCTGCAAGCATGTAAATAGTATGGAAAAAAAAGAAATTAAGCTGTTTCAACTCTATATTAGTACATCACTCAACACAGTTCAAAGTTTGCTTGATTAGATGTTTGGCTTTAGGCACAAAAGGAGCTCTAAAAACTTTGAGAGAGACAATGTGTGAGAGAACTGTGCCTTTAGGAAATATACCAGTTAGCTGTAACTAATATGTATTACTGCAATTACCTGTGCTATCTAACAATCAAACTTCAAGGGGAGTTTCTTTGGTAAGATTTTTTTTCTAAGACTCTTGATTAGAAATTAATTGACCTGAAGATGCATGTTCATGTGTCTCACTCCCAGCTGTAGACTGTATATAGAGTAGACTGTGTATATGTAGACTGTAGACTGATACTTGGGCTTCTAACTCAGAAAAGTGTTCAAAATTGAGTGGAGGGCATTTGGGGATCGGAGCTGGAGAAATTTATAGCAAAATTCATGTCCAATTTATATACCAAAATATATGTATTTATATATTTATATACCAATTTCTATACCAAAATATTCTTGTCCAAAGAAGGGCAACAAATCTAGTGAAAGGTCTAGAGCACATGTCTTGTGAGCAGCAGCTGAGGGAGCGGAGGGTGTTTAGTTTGGAGGAGGCTGAGAGGGAATCTCAATGCCCTCCACAACTACCTGAAAGGAGGTTGTTGTAGGGGTTTTTTAAGTTGAAGATTTGTTACCGTCTTACAGTCTCTCTTGTGGTCTGATGCTTTGTTTCACTGAGTGACTAATTGGTAGCTGCAAAGAAAGAAGCTAAACACTTGAAAAGTTCCAAAATGGACATCTTGAGGTTTTAATGCTGTTGGGATAAGACAGAATGCATGCAGAGTGGCTGATGAGATGGAAGGATGTGTTGCTGCTGCAGTCAGTGCTTTGTGTGCACTGTTTATGTCAGATAGATTTCTGGATGGGAAGAGGACTAGATGTCAGGCTTCTTAGTGGTACTTTAGCGAAAGGTGACAAACTGATGTTCAGGGCTTTGGGGGTTTTTTGTGGTTTTTTTGGTTTTTTTTCATCTTTTTTACAATTCAAATCACAGTGAATTCATTTTACAGGAAGATACAGAGAGGACCCAAATTAATGTTCTTGCAGTACAAGCCATAACGTCCCTGGTGCTGAGTGCAATGACGATACCTGTTGCAGGCAATCCAGCAGTCAGTTGTTTGGAGCAGCAGCCCCGCAACAAAGCTTTAAAAGCTCTGGACACAAGGTATGTTTTTTTACTTGTTTTCCAATGCATAAAATTTGTGATTAATACATAATTACAATTACTTAGTCAAGCTGTAGCAAAAATATGTATACTCTATTTTCTAAGCAAGGGTATATGTAGATGGATCTGTTTACATAGAAGTTACATGGACTTAGCATCATGAACCTGCTGAGTTAAAAGACTATCTGAAAAAGATAATTTCATATTAAAATCTAGCAAACAGTGTGCAGAATGTATTTCTCAGCACTTTTCAGTTTTAGCATCCCTGATAATGGAAAAAAGCACAGGCAGCGTAAGCCAGTCAGACTCGCACAAAAAAGTTAAAGGAAAAATCTGCTTAAATTGATTTCTATTGGCCTTTCAGGTTTGGGAGGAAGCTAAGTGTTATCAGGGGAATTGTTGAACAGGAAATCCAAGGAATGGTATCCAAGAGAGATAATATTGCTACTCATCACTTATATCAAGCTTGGGACCCTGTTCCATCACTTTCTCCTGCTACTACAGGTAAGTTTTTGTGTGGGGGGGAAAAGGGAAGAGTGAATTTCTTTTACATATAAGAAGTGGAAAAGATACTCTGAGGAAAATTTATTTGAAATCCAGTTTGAAGGAAATGAAGCCATTTTCACGTGTACTTTGTTATGCACTTCTAAAAGAATTCGTCTTGTGTTTTGTTATAGGTGCTCTTATCAGCCATGAAAAGCTCTTACTGCAGATCAATACTGAACGAGAAATAGGAGATATGGATTATAAACTGGGACAGGTTTGTTAAAAGCTCAGCTTTGAACTTGACTTTTATTATATTTCTTCCAGTTTGTGAAAAATTAGTTGAAGGATTGTTTAATGTCAAATAGAAACTAAAAGATCTGAGTGATGCAGGGTAGGTAGATCATAACTGGGTGTCTCTTCTTAGCCAATAATGTGTGTTGCCTGTCATTTAAAGGAAAAATGTATTGGGCTTCTAAGATTTTTCTACTCTGACTGTGGGGGTGTTAAATGTGCTTTTTTGTTATTTGTTTTTCTCTTTTGTTTATGTTGCAAGGTCTCTATACACTCCATATGGTTGGGAAATAATATCACTCCCCTGAGAGAAGAAGAGTGGGGTGAAGATGAAGAAGATGAGAATGATGTACCTGCTCCTTCCTCTCCACCAACCTCTCCTATAAACACCAGGTGTCTTATTTTTTTCTTGTCTTTTCTTTCCTTTGACTTATTAATAATCTTTTATCTCTTCATGTGGAGTTCAGTTAGCTGGGTTTATAGATTGTATGCTGGTAAATAACTGGATTATTTTGAATCAAGTATTTTGGCAGGACCTAAGAATAGCCATTTTAACACTTGTTTATTGTGCCTTGCAGGAAACACCGGGCTGGTGTAGATATACATTCTTGTTCTCAGTTCTTGCTTGAACTGTACAGTCAGTGGATATTGCCATCAAACCCTAGCAAGAGAACACCAGTCATTTTGATCAGTGAAGTGGTGCGATCAGTAAGTCTAAATTATTATTCTGTCATAACTGAGTATATGTTACCAAGTATTTGGAGATAAGCAGCTTTTATGAAGCATCTTTTAATATATGGAACACACTGAATTTTCCCATGCTATTGTATGGGCAGTACAGAAATACAACTTGAGCAACTACAGCATTATACTGATTTAAGCTCTCTAAGCCCCTGGATTTCATATTCTGCGGCTGCATTACAAATACTTTATCGTTACTTAATGATAATCAGTATTTTACTTGACTGCTTGCTAAAGCAAGATTTGCTTATCCCTTTGTAAGACAGTGAAGATGAAACAATAGTGTATTAGAGAATTAAACTGACTGTTGAAGTGTAGAAGCAAAACTGAAGAACACAGGTGTGGAATGTGTCTTGATAACCATTGTTCACTATCATAAAAGACTTAAAATGAAACTTATCTTTGCAAGAAAAGTATGTGTTGAGTGTTTTGGAGTGATTCAGTGCATTGTAAATGGCAATGTTTATTTCCCAGAATTACTTAGTGGATTTGATTTTGTAAACCTTTTGGATAAAAAGAGACAATTTGGAGGTAATTGTTGTCCAAGATGAATGGTGGAATTAATTCTAGAAAACAACTGTTGATAGTTATTTCAGACACTTGAGTAAATATTTACACATTTAATAGATAAATCGAGTAATCTTTTGCTCGCAATTATAACAGAAGGGAGAGTCAATTTTTGGCTGTCTGCTAATGAGCTTTTTTGTATTCCGTTTTAATTTCTGTACAGCTTCTGGCAGTATCAGACTTGTTTACAGAAAGGAATCAGTTTGAGATGATGTATACAACATTGACAGAGTTGAGAAAGGTGCATCCATCAGAAGATGAGATTCTTGTACAGTATTTGATACCAGCTACCTGTAAAGCTGCTGCTGTTCTGGGAATGGTAAGAAATTCTCATGAAAGTTTATTGCAAAGTCCTGAGTGTCCTTAGCTTCTGCTGCAAAGTCTGGTGTACTTGGTAAGAGTGGTTTGTCTCTAAGAATACCCCTTAGCTGATCTGCATGGCTGTAAGAGGTAATAGAATGATTATTCGGGGCTTCCAGATATTTCAAACAGAAAGGGGGTTTGGCTTGAGATTTTTCTGAGGTTTGAGCGTAATTTAGTGTGCTTTTTGGTTTGTCTCAGTTCAGTGTTGCCTTTGCCCTGGACTCCTCATGTGTCACATTTCAGGCCAGAAATGAGGACCTATGGAACAGTTTTTGCTAGATTTGTATTGCAGGTGAATGGCTGTAATCTCATGGGAGGCTGGGACAGTGCATTTAATGAATATGTAGCCAGATAGTCAGATATCCCTTTTCTTCCCCTCACTGTTCCCTACGTTGCATCATTCTGTTTTTAAATGTGTAGACCAGAAGTACTTCCCAATGGACATTTCAGAGTGGAATTATTTAGGAAAAATAATTAGAAATTCTTTTGGAAGATGTTGGCATTTCTAGAAACTCTGAGACTAACACAAAGCTATCTGGGTAATAGTGACAAGAGAAGTTCTGAAAGACTTTTGGAGTAGGGCTTCCAGTAGCTATTGTAGCAGCAACTGCTCAAGGGAAGGCTGTGAAAGTGATGGCAAACATACAGAAAGTTTTAGAGATCAGCTTATTCTGACTAGGCTGTAATTCCCCACTCAGTGAACTAATAGCACCATCTTACAGGCAAACAGCTGAATATAACAGCTTAGTGGGAGTAGAAAAAACCCAGTTAATTCCATCAAGAGTCACTTGTCCTGTGCTCAGTTATGTAGAAAATCCACTTAAAAAGAGCAACAAAAGAACACACTGTAAAAGTGTCCTGTATCTTAGATAATTCATGAATATAGGGACAAGGTGAAGCAAATAATTTCTACTAAATACTTAGATTGCAAGAAACAGACTTTTCAAAACTAACAGTTTAGGATAGATTTTTCATATTCCAGTAAGTTGTTGTAATTTTTAATAACAGGGAGTGAAGCATCTGATACCAGCTTGGTGTTTGAATACTAAACATAGAATTGTAGAATCATTTAGTTGGAAAAGACCCTTAAGATCATTGAGTCCAACTGCTAACACTGCCAAGTCCATCACTGAACCATGTCCCTAAGGATGGAACCTAAGGAGACTCAGGGGAGACCTTACTGCTCTCTACAACTCCTGAAAGGTTATAGCAAGGCGAGGGTCAGCCTCTTTGCCCCAGCTGCTAGTGACAGGACAAGAGGAATTGGCCTCAAGTTGTGCCAGGAGAGGTTTAGACTGGGCTTAGGCTGTTAGGAAGGATTTCTTCACTAAAAGGGTTGTCAAGCATTGGAACGCAAGAGGTAGAGTCACCATCCCTGGAAGTGTTCAGTAAACAACTCACAAAGTAACATCAATTTACTAGTTAATCTGCAAATCATCTCTTATCTGATTGCATTAGTTTTGTGACATTTGATTCAAAGTAGTTTTAAACCAGGCTCTGGTTCATGCCCTATTTTTTGCTCTTTAATTTGTTCCAAGTATTTCCAGATGACAGGACTTGCCAGTATTTTGAACCAGTGTTGACTTCTAATGAATGTTCTTGTTGGATGTATTAGGATAAAGCTGTGGCTGAACCAGTAAGTCGACTGCTGGAATCAACCCTAAGAAGCACCCATATGCCAAGTCGGATTGGAGCTCTGCATGGAATTCTTTATATCCTTGAGTGTGACTTGCTTGATGAGACAGCAAAGCAACTCATTCCAATTATCAGCGAGTATCTGCTCTCCAATTTGAGAGGAGTAGCACAGTAAGACTCTTTTCCACTTCCCCTCTGGCTCCAAACTGTTGCATGTTTGTGAAGAAAAGAGCTCTCTGTTTGCAGTTGTCAGTACATTTTAGAGCAGGCTGTTGTATCAAGCAGGTTTTGGCATTTTCTTTGAAAATATAATCCAATTTTGCCTTTAATTTACAGAACAAAATGATACTTGAGGATGAGAAAACATAGTTCAGGCTTTTGTCTCTTTGGTAAATTGTGCTCCTTAAACCTCATTTTTCTGTCAGAAGGCATACTCATGGAATAAGACTTGCAGGATCAGTAATGAAGTTTATTTCTCCTAAACAAGTCAGGCAATGATAACTTCTGATTATATGGCCTGACAATTTCTTGGATTGCTCTGGATTTTCATGATAAGTTGTGTTCTCTTACAGCATCTTGGTGATACTTTTTGGGATTTTAAAAATGGCATCAATTTAATGTGCAAAAATCTTCTGTGTTTCTAAGAATTGTTTACAGTGTCTCTGTTTGTGACCTAGGCAACTTTGATGTGACCACTGGTGTTTTTGCTTATTTACAGTTGTGTGAATATCCATAACCAACAGCACATCTTGGTAATGTGTGCAGCTGCTTTTTATTTGATTGAGAATTACCCACTTGATGTAGGACCTGAATTCTCTGCAGGAATTATCCAGGTATGTTGTGATGCCTTCAATCACAGGTGGCCATGTAACCTGGGATCACCAATTAGCAGTCTTTTAACACTTAACTTGATTACTGTGGTGTAGGTGTGCTTTTGGGCTTACCTTCGTCAGTTCTTCTTAATACTTGATGCCATTCCATACTAGTTGCAGTGGTATGGTGCTAGAAGATGACCTAAATACCCCTCAAAACCAGGCAGTTGTCTTTTTGCTTTATTTCAGATGTGTGGAGTCATGGTGTCTGGAAGTGATGAATCAACACCATCCATTATTTATCACTGTGTCCTGAGAGGATTAGAACGACTCCTCCTTTCAGAGCAACTTTCTAGGCTGGATAGTGAATCACTGGTTAAACTGAGCGTTGACAGGGTGAATGTGCAGAGCCCCCACAGAGCAATGGCAGCCCTTGGATTAATGCTGACTTGCATGTACACAGGTAGCTGCTTTTTCATACCTTTGATGTGCTGAGAGGCTGCCTTACTAACAGTGCTAATTTTTTAAATTTATCGTTCTTACCAGGAGTAAAAAGGGTCTTATTTTAACATTCGACAGTGAACTTGTAACAAATTGTTTTGGTTTAGGAAAGGAAAAAATCAGCCCCAGTCGTATCACAGATGCAAATCCTGGTGCTCCTGACAGTGAATCTGTGATCGTAGCTATGGAACGAGTGTCTGTTCTTTTTGATAGGTAAGAGGATAAAACATGTAAGTGGGGCAGTGGGAGGGAAATGATTCTGTTCATCACTGTGTGGTCACTTCTGTATTTGACAGTTCTCATATTTAATTAATGATGTTTCTCTACGTACTATTGCCTAACAGTTACGCTCCTCGTATACACAGTAACACTGATGGAATTGCTGAAGGCAGCACAAATGTACAGGAATGTAAATGAAAAACAGACATGTCCTAACTGATACGGTGTGTTGCACAAACCATAATACTTCATAAATGTATTTTCAGCTCCCTTCAGGTCAAACTCTTAAGTGCTTTTCAGGATGTCTTCTACATAATCAAGGATATAAATCCAGTTTACAGGAAATAATCTTTCAAACCACCCTAAGAGTTTAGAACTTTTTTTCCCCTTCCCCCACCCAGGGGTTGCTCTTTTCAAGGTTGTTAAGTAATTGCAGTGGAAGGGCACAGTAAAACTTCTGTATTCACATGGAACTCATTAATGGAAACATTTGATCTGACAATCTCAAGCTGTCTTAAGTGAGTATAGCATGTTAGATTTTGTGTAGTAGTTTGTGGGTAATGGTTTACATTTTTTCAAGTGTTCAGTGGTTTTTCCATAAAACTGGATGAAGGTTTCACTTCTGCACTCAGTGAGAACAAAACTAGAGCAGTGCTTGAGCGCCTTTGAAAACGTTACTCTGAAGAGGCAGCAAACCAAATGTGAATACTAGAAGCAGAAACTAACTTTTGCAGGGAAGAATCACATGATGGGAACTTAATCTTGACATATCAACAGATGCAGCCTTTATTAGAAAGACTTTCCAATCAGTGTTCTTTAAGCAAAATTGGCTGTAAGTTGGAGTATATTTTCCCCTCTTTACAGAGCAGCACAACTTGCTTTTCTTGTTTGGTTTATTGGTCATTCGGACCTTGAATAAAAAATGCCAAGATGTTATGAGTGCAAATTAGTATTCTGCTTATAAATGGTCTTTTCTCTGATAACTAGGAGTAATGATCTCTCTGTCCTTTTTTGTTCTTGTTTAGTTTTTTCAGCATTCCTACTGCTAAGTCCCACCTCTGATGCAAATTCAGACCTTCAAAAATGTGACTATTAAAAAAAAAAAGCGGGGAGTGTAGGGGGAAGGACATACCTGTAACAACTTCTGACAGCTTTGATAGACCTCTTTGAATAGTCTCTTACTAAGATTACATGAAGATTTGGATCCATCAGTGTTGAGAACTTGCCTATGCAGAGATGAAAGTAAAATGTTCTTTCTATTGCCAATTAAACTGGAATGGAACAAGATATGTACTGGAATTCAATCATAAAATATTTTCTTTTTTATTATTTTCAGGATCAGGAAAGGATTTCCTTTTGAAGCTAGAGTAGTGGCTCGGATCCTTCCACAGTTCCTTGATGATTTTTTCCCCCCACAAGATGTAATGAATAAAGTTATTGGAGAATTTTTATCCAATCAACAGCCATACCCACAATTCATGGCAACAGTAGTGTATAAGGTAGTATTGATACATTTATTTTTCTTCTTGAATGTTTCAGAGGATATCTAAATAACTGACAGTTCAGCCTAAGGAGCAAATACCAATTTTGTTAATTAAATCTGACGACAAACTGGTTGCAGCGATTGAGCTGTAGGTCTGTGAGATTTGTCTTCCAGACAGCATGGAGGGCTAGAATCCCCATGTCACCTGGAAGCCAAAGCTCACAGCAATACAGCTCAGTCATTGATAATAAGAAAATAAAGAGAAAATTAGTATTTCTGATCAGACTGTAGATCTCAGGGAGCCATCCCAGGTCATCTGATGTTGTGAACCCTGTGGGCTCAGTTGGGCTTCTGTGTGTTTTGCTCTTCAGCACTTACTGGACTCATGCATCACTGGAGAGTGCATGTGTTCACCACATCTGAGCTGTAAAAACAGGCACCAGGCAAGTCTTGCACTTCTCTATGGTTACTTCAGTTTGGCACATGTGTCATGAGTCCACTAATTCTTTAGAACTCAGAGTTGTCTCCAGGAATCTGGTTTGTGAACCTCAGGGCTTTGTAGCTGGAGAGAACATTTACAAGAGAAACTAAACTTTTTCCCATTACTTTATTCCTGTATATAATATTTTGCAGGTATTCCAAACACTACATAGCACTGGACAGTCCTCAATGGTCCGTGACTGGGTGATGCTCTCTCTCTCTAACTTCACACAAAGAACACCCGTGGCAATGGCAATGTGGAGTCTTTCCTGTTTTTTTGTCAGTGCTTCCACCAGTCAATGGATTTCAGCAATGTATCCTAAAAAGTCTGAAAGTGTGCCATTTCTGGGTAATTACAGTGATTCTGTAAAGCACTTTGATAGCCTTGAAAGATAAGATTACACAAAAAAGGCAGTTTTACTGCAGTTAATAGTGGTGTATATTGCTTTGTGCTGTTGGTACCTCAGGTATGAAGGGAAAAAAGAGAAATTCTAAAGAGATTAGGAGAACAAAGTTATCTAAAGCTGCTGCTTTAAGATCTGTTCCTTGTGACTCTGGAAGTAGATTGGGAAAGTCCTTACTTTGAAGGACTTTTTAAAAACTTCACCAAGATTGCACTGCTGTAACCTTTAAAAGCTTTGCTTTATATTCCTTCTGCAAGACAAAATATATTTTAAAAAAAGGAAAAAAAGTCAGCAAACTCAAACGCAGGAATATTATCCTCTATATACAAACTGTATTTTGTATTTTAGACCCTCCTTGATAACCAAATTATAACTAAAAAAATAATCATCCTCCCAGTATTCCATACGATTTTCTACGTAAACCAGAGTATAAATAAGAAGGGAAAGAAGCCTCTTGCTCTTTTTCCTTTCCGGTGAACCCGAGAGCAGATTCTCTACTATCGGCTCTACTCGTGTGAAAAAGTGAGACCCAGTGAGGCCTTGTGGACCTTAAGAAATGAAGAGTACCAGTGATCGCTTGGTACAATTCTGCTATCTCGAAGAGAGTAGTAAGATTTTCTCTTATTAATTTTTTATTAGTTACTCCTGATTTTTTTTACTATGTATGTCTGTTTTGAATTTTTTTTTCCCTCCCTCTCCCTTTTCCCTTCGGGGCAGGGAGGAGTGTTCAGAGTCCCTTCTCCTGTATACATACTATTCTAATTATATATAAGTATAAATACATGTGTATATTATTGTACAACTTTAGTCTACTCATTTCGACATTTCAGTAGCTTTTCCCTTCTCCCTTTCCCTTGCGTTCATAAAAGAAGTGGGGAGAGGAAAAGCTACAAACTATAAGATTTAAACATTCGACAAAAAAATCAGATCCAAACCGTTACAGTCCCCCTTGGCTGTGCACTGCAGTAAGAGTAGACATTGGCCAAAACAAATTGGAACAGCCAAAAGACATACATAGGGGGTATTAGTGCTGGGTTTATTTAAAAACAAACAAACGCCTCAAACAAACAGAAAAATAACTGTTGTGTTTCGTGACCAGACAAAAAAGCGGCCATTTGTCATGTTTGAAACTTCCTAATGACTCTCAATCTCAGCGGTGCTCTTCGGCTCTCAGCAGTGGCTGATTGCATTGTTTGCTCCAATGGATAAAGAAAACTACTGCTAGATTGGAATGAATTTCTGGGGACTAGAAATTGCATGACGTTAATGAAGAAATTGGATTTATGTGGTAGCAGTTGAATTGCTAGATGACAGTATTTTGCACTTGAACATTGTTGGTGTATTCAAAAATAAAACGTGCTGTTGCAGAACAGTATTTAAAACTGCTACACCAAAAGATGAGCAACCTCTGTCACATTATGACCTTAACTTATACTTCAGTCTTCCACATATTATCAGCAGAATGGGAAAATCAGAGCAAGTCGATGTTAACATCTTCTGTTTGGTGGCCATAGACTTCTACCGACATCAGATAGATGAAGAATTGGATCGGAGGGCCTTTCAGTCGGTGTTTGAGGTGGTGGCATCTCCAGGAACCCCATATCATCGCCTACTAACTTGTTTGCAAAACGTCCACAAGGTCACAGCATGCTGAACACCCTGATGTGTAGTGGAACTGCATGACTAGTGTTGGAATATGAGTCATGGGGAATGCAAGATCAAGAAAATATCCGGGGTTGCGTTTGTGGTAAATATGGACCTGTCAGTTTTACTTCCAGCACGCATGGACAAGTGCTCTGCAGCACTGGAAATCACCTGAGAAGTCTAGTGTAGTTCTCGTTGACACCGGGCACCTGTGAGTGGAAAGAAGTATGTCAGTGTTTTTCAAGTGGTGTTTGGGACTAACCTGAGACACACATAGTAGCTGTAAATACGAGCACGTACCACACGCAAGGTAACTGGTATTCCTCTTCTTCCAATGTTCAGCTGAAGCCACTGTGGTGCAGCCGGTAAGACACTGACAGACTGTTACTGCTGCAGTCATTAGCCAACTTCATAGTTTTATGTACCTGTATATACTGTTGTGTAGTACAGAATAGAAATTGTTTCCTAATGTCTCTCCCAAACAAGGAAAAGAGAAAATGGCTTTTATGATTTACACCTCCAGCATGTGATTTCTCTCTCTGGACTTTCTGATATCCAGTGGTGTATGTGTTGGTGATATCGGAGATATAGTGCACATACGTAACCACGCTTTTTTCTTTTTTCTTCTCAGGATTCAAAATTTGAGTACGGTATATCAGTGAAAGAAATTTTAACTTAAATATTTCTATATTATGTACAGTATGTAAAATTGTAAGATGTGTGGTGCATGAGCTGTGCTGTAATTGGAGATGAACAGAAGCCATGCTACTGAATGTCTTGACATCTGTATTGTCCTCATTATTTTTCCTTGTGCTTGAATTCATGTTCCTTTTGGAAATCCATCTTAATGTGCAGATTACATCATTTTGCATCTCACTTTTTCTCCAAGTGCTTTAAAACTGGAATATGTTGATTAATTTGTCTTGAGAAACTATACTAAGGAGGCATTCTTGTGATCCATTTTACTATATAGCTTCTTTCAAATTCTTCTATTTTGAGACATAATGGTAAAAAAGAGGACAAGTTACTCTGGATCAAGCTTTAGATACTTAAGAAACTGCTCTTATTTGCTGCACAGCATTTTAAGAGGCAAAATGGTGCAAGCTCCCCAGTAGTCAACAACCGTTTGACCTTTCCTAACTGAGACCATGTAGTCACCTGGATTCAAACCACTCTCACGTAAACAGATTTTTGGTGGCAGTTAAGAATCAGAAGGCTGCTGTGGTCTACTTGGGGACTGGCTAAAGTGTTAAATTACACAACCTCTTTTATTACCTGTTGTATACGTAATGCTTTAGACACAAACAGTACAAATATCCATGAATTTCAGGACACTACACAGGGTCAGATTTAGCTTTTACTCACCACCCAGGGAATGCCGTTGATTCCTAAGCTTTACATGAGGAAATCTAGCACAGCATTTGTCTTTAGTTGTATTTGTTGTCATTCTTTCATTATAGAGAAACGATACCTTGGTTCTCAGTCAGATCCTACATGTAACCTCTCTTCATTTCCTTATCACACCTTTTGGTGACACTTGGAAAAACGAGATAGTGTTGTCAGGAGGAGCATGTACTGTATGTATTTCTGTATATAATGTATATGTTGAAATTATACACGTGACAACATTTAATGTATACAGATGTGTATATTTGTATTTATTAAACCCGTGTATTTAAACTAATTCCAATCTAGACCAAAAATTGTTGCTTCTGCCCATAAATTGATTACAAAGGAATTGTCCACTGGTGTCACTTCCTTTTAGAAACTGGTAGAGGAAATTGTTAGTGTGGGCAGTAGAAACAACTGTAGATGTTGCTGTATTTAGCTCTCTACAGATCTTACTATCTAGAGCAATTATTTCCACCCTTAGTTGGGTTACTCTTCTTTCTTGGGCCACAGCACTGTGGTGATTTTTAAAAGAAACTGGACAGGATTTCAGAAAAAAGGTTAATAAAATAGATACTGTTTGAAAGTTTTTGAGTTATATTGGAAATTATCTTAATTCTGATAAAAGTCTAATTCCAGGCAGTGAGATATAATGCCCTGTGTTTTCATTAAGGGGTAGTATGGATCACGCTTCCCTTTTGTAACCACCAGTAATCGTTTTGTACTGTAAACCCACACACCAGTCAGTTTTTGTATGATATATAGTTTAAGTGAAGATATTTTTGTAAGCTATTTTCCAAAATTTAAAATAGATTTTAATATATTTTTTAAGCATCAAGTTAGTCATATCCTCACCGTATAACAGTGTATGTTGTGTTATGAAACTGTTAAATTCTTCATAATTTTAAGCTCCTCATGATTAACACAGACTAGCTGGTTACTTTACCTTGGGATCAGGGAGCTAGACCCTTTATGATGAAACTTTCCAAACCAGTTTGGGACTTGCCATAGAATCTTTCCAACCACTGAAGAAACACATTGAAGTCAGCATGGCTGGATGAAAAACATTAGTTGTGGCAGACTCCCTTTCCTCAAATGCCCATTGCCAGCCTTCGAGCAAAAATATTTGCATTACCTGTTTCAAGACAAGCTCTAGAGCTGATGCAGTCAGTTCTAACCTCACACAGATTCACTGGTAGTAATGACTTCATCTGTTTTAACCTCTCTTGGAGATTTGTCTTAGTATATACACCTCCTGTCACGTGTCCTAAGTGTCTAAAGAGGGGCACCTCCTCATAGGAAGTTCTCTGTGACCTGAAGGGAACGTAGCTTAAGGGTCTTCCTAGTGTGCAAACACACTCTGGTAGCGCTTCAGTGCTAACATTTCACTGCAGCACACTTCCCTGTCCACTTCCCAGACATGCTTGCCACACCCTAATTTCTTTTGGAGTGAAATCATATTCAAAATCACTCCTGTCTGCTTTTAGTGACAAGAGGCGTGTGATAGGGGCAGTAGCAGCAGAAGAGTGGCTATGTAGAGATACCGATGTTGGATTTAAAGGAAATAAAAATATTGCTTGTCCCTTGAGGTTTACTTAACGCAAGATTTTATTTCACAGAATGTTTTTAACTTGCTGTAGGCAGAAAGCTAATTCTGAAAATCAGGCTGTTCATTTTTTCATTGAGGGCAGGGTATAACTGTGGGCTTAAGACATGCATATGGTATTCTGGCTAAACAAAGCAAGCAGCATCTTCAGTGTGCTTTGCAGTGAAACTGGCTGTTTTGCAGCCTTACAAGATGAGAGGTATGGCAGGACAGGGAGCATACTTGAGACAGATTAAAGTTTAAAACTTCATTTACAATTCAGTTGTCAAAGAACCTACTTTACTAAATCTGTAACGTGGCCCTCCTCTAAGAACACCATATGCCAGCCAACTTGTTATAAATAGTTTCTGGGCCAGCTACCCACTGGCCCATTAAATAAAGTTTGATTTGTGTTTCATTTCAGTATGCCCCTTCCCTTGCACCGAGTGCAAGAGTGAGGAGTTTGAAACTACAACCCATTGTAAACCAGTTCTGATTTGCAGGATTCAAACTTTTCTTTACTATTTATGTTCTTTTCCAGTTGAAATTGAATGTGAGTTTGTTTAAATCTTTTCTAAAGTGTATACTCAGATATCAGTTCTTGCCTAAAGCATCTAGTAAATGATTGTGTGTTACTTTTGCTTTGGAAGGATGCCTTCTCAGCACTAAGACATTGCTTGTTTCTTAACCACCAGCAGCATTCTGAAAGCACTGAGTAATGAGTGAACAGGTTCAGATCAAATGAAGGTGGGAACCAGTGGAACCTTTTGGGTTAAAAGTAATTTTTTAGTAGATTTGCCTTAAAAGCATTCTGTCTCACCAGTCTTCTTTTTCAGTGGCTGTTAACTATATAGCAGATAAGGAGGTTGTGTCAAAAACACTGCAAAGACAGTTCTCCAAGAGCAGCAGACCTCGTTTGTCTTAAGATTTTGTGGAGCTGTCAGGGCTAAGCATTTATAATTCCTAAATAAAAGAAATTTGAGGGTATAATGAGCAATAAATATAGCAATAAGCAGTTTAATTAAATTCAGTCATTCAGGATCTTACCCTGTGGTTGAAAGGGATAGGGTGGGAGAAGATGGGGGAACTGATTGAGTACATTCATTGCATAGATGAGAATTTTTCCATGTACAATCCCAACTAAACTTTCTACTAAAGGTAGAAATCAACAAAGTGACAATGGTACGTGCTTTGCTCTTTTAAAACAATTTTGGTTATAAGGATACAACTGATGAAAGTTACAAGAGAGCAAAGTACTTTGCTAGTTTTTAGTTAGTTTAAGTATTTTAAATTGAAAACAAGCTGCTGTAAAAACTACAGTAAGCAATGTAGCAAAATTTTGGGGTAATTCATTATGTTAATTTTACCTAATACTAAGATTTTGGGTGAACTCTTTGTGCATGCTACCTAAGTATCCGTTAAAAATCTTGAGAATCCCACAGTCATACCCGGGAGAGCTTCAATTGTATATCAAGTTTTAGCTGTATTCAAGTAACTGGGTATAAATGCTGCAGAGCATTTGTGAAGCATGTGCTGCTTTTTGTCATGTGCATTTTGTGTGAGCTTATCATTCCCATCAGTCCGTGTATACACACCAGCAAGTTGGATAAACTTGACAAGGATAAGGTAACGCACCCTGTGGTGGTGTTTAGCTTGAGGGCAATGATGAGCAAAAGCTTGGAGCCCCAACCTGAAAAGAAATTGTACTCTAAGGAAAAGGAAAGCATATAATTTTAGATGTATGTTTAAGTTTTAAAAAAAAAAAAATGCTGAAAATACTGCACATTGAAACTAAAAAAAAATAAAATATAACTATTACTGTAAGTGATTTTTCTCTGGTTATTTAAAAAAAGGTCTTGATGCATTCTTGCTAGTGTTTTTTCCCCAGTATCTCTTCTTTTCAGCTGCTATCAAATAAGGAGCATTATTAAGATATGCAGAAGTACTTGAACTCTCTGTAAATGTAGGTACACTTCACAATCACAGTGCTCTTTGCAAGTAACCAAGAACTATCACAGTTGAGCTCTTAATTGTATCTAATAGTCATGCTTGCCAAAACTTCTCTGGGATTCTAAATGAGATCAGAAAAGGCAAAATTTAAGTGTACAGCTGTATTTGTGAATGAGAGTGTATTTATCTGCAGCAGTCCTGGGGAGGGATAATGTTACACGGGAGAAGAAATGGTTTAACTTGCCGAAGCTTGGTTTCCCAGCTGTTAGGCTGCATCTTAAAAGAAATTTCTGGGTGGTCTTGCTGCTGAACGCTGGAAGATCTCTTGCAGTACTCAACTGCTCAGAAACATCTTGTTTTGGTTAACTTTGCAGCGCTTGGCTGTTCTCTGGAAACTCTGGCATAAGGTTTAAAGTAGTAGCTTAATGTAGAAAGCACGTGCTGGTTTTGTCCTTAGTCAAAATAACTCTTTTACATCTTGTTTTTCCTTGTCGGCGTCGGTAGCGAATGATCAGCCACTCCTGTCACCTTTTAGTTTAGCTGTGGAACTGAGGAACAGAACTGTGCTGGGGTAAGTTTCTTTGTCTACAGAATTGAAGACTTGTTTAAATAATAAAGTCTTCATCTTTTTGTCACTCAGAGAAGAATACCCATTCAATTTCTGGCAATATTATCCCTGAAAATGAATTGCCAGGCACAGCGAGATGAAGCACTGCACTTCGTAGACTAGAACTTTTTAATTTGTTATAATTTTTCTGCTTTCCTCAGCGCCTCTCCTGTCCTCTATAGGTGCTGGGATTTTTCCCTTCTTTTTAGTCAGTGCAGCTGTATGAGTATTGCCGCCATCATTTGAGAATTGGCACGGCTCCACCCCAGTTAAAAGACAAAAAGCTTTGATTGCTTGTAGAACTATACCTAATTATACCATAAGTTTTGCATAACTGTTTGAAGAGATGAAAAGATTTGTAACTTGTAGGTTTGTTAAAAAGTTGAAAGTAGGAACATGAATAAGTTTATGCAATATATAGAATGGTATCTTCTGAGCCAAACCTCCTGTTCTTCTGTTGCAGCCGTAATTCTGCCTTAATTTTGTTTCTGATCTTTCCCATGGTTTGTACATCCAAGTATGGCAGAGCAGTCCTTACCCCAGGTGCTGTTTTCATATCCTTCAAAATGCAGATGTCATGGGTAGATTTTGATTGAGGGCAACCTGATTGTTTTACCTCATTATTTACATTTTGGAGTTCTTTCAGCCAGGCCACAGTTTGGGCTCCAAGCAAAATGCATCCCCGAGGGCTGGGTTTGACCATGCACCAGATGCCTACAGAGCTGTGAGCCAGGTTAAGGCAGACCATTTAAATATAATGGTTTTGCTAATCTAGCTCATCTGGAATTACATGCATTGTAAAACTTCAAGTCATTGTTGAAATAACATCTCCAAATGAGAATCTTAGTCTTTTCTACCCCTTTCTCCCCTTGAGGAAGAGGCACAAAGTGTGTTTTCATCCCTGTCTTGCTCTTAAATGGGATTGAAGCATCTGTCATGTGGTCTGATGGAAATGCAAGTGTAAAGGTTTGCTAACTTAACTTTTCTTGATATGTCTTGTTAATGTTGATGTTTCAAATACCATCTTTGGCATTTGATTTAACGTCTATGAAAGTAACACAATTCATTGTTAAACTTTTGTTTCAGGCAAGTTTGGGCAGATACTCTTTTAATTATACTTTGTTAATAGTCATTTTTCTTTGCCTTCAGAACTGCTTCAAACTAACACTGTTTTAAATGAACACTGGATGCTGCAGAGCTGGGAGGTATTTTTAAGTGCTTTTGAGGCTTCTGATCCTTACATCTCCTGGTAATGTTGCTTAAGCTCATTCCTTCTCCTCCTGCCTTCTTTCCTCTGCCCTGGCTCCTAGAGTAAATATTTCACCTGGCAAATGCTTTAAAATAAAAGTTGTGTGTCATCAATAGATTGGTATGTGACTAAGTAATAGAGGGGGTAAGACTGAGTGATCCAAAGTACCTGGAGTTTGTTAATTAATTGGAGGTCCTGAAGAAGTGAATTTTAAGAAGGGGACCGAACAAATCTGCAGTTTTTTAATACTTAATGCAACAATCTAAGAATATTGTTGAGGTGTTTTATCTTCATCAGTATCAAAATCAAATGCTTTCACAAATGGTATTTCAGTCTGTACTTTTGCTGCTTTACTGCTTTTGTGGTTCTGTCTGCGCTCTCTGAAGCAACGTGTTTATATAATGCAGAGTTACTTAAATGTGAGCGTGTGGATAATACCTGTTCCCACTGCAGTGTGATCTGATAATATTAAAAAAGCAAGAAACATGATCTGGCACCTGGGAAACATGCAGGCACCACTAACAGTAACAGAACTGCTGCTTCAGAAAACAGTATCTGGGAACAAGTTACATTATCAATGGTAAAGCCAAGACTTGTATTATGCTTTCAGGTTAGTTATCCAACTCTACTACTGGCCTGCTGTGGGGTTTGAGAGCATCCCTGTGTGGGAAAGATACATGGTCTGATTCAAGTTGAGTTGTCTCAGATGACAGGATTAAACAAACCTATGTGTCTTAAATCCATAAAAATCCAAACTGCATATTATACCTTTGAAAATAATGATGAATTTGGTGATGATGGAGTGTTGTAAGAAGTTATGTTGAGTTATTGTGTTACGCTTGAGAAGATTGCTGCGCCATCTGTACTGGTGAAAGTCTGAGGGACTCAATTTGTTGCAGTAAAACTTACAGTGCTTAAACTTCTTTTGCGTTTTTGCTGATGGGTTAAATATCGTCAAAGTGGTTATTAATTATTAACTTCTTTGTGAGGGCTGTCTCTCCTTTGTCTGTGCTGCTTTTGTTCTGAGTTAAACTGAATTAACTCTAGATGAAACATAAATGCCAGTCCCAAACTAACAATGATCAAACTGCATTGTTCTGTGTAGCTTAATTACAAGAAAAAAAATGCAGAACAGGAGATGAAATTTATTGTTTCATGTGTACTCAGTCATATGTTTTACTGCCTATAAAATCTCATGTAGGCAGGATAACTTTGGAAGCTGAGTAGCATAAACAAGAATTTAGCCCTAAATTGCATATTTTGAAGAGAGTTTCAAAGCCTGTCATTAGATGGGCATTCATTCAAAAGGAAATGATCAAGAGTTGACATTTTAGCAGGACCCAAAAAGGGGTAGTGATGAGAGTTGTCTGACATATGCTTTTTCCTTGTGCTTTTCTGCTCTGAAGATCCAGGACGTGATGCAGGAAGGAAACATTGGATTTGTGCAGCAGCCTGGTGTGTACCATATATGAGTAAAGACCCTTTTGTGTGCTGATGGCCAGTTATGGAAAGGAAAAAGTATCCATGTTTGTTAAAAAACCTCAACTTTTCCCCACCACAAGCAGTTGGATGGTTCATTGCTGTCTGTTGCATATCATCACTTTTTCTCTGTGCAACCATCATCTGATATCAAGGTCCAGGCAGTTTGTGGACCTTGAAGATGTTATCTTCTCCCTTGAGACCGAACAGCTGTGGTGCACCCAAGGACAGAGAGGCACCTGTGACACTTTTAAGGATATTTCAGGACAGAGCCAGGTTGGCAGCTCCTGAGAAAGGGGCCAAGAGCTGAAGAGAGGGCGGGCAGTGGCTTCATGAGCTATGTCTGCAAGGTACAGCCCAAGGACAAAGGAATGACAGGAAACATCGTCTTCTCATTCTTCACCTTCAGTGGTTGTGTCCACTTCACAACAATATGCCTGAAAATGTTAAAAGGCTCCTGTTGTTAAAGATTTGAGAGCATTTTTTATCGGCTGCTTCCAGCTTTTGTGTTTTCTCTTGCTCCATGGGTGTTTATAGAGCAGCAAGGAAAGGAAACACATTTTTAGTGAGCTGTGATGGCAAGATGAGGGAAGCCTGCAGAACTTGAAACTGCTTCTTGGTAGTGTTTTTTACCCTTATAATTAGACTTTAACTTGAGTGTTCCTTTATATTTGATTATAAAAAGAATAAATACTTTATTTGTTCTTTGAACTACAATTTTCCCTGTAAATTACTACTCCAGAGTCAGCCAGAACTGTTATTCTTTATATACTGGTGCCTTTCATCTAGTTGAGGAAAGCAAATGTGCTTTTTTTTTTTCCCTCTTCTGACAATCAAAAAACCTAAAAGTTTTTCTGCTTTTTCTAGTTAGAGTTGCACCTCCTCATATTGCTGCATTTTTCTCTAGTGACAGTCTGATGTCTTGAATTTTCATAGGTAATATTCTTGCCTTATTTGGTTGCTAGATCACATTGCAGAAAGTTACGTCTCTGAACAGATGTTACTTTTAAGTTATACAGCTGTGATGTACCAGTTTTCACATGCAACATTAAGGTTTATTAGATAGTGGTGGTTTTTGTAAACTGACCTCTTGGCATAATGATTTAAAAAAGAAAAAAGCTTGACTGGAGATTGATTGTAAAAACTCGGTATGGCACAGCTTATTCCGAAATTTTTAAATGTTGAGTAATGCTTAGCGGTCCTGCTGTCAGGGAAATCATTAGGAAAAGGGTTTTGATAGAATGAAGATGGCTCCTGACCAAAATGCCTTTGGTGTAAGGAGTAGTTTCTTATTTCCGGGGTATGATTTGGTCTCTTCCAGTCCTTGAGCTTTTCTATCTTAGTCAACTGTTTATATCTAAAGGATTTTATTGGTGTAATTGAACATTTATGCAACTTTGTCCTGCAAGATTAAGCATGATTGACTGTCAGTCATGTATCTCTAGGCTTTCTGAGTCAGCTCAGCAGCTTCAGATAAGTTAACAGTAGTATCACTTCTGTGTTACTTTCTCTGCCACATCCTCACCAGTGCCAGCTGCGTTCAGGAGACGTTGTTCTTCCCCAGGATGTTTAACTTTGGGGTGGATGAGTGAGGCAGGTTTCAGTGTTCTTCCAACACCAGAAGCGGCATGAGATCTCCTTCTCTGTTCACCCCTGACACCTTTGGAAACAGGGTGTTGAGTTGTTCTACCCCCACCTGGGCAGAACATCCTGCTACAGCTGGGCACCGTGTTAACCCCTGGGGTATTCCCTGAGTGACTGCTATCCACTTTGTGCCATGGATCACAACCCTTGCAGTTTACCAGTTTCCAATGCACCTCACACTGTCCACTTACCGAGCCCACACTTGCTTGGTTTGTCTGTGAGGCTGCTGTGGGAGAATCGCACAACTAATCAGCTTGTAACTGTTCCTACTAGCACACTTCTCTGTAGATGTAAAAGGGTTTCTTTATCCTTGTTTTAGCTTATTTTCTTGAGAAACAAAAATTTTAAACTGCTGTGAGAGGCTGGTTCTAGGAGGGGATGTTTTCTGGTGTATCTAGATCTGCTATTTTTATCATGGGAAAAGAACAGTGCAAGGCAGCAGCATTAGTGAAAGGGAATTTAAAGAACTATTTTTTCAGTACAATGTTCTGGTATAAGGCTTCTTCTGGAACTTGCATAAAGGAAAACACATTAAATGTTTATGACTACCCCCAAGTCATATTCCTAAGTTGAAAGTTTTGCTGTTTGTCTCAAACCAAAAGGTATCAAGGATCCAGAAGGCAACATAAGCTTTCACGTGTGTGCTGACTTTGTGCTCCTGGACAATGCAAGGAGGCACCTTTTTCCTCTAGTCTTCCATCATGTGAGAACTTTGGATCTGTAAAAAACTTCCAGAAACCAATTGTAGTGCTAATCGGGGTATGTTAAAAGGAATAAGTAAAAAAGACTATTATTGCGAGCCTTCAAATGCGTTTTTATGTCAACTCTGAACAAAGTGATTTTTGAATGATTTTGCAGAGTCATCCCTTCTCCGCCAAATTTGATGCTGTTGGACATGAGTGTTGGTTTTCATTTTCCTTTCAAAAACATGATCTTATTATGCCTTTAGTACTTTACAAGGATGCTGGAACCAGTGTTTTTTCATAGTAACTTGAAATGAAACTCAGCACCCAGCAGAGTGCCAGCACAGCCCCTCAGTGGAGCTGTGGGCTCTATGTCCCACTGCTCCCCGAGGTGCCCACCAGTCCCATGGAATTCCCATCCCAGGAGAGGTTCTGCTCCACGCTGGGACTTATGTGAGCCGGTGCAGCTGCTGCCTTTGAGGCATGGGGAGGGAGAGCCTGTTGGGGGCTATTGCTGGCAGATTAAATCCTGAATTCACAGCCAGGTGCTGAAGTGGTCTCTTCCCAAGGTAAAGGCTTTTGTAGCTTTTCCAGTTAACTTTGAGCACTCCTGCCTTTCTGCTCACACAGTTGAGCTTTGACTTTCTTCTCCTTATCTGTCACTAGAGAGTAATTGTCCCTTTCATAAGGACCTTGCTTTAACCTTGAACAGCGGTTCCTGTGGCACCTGATGTGCATTATGAACTATATATACTGATGAAAGAGCAGGTACAGTCCTAATGTTTTCCTTGATGTTTTCTTTTTAAATCTGTTTCAAGGAGCCCTTTCAGATGGGACATGAAAGCTCTCCCACTTATAAAAGTCCTTATGAAATATTTTTATTTTGAAAACAGACATATTTAGAATTGTAGGGAAAAAACATAGTCTTAGGAGGCTGAAGCTGCAATATCCAAGCTGTTTCCAGTTGCTGTTATCTCTCCCTTCATGTGGGTCTAAACATGAAATGTACATTTCATTATTAAATGCATACAGAGCCTTTCATTCTGGGGAATACTCACGTACATACTTCAGTGTGGATTTTTGCAATGTGTGGTATTTTACAGGCAAAAGGTTTATGACAATACTTAGGGAGTGCTGCAACAGGATTATACACTGGAGAGGGAGGACTCCCAGGACACAGTTGAGGAGACTCATAGCAGGGTTCAGATTGGAAGGGACCACAGTGGGTCATTTGGTCCAACTTCTCTGCTCAAGCATGGACAGCTTGTTGTCCTTCAGGACCCCCAGGTCCTTCTCTGCAGAGCTGCTCTCCAGCAGGTCAGCCCCCAGCCTGTGCTGGTGCCTGGCGTTATCCTTCCCCTGGTGCAGGACCCTGCATTTGCCTTTGCTGAATTTCAGACAGTTCTCTGCCCAGCTTTCCAGCCTGCCAAGGTCCCTCTGAAGGGCTGCACAGCACTCTGGGGTATTGGCTGCTCCTCCCAGCTTTGTGTCCCAAGCTTGCTGATGAGGCATCCGCCCCTTCATCCGAGTCATTGATGAATAAGCTAAACAATACTGGGCCCGGTATTGAACCCTGCAGGGCACCACTAGTGACAGGCCTCTAAACAGACCCTGAGCCATGATCACGGCTCTCTGGGATCTGCCACTCATGCAGTTCTCAATCCACCTCACCGTCCACTCATCCAGCCCACACCTCCTGAGCTTGCTTATGAGGATGTTGCCAGACAAGATATTTAAAGTCTTGCTGAAGTTGAGGTAAATGACGTCCACTGCTCTCCCCTCATCCATCCAGGTAGTTGTTTCATTGTAGAAGGCAGTTGGGCTGGTCAAGCGTGATTTATCTTTAGTGAATCCATGCTGACTACTGATCCACCTTCTTGTCTTCCGTGTGGATAGAGATGGCCTCCACTCAATAAAACCGAGGTGTTGTTCTGGAGCAGGTACCTTCTTGTGTTTGCACCCAGTGGCAAATGTGAGCTGGCTGTGACAAGTGGATACAACCAGAAATTCAGAATTGCTTTGTGAATGGAGGCACAATGAAGGCTTCTAGGCTTTCTGCCTCAGCTGGGCTTGTAGGAAAAGAAACTGGTGCAGAAACTGAGCTTTATTCATCTCACAGGAGGAAAGCTACAGAACTGCCAGGCATACAGAAAAATGAAATGCAAAGAAAAAGAGTAGATGTGTTGTTAAGGGCAATGAGCAATGCACGTTCTCTAGCAGGATTAGGATAGGAACAGGAACAGACTTGCCAAGCTAAGGGAAAATCCTGTTTTTGAAAAGAGAAGGGAAAAAACCGCTGCAATGAGGTTTGATAGGAAAAGTAGTGACAAGTGTTACCAAGAATCAGGCAAAACAGCAGTTGAATGGCCAAGCTGTGCAAGATGGCTGATGTTCACAAATCTTCAAAGATGAGCTCAGCATTAATGGGAGTAACAACTTCAGCAAAAATGCTGGAGATTGCTTGAACTTTTAGCTCACTATTGTCAGTGATCCTTGCTGACGGTGTTTGAACAAGCATAACCTGGGCAGATGTGAGCCCAGTGATCTGCAAGTGCTGCCCTTCTTGTAGAATCAAGCCCAGGAGAAGTCCCAGTGAGGAGCAGGATGTTTGAGTTCTGCCCCAGCATTGCACTAATGCAGTTGTTTGATGGGGCCTGGGAACAGTAAACTTTCTTCTGCCCAGAATATAACATGTAGATTCTTCTGTCCATCTCCCACAGGCTGCAGGACATATGTAAAACTTCTGGAAAAGAAGTATGCAAGCAAAGAAAATTTATGAGGTAGCTCAGAGCTATCATGAAAAGCGCTTTGAAAAGTGCTCCTAAGTTTGTGCAAAGGCAGGACGCAAAGATGCCAAGAGGAGGAAGTAAAATGCAATGAGTAAAGTCAGTGGACAAGAGAAATGCAGGGAGATGCAAAGCACTGTGCTGAGATACAAGTGGTGGCTTGGAGAGTGAGACTGTACAGGTATGACCAGTGCAAAGCAGCAAAAACTATCAGTGAAGTGCAGAGCAGCAGAACTGCGTGCTCAGGGAAAGCAGCACTGCTGCCATCAACAGTGATACAGTGAGGAGCGTGGAGATACAGACACTTCCTCCATCTGATATGAGAGAAGAGAAACTTGCAGGAAGCCAAGCCAAGTGAAAACCAAATGACAGCATGATGATTGTGGTAAAAATAAATGGACAATTGTGGACTAAATAAATGGCATCCAGGGTGTTTAGGAAATCCAGCACGCTGGGATTGCAGGCCATGCAGAAAAATACAGGATTGCTTAACAAAAGTCAAAGTAGAAACCTACCCACATTAAACTGTGGCCAAATTGTTTTAATAATATATAGCAAACAAAACAGATCCAAATAATTCATAGAACAGTGAAAACAGCATCATGGATTCACTAGTTTCTTTGGTCACGTCCCACAGGATGCGATAGCTGTACTTGATTACCAAAAAATAAATGCAGAGAGAAAGAAGCAGCCCAGGAAAACTGAGATACAGCCACTGCCTTCAGAGGGCACAGAGGTGAAGGTAGCAGCAGAGAATGGGGTTTTATGCAAGTTCTCCAGGGAACAGCAGGGCTTTCCCATGAAAAGCCTTCTTGACCTGAGGCCAAAGGCTTCAACACAAAGAAGAGACTTCTGCTCCTGATACTACCTTTTTTTCTCTCTTTTCTCCCCTGAAGAAAAAGAGGACTGGTGAGTGATCTAAGATTAAAGGTGCAGTGTTGCAATTTTGGGGCATTATGTCAGTTGTGAGAGATCAGACTGCAAATTAGGGGGAGGAAAAAAAAAAGTAAATTGAGAGGAATTACTAGAAACCCCATTATTAGAAAACCCAGCCATAATCTTTGATAAACCCACGAATATTTGCCAAGCAAAGGAAATTCCCCAGTGCATCGGAAAGCTTAAGAGGCAGCAGGCAGTGCTCTGAGCATGATAAAAAATTAAAACCATTACAAGAGAGAGACCTGGGGTGGTATGTCCTGCAGAGCTAAAACACTACTCCCTGGGGATCTGCAATGCAAGCCAAGCAGCAGTCTAGTTCTGGGGGAGAAAAAGAGGTAAAATCTGCAACAGATTGTGTCATTTTGCTGCAGGTGTACAGCGTGGGCCTGGAGAGGAGGGCTGGCGTGGAGGGCTCCCTGGCAGGGGGAGCTGATGCTGCTGCAGCGGGAGATCATCAGCCTGAAAGGAAAATTGGGCTCGTGTGGAGCTGGATGCTTTGCAAGCCAGTGTGAAGTTAGCAGTACTGAAAGGGATTCACAGTCAGGAGAAGGTAAATAGATGAAATTCAGGGTTAGAGCTGCGCATTTATCCCTGCAGAGGAAAGAAGGGAACAAGCACACATAACAAATGGGGAAAGTTACAGTTTGTCGCTTATGCTTGCTAGGATGTCAAAAGATTATGTCAACCTCCTGAATGCAGGGGAGAAAAATTGATTGCTGTGATTGGGGTGTCTGAGGAGCAAGGAAATTGCTCAGCAAGGCCATAGAAAGTATTCAGAGGACTCAGTTTTTAGCTATAGTTTCACCAGGGGCTTGAAAAATCTGGTGAAAGGCTCCCTGCTCTGGGAATTGCAGTGCTCAGAGCTGAGTGAGCATGTCCTGAGCACAGTGGAGCAAGTACAACACTTCAATCTGTGGTCCAAGCCAGAAGAATTTCTGATAATATGTATCTTTCTCTAAAAAATCCTTCGCTACCATTGGATTATCACTACAGGCACCCCTATTTATATATATTACCATTGGCTCTTGCCTATATATGCATTGGCCAAAATGCTATGTCAGCATATGCATATAAATCAGTGATAGTTTTAGTCCAACAACTTTGACTTTTTTTCCAAAATAAACACAGTACAATGAAGTGTCAGCACAACATGTTAAAAGGTGCTCACCAAAATACCTGTCTGGGAGACAGGTGGGATGGAGAACCTGGCATGCTGGGCTATGCCGGGAATTTCTTCCCTGGTTTAACTTGTGCTGTGGCCAACTGCAGAGCTCTGCTGTCCAAGCACAGCTTTTGGGCATTGAGGTGTTAGTCCCAATAAGGAGCTTGAGAAACTGAAGATGAGTTGGAAAAAAGTGCAGAAACCAAAGGCAATCTGGTGGAAGTTGAGTTTTTCCGGGACCTTTTGTTTCACAGAAATACGTGGCCCTTGTGTTCTGTGACAGACTGGCTATGTTTGATGAGCCAATATGCAGTGGTGGATAAAATGGCTTGAGTTGCCCTCAGGAGGGATGAAGGCATCCTTAAGCATGGGTGGGTGCCTTCTGATCCTGGCTGTAGGGCTATGGCTGCCTTTGGGATCAGGGTACATTTGATACATTTGCCCAGTTGCAGCCCTGAAAGGACAGGCACACACAAGACTGTGACTCTGCTGTTGGTGAAGGCACTATTGCTGTTGCGAAGCAAGCTAAGCATCAGTACGGTCAAGCAGAGAAAAATGCTTGAGCATGGCCTGTTGAGAAAAGGATCAGCCTTAGCTAAACTGACCTTTTAGTGGTCAGTTTACAGGTACATACTTTTTATTGTCAGCTCAGGCACTGGAATTACTGTCCAGCACTCCTTCGAGATTGCATATCCTGTGGATGATCTGTGCCTGATAGCAGCATCCCAGCCTTCCACTCCAGGAACTGGGATGGTCACAAAGGGAGCATAGACACAGATGTGTCTATGGCCAAATCCAACCTCTGCCCACCTGTTCCTATGGATGTACCTGCCTGCTGTCAGTAATATAAGCCCTGGAAACCCCTAGAGCCTTGTCCCAGTTTTCTTCTGCAGCTCTGGGAAGGTTGCATCTGCAAAGTCTCTGAAATGGGAAAAACCTACCAGAAGCACTAAGCGATGAGGGGTGGAGGGAATATGCCCCGAGAAGGAGAGGACAGCATCTGCCTTTCGTTGCTGTGCTGTGCTGGCTGGATTGTGTGTAGGACCTGCACCAGCTGGAAAGCAGTTTGTTAGGACTGTCTAGAGGTACCACTATCTATATCCTTAGTTCCCCACTATTAAATCTTCCCTGAAGCATTACATACAATGTGTTTAAATCTCTTCTGTTACTTTTATTTAGCCTGGTTTGAGTTGCCAAGCAGCTTATTACATTTTGTCCTAAACCCAGAGCAGCTGTGAAAGTTTCTGAGCGAGGGGATCCCCAGCCCGTGTTTCCAGTCCCCTCAGGGACCACAGGCACCAGATGCAGCTGAGTTTGGATTTTGTGAAATGGCTTTGTCAAACCCACCGTCATGTCCTGGTCACCAGTGGACTGCTGTCTGCTGAGCCCAGGCATGTGGCTTGTGGCTGGGATGATCTCCAGTGAGCTGCAGGGGTGGTCAAGCCCAGAGCTACATCACTTTGGTGTTGGGGGAATTTTGCCTCTAGCTTCAGTCAGCATTTACAAGTCCTGTTAAACCTGAATAACCACAATCCAGGACTCTTGCTTCAAAAACTCTAGTGAAGTAAATTTGTCTCTTCAGAACACTGCTGATGCACCAGGATTTTTTTTTCCTTTAAGAAATAGATGGGTTTATGGATTATAGTTGCCAAGTGTTAGTGTCTACTCTTAATTTTTTTGTACTTTCTCATGCTTTCCACTGCAGATACTGAAAACCTCATGTGAAGGGGGTATTTACACCTATTCACTCCCAGAACTCTGGCAAGGAGGTTTCAGTATGCAAAGCTCCCCACCCCCTCACATGCCATCAGGCAGTGACTGCCAGGTCACATCTGCATTAAAAGTCACATTTGTTTTAAGTTAAACTTTGAAATCTTTAGTTAAGCTAAAGTTAAACTTTGAAATCTATTTAATTACACTGGTGTAAACCCGTCTGTGGATGCTACTCTGTGCTTTAATTGAAATCTGCATTGCATTGGTTTTTCTTTTGGAAAGCTGAATCTGTTTGAGAGTGTCCACATGGATTTGCAATTGCTTTCAATAAATAGAATGAAAACCACATTTTGCTTAAATTGCTGCAAGTTTTAATGCAAACAGAGCCTTGGTGAAATTCTAAATCCCCCTAATTCTTCTGGAGCATTTCTCTCCCCTGTGACACCGAACGTTTTCACGTGTGCTGTGAACCAGTGTGCAGGTTCTCCAGTATCCAACCTTTTCCTGAAACAAGCAACCTACTTTGAGTTTAGCAGCCTCTCCCCTGCCCCTGACTGGCTCTTGCGCTTCCAATCAGGCACAGAGGAAACATTTAAACAGGCAGCCCCTCTGCTTTGCCTCCCTGGCTCTGCTCAGAGCAGGAATCAGCCATGCAACTCAGCCCAGGTAAGGCCACACTTCACATCCCCGTTGCGGCCATGGTACATTTAACAGGTTTTTCCCCCCGAAGTGCCCCGATTTACTCTTTGCTCCCTCACTGCACGAAGAGGGGGAGAGAGTAAACCCCTCCCATGCCCCGGGAAGACAAAATCATGGTGAGAGCAATTGCACACAGCTGTGGCTTTGCCCTGGTACAGCTGACACCAGCAGCTTTCCTGGCCGAGAGCTGAGGGCTGGGATGGGAGAGGCTGGGGTTGGGATAGGAAAGCTGCCAGGGGCTGTTGGACCAGCCCAGGTCCTTGTCCCACTTCTGCACAAACTGGTGAGGATACTCTGGGCATGTGGCAACCCCCCCACTCATCCTCTGGCGCAAGTGGATGCTGTTTTCGCCAGGCAGTGGGTAATGCAGCATCAGGATTGCCACCGACGAACCGATCCATTGCCAAAAATCCAGGCGGGCATGCACCTCCTAAAAACTTCCTCTCTACTTTTTTTCACATGCTGTTAAATTACCCTGATGCTTGAGTGTAATCTTCTGGCTGTTCTCTGTGCCCATGAATTACTCAATGGCATGCTGGATCCTTAGCTGCAGGACAGTTTTTCCAGTTGTTTGTTTTGAAAGCTCTTAAGAGCAATATACTATCAGCTGAGGTTTCTAATTAACTCTGAATAGCTAGTCTGCTGCCACTCAAGTATAATTCTCATTAGCATCTCAGCTAACAAGTTTCAGTGTTTGCCCTCCTAATTAGCTTCTAGTTAGAAGCCTTTCCCTATCCTAAGATGTGCTGTTGTTAATTGCAGTTCCAATCGCTTTTACAGCAAACTCCTGAGAGACTGTTAAAGCTCTGGTTTATATAGCCTGATAGAGATCAGTATCTGGGATACTTCCAACTGCAGGTTCTTTCATTCTCCTGTAAGTGTGTGTCTTCACGACATCTTTATGCCGACAGGAAGGGGGACGGAGCTGCAGCTTTTAAAATGAATAAGGAAATATTTTGCCTTTTAAACAGGTGGTAGAACTCGAAATGAGTCTGCTTGAAGCAAAGTACAACTTTCACAGCTAATGCTGCATAAACGGCTCTCCAGTTTTTTTTTCCATGCAGCTGTCCATACAATGGCTAGTTTTCCATGCCCGCGGGTTTCTAAGAGTTTGTGAGTGCCCCACAAAATGCCCTCTTGCTGCTGACTTTAAAATCACGGACGGAGAGTGTGTCAGGTTGGCTGTTCCTTCTGGGCTGCGAGCTCAGGATGGTATTTCTGTGGAATGCTCTTAGCACGGTTTAATGTATGCCTGCGAGCTGGATTAACCCCTTCGTCCCTGCGGCTTGGTAGTACTTAGAGCACACGGATGTCAGTGGGCTCCCACAGCTGTGCCCGTGCAGACCAGGCAGAACTGGACTGAGGGGAGCAGGGTCTGGGGGCAGAAGGGCTCCCACTAGAGCAACGTGGAGCATCCAGAGCAGAAGGGTGAGTCTTACGAGTTTCCCAAAGCACCTGAAGTTGTCAAGTGCTTGTCCCATGGAAATAAAACCATTCTGTGCGCTTTCAAATCACACATTTAGTTCTCAAAGAGGGGGAAAATACCGCTCAGCTTGTGAAGCTTTACTAGTGGACTTTTCGCTGCAGACATGCCCAGAGCCCTCCTGTTATCACTTCCTAAACTGAAACCCACTTGTTGCTGAGGGTTCTGAAATGGGTTTAATGCACCAGGTCCCATGCACCCTACTGCTCTGGGTAGGGTAAGAAAAGGGCTGCACTGAAACCAAGTACTGAATTTTATTGTAGGATGCCTGGATCTTTCTGCCTTTGTAACTTCTTGCTTCTCTTTTTCTAAATTGAGGGGTAAAGTCTTGATGATGCCAAGACAAACAAAGGTAGAAGATAAAGATGAGTCTTTTTTATTTTTCTTGGGGCAATGACTGTAATTCTGTGATGCTTTATCATGCTACAACTGAAGGCTCTGGTTCTAGAGGACCCTTGCACCCAAGCAGAGTCCCCCTAAAGCAACATATTGGTGTAAGGATGCGCCCCATCAACCCAGTTGCAGTATCAGGCTTTTAGAAAGAGAGAAATTCTGGTAATGAATACACTTACGGGTCATAACCCATTAAAAATTGAATTTAAATATGGCCTACTCAGACTAATAGCAATAGATTTAATTAGTCAGAGGTCTTTCAAATCTGCTTTAGAAAGATGTGGAAGAACTTACATGGACCTAAGCTAACCAGGCACATTCAAAAGGTGAGAGTATGTTTATACAGTGTTGCATATATGTCTGGTGCTGTTCATGTCAGGTCTAATATTCTGGTCACAAATTATTAATTATCATTTTTTAGCTGTAAAATATTTATAATTTAGAATACAGTCCTTGATGAGAAGCTGATTTTCTTGATTTGACTGCCTATATCTAATTAATGTGTTGGAAAATGGGAGTAATGATGGTGAGCAAATCTCAGTGTTTGAATCTATTTTAGTTACGTACCAAAGCAGCATATTTAAACGAACTGCTTAACCTCTTCTATCTACAAAACTGGATTCCAAATCACAAATATGTCATTTACTGTGCTGTACTTTAGTTCCAGATGGCAGCATAAAGTGAAGCACATGATATAATAGAACTTTTTTAGAAGCTTTAAAGTAAAACTTGAGTTCGGGTTTAGGGAAAGAAAAAAAATATTTCCAACAAGGGATATGGAGAGAAAGTATTAAATACAGATTGAGACAAGGGATTGATCAAAGGTAGCAGAAAGAAAAATTCAGAACAAAGGGTTCCATTGGTAAAACAGAGATGCTACCAACATGTTCATGTGAGCCATCAGACGGGAATTTGCATGTCCGGCAATGCAAGGGAGGTGTTAACTATTTTATCTATTCTTGATAATAAAGTAATTCCTTCTTCTCATAGTGTTCACTTTGTGAAGACTTGAGCGCTCCCAGTATCTGGGGGGGAACCACCAAAGACCACCAGAGCTTGGGCTGTAACAACTACACTGCCCTTGCAAATTGCTGAACGGATAAAGCTACGTATGGAGGGTGTCTCATCATCTCTGTCCTCTTTACCACGGTCTGCCCTAAGTATTTTCCTCATCAAACCAGTTTATGCAGTGCTGGCTTATTGCCAAATTTGTCACATAAAGTATTTTTGTTTCTGTGATTATAAGCTAAATTGGTGTCATGATCTTTTTTTCTTAAGGCAAGCAATAAATTAAATTGTGGGATAGAAAAATGCTGCTAAAGTACCATTTATGCTGACAGCATAGAAAGAATAATCTTGAAACAACTCCTAAACATACTGATTGAGTAGGTTCCTCTACCTCAGTCAGGTAGAATCTTACTGCATTTGGTTCAGTAAATGTTCATGAGGTTTTTTTGAGCCTGAAAATGGAGAGGATCTTATAACCCTAATTCTTTCTTCTAACAAGGCTGTGATCCAGGCCGTTTCTTACAGCAGAACAGCCTTTCTGCATAGATCGTTAGAGAGGGCATCCCCTTAATTATTTATACTACACATACCAGGTGTGCTGATTATGAAATTTCCCTTGAGGCTCCAGAAGGAAATGAAATCCTAATAAATGCATGAGATAGTGGAACAATGCTAGAATCTCCTGGATGAAAATCAGTCGTCCGTGTCAGTGATCCTCCTTACAGGGGTTTTTAGAAAACATTACAGAAGCTAATCTCCTTAGACTTGTCATCCAGACTATCCCGGAGGTGTGAAGAAACTGCCCTTCCAGGGAACTTTGGTGCTCTTGCGGGAAACAAAAATAAGGCTAGAGGAATACATTTCTTATCTTGGGGAGGCATGGAGGTGGCAGTGTTGGTATTGATGTTGACTGTGTTTGCAATTACTATTACAAACAAAAAAAAACCTAGAAACATGGTCATGAAACCCTCTGGAAAATTCTCTTTATCAAAATGCTGGCTGAGGAGATCTGAGAACTCAGTTTTAGAAATATGGGAAATATGGGCTGCTCTTGTCTTGGCAAATGGAGCAGTTTCATTCAGAGGAGAGACTGGTATTTGTTTGAGACGCTTGTGATCCAGAGAGAGGGTGCAGTGAAGCACAAGGGAAGAAAGGGCCTTTCCCTGCAGAAGTGAATGGAGAAATACCAAAGACACTGAACATAGGACCAGAAAAGGAGAAAGACCTTGATGTGAGAGACAACAGGGAAAGCAATGCAGGGACGTGAAACAACATAATACTGTTCTATGATTCTGTGATTTAATGTAACAATGAAAAGACGACACCGTTTTTAAGCCAGAGCGATGTGCAGTGCCCATGGCAAACTCAGTTCTCTTGTCCCCGTACAAACAAAAAAATCTCTTAAGAGATAGAATAGATAAATATATGAATGATTCTGTGAATTTTGTTGCTCAAAGTAACAGCTAAAAAAGTCAGATACTTGCAGAGAACATACAGCTGGTGAGAAGACATTATAATAGGAGCTCAAGGAAGCGTGTATCCTCTTTCATCAAAAGGACTGAGGAGGACTGAAAAGCTGATGTTGTTCAGTGGAAGAGCAGAATGATGTTAGAAGTAAAAAGACATCTTTCAGAAAGTGGAGGTGATGTTTGAACAGAGAAAATAGAAAAGAGCATACAGGCAAGTTAAACAAGGCAGGTAAAATAAATTCTGAGGAGCAATTTGTTAAACTTGCAGAAACAATGAGAAAACCCCTTTAAACACATGAAGGGTAGGAAGCCTGTCCATCAGCAGCTTGATAAGCAATTGCAGTGTAATAAGAATACTCAAAGTACACAGGACTTCTACAGCAGGGCTAAATAAATCTTTGCTTTGCTGTTCATCATAAAGGACCTCAGGGAGCTCTCTCTTCTGGAGCATTTTGGTGGGTTTTAAACTGAAGTGTCAGCAGAACAGGTTTAGAACAGTTGGATAAAATGCGTAATACTGTTGATAAAAATAGGTGGTAGCCATGGTAGCCACCCAAGAGTCCCAAATGTGGAGTTCTTGAATTAATGGTTTCCTTTGATATGGATTAAATAATTGATGTGACAATTGAAGGTGGCAAATGTAATTGATGTTTAAAGGGCTGTGTACATTGGTAAATTGAGCCTTCCTTGGTCAAATTTATGGAAACTAAAATGAAGACTTGTAAATATGATATATTGGGTAAATGTCAAAATTAATTTTGTAGAAGGAAGCTGTCATAAATCTGTGTACTTTGAAGCCCAGTAGCCCTTGGGCAGAGATGATTCAGTTGATAAGGTATAGCTGGACTTCCAGGGTCCCTTACCAATAGTGAACAAACTCCCTAAATAGTTAAGAAATAAAAGGGAATGTGTTCCTGTAGTTTTGAACTGGTTATGGTTCTAATTAGTCAAAGGTAATAAAATAGAGGTTAGGGATTGAGTCATGCTTTTTCCAGTTGTAGGAAGTCACCAGGCTGCAAGAACCTCTGTTGGTATCTCTACTGTTAAATTGCCTACTAATGCTTTAGGAAAAAAAAAAGGAGAGTGGACAAACTTATCATAAGAAATTTTCAAGGTAGTTAAAATTAAAACTGACTGTGAATATTCTCCATTTTCTCACCTTATCTGAACATCTGCAAAGTAATGCATAAAGGGAAAAGAACCATACCTATGCACGCACGGAGATGTAACCATTCAGGAAAATATCTTGGTGTCATTGTGAGTAACTCTTGGAAAATATCAGCTCAATCCTTAGTAGTGATCAAGAAGATAAATAGGATGAAAAGGACTTTAAAGAAAGCTTAACATAAAAAAGAAGGTTTGAGGTTTGTGTGTAAATCCACAATGTGCCCAAGTGTGATAACTGTGTCTTGAATACTGCAGAAGTAGAAATAATAAACAGAAAAGCTGCAAGAATGCTCATAGGTACAGAAGGGTTTCTGTGCCAAGAGATTTAAACATAGGCTTGGAAAGGACCCCCGGGGTTACCATGCCCAGACCTCCACTACTGCTGGCACCACAGTACACAGCTTTTTTCTCAAATGCTGCAGGAGTTGTCTGGTCTCTGGTTTGAATGCATTAAGCTTTTTTAGCTCTGCCTACATGTCAGTACACAGCTGTCCTACTCTTGTTACACCACCTATTGTGTCTTCCCCCACCTTGTTCAGCAGTGTCATTCATCCTGAAAACTGAGCTAGGTTCTAAAACTATTTTTTTAATTTGTTTTTTGGGTCGCATCTGAATTACCTGTCATATCCACCTGAAAAGCTGCCCAATTTTGCCTTCCCTGTCTCTTTTATGTTTGTGAAAATCCCTTTTCATATTTGTTTTGACATCAGGGAAGGGAAATTTTTGAGGGTTTTGGCATCTGTAGGACATATGGGGAGAGGTAAGCATGTAAAGTGTCTGAAGCCTCTGCTGTTTCCCATAGTCCTCATTAGAGGCAGGAAGGTACACAGCAATTTTTTACTTGTACTGTTCAGAGAGATGAGATAATCACTGGGATACAGAAGTTTATGATTAAGTTCTGTTGCAGAATAACTAGGCTGAAAAAAATTCCTCATATAGCTATTAATTAAAGGGGCTCTTTGCTTTTCTTATATTAGTTTTCTTTACAGAATAACTTTGAGAAGCCATTGCATACCAGTGAGCCCCCTTTTTTTCCACAGCAAAAGTCAAATCTGTGCAACAATGACTCAGTCATAACAAGACTACCACCTCATTGTAGCTAGATACAATTTTAATTGAGGATGTCTATTTTAAATGGGCCAAAATCCTTCTATATAATCTATAAAGGGAAAAAAATAATTCTTCATTTTCATTGCTTGATGCATTTTATTTGTTTGTTTGTAAAGTTCTACAAATGCATCAGAAAGCAGTGGTGGATGCCTTCAGTGATCCACTTAACCATTTTACATCTGTACTACTACAATACACACATCCCAGACACTGTTCTCTCACTGGAACTGGGAAGGCTCTGGCCAGTCTCTGACTGTGAGAGTAGGCAAGTGTCAGAAGAAAAGAGGTGAGGTACTGCCCTAGTCCATGGAAAAGACATTTGCAATGCTGGTGCTGCTTCTTGTTTGAAGCACGCAGGTTTATTTTGGTTAACACCAGGCCCAGAAAAGGCATCCGTTTGGATCAAATCAAATGACATTTGTAATTTGATGCATTTGTTTCAGAGGCTGGACCAGTCTCCTGGTGAACCTCTTTTTGTCTAGGGACATAGCTTGAATCTGACTAGAAGCTGTCTTTTTTAGCATTAATTGGGAAATTCTGCTTCTTAGGACTATTGAGCTCTGCACCAACACCCAGTCTCTAGCTTTCTGTGGAGCATCTGGTGACTGATCTAGACAGAAGTGTGAACTAGAGCGGATATTTTTTTCAGATTTTGGCTGTATTTTGCAACCACAGAAGTGTCTGTCTCATTGCTGAAGCTCTCACTGCTGAAGTCAATGTCTGTCTCACCAAGAGTCTTTGCCCAGGAGCTGGGGCTCAAGGGTTTGACTATGTTATAGACTGGCATGAAGGCACAGGCTAGTGAGTGTGGTAGGAGAGCTACACGGTACCATGAAGGTATGCAGGATTTTCTTATGTGATTTTTGCTTCCTTCATTTTTTGTGGAAAATCACAGTGGTGGGTCTGGGAAAACAAATGATTCCAAATTGAGGGCAGTTAAAGGTAACAAAATAGATGATTCAGTGCCAAGGGTGAAAAGTCTTGACTGAGATCTGGAAGAGGAGGAAGGATACAGGGCAATAAGAGCTTGCTTGCCACTGAATAAGGGGTGAGGATGGTAGTACCAGCTATGGGGTTGGATGGCAGCCCATGCTGGAAGAGTGACACAGTTGGTCTCCTCCTGTGGGTGCAAAGTCATTCCCCATATGAGGTTCGGAGGAAGGTGATGGTGTGTGCAGCAGGTTTTTCTGCAGGCCAGCTTCTCTTTGTGGTACAGAACATACACTGACAGTACAGCAGCTAGTGTGGATATCAGACATGCTCTGATCTTGCACCTTGGTGTCCTGGGGGG
>VZRE01010843.1:502935-552304 GCA_013396775.1 Cephalopterus ornatus
GGGGGGGGGAAAGCCGGAGCTCAGATGTGCCCTACGGGGGGTGGATCCATCCTGCGAAATGCACGTGGACAATCATTCCCTAACAGGCAGAGGGTACAGCTCATTCAAGTCGAGCATATTTAGAGAGGCCACAAAAGCACAAACCTGACCCTGATTTAGGGCTGGTAAGACTGCGCTCTGTATTGGCATGTGGTATAATTTATTTTTTGGGTATTTAATTGAATAATGTGATAGTGCAAGCAGGGTTGGCCAGCATTGCTCTGTGTGTACCAAAAGCAATATTAGACTTTGTAATACTCCCATACCATTGCAAAACCTGAAAAAAGCAGCTGTAGCAAGTCAGTGGCGACACAACTGTGTGTTCTTTCTTCTGTAGCCATCAGGTGCTTGGCTGGAAGGATGACAAGCAATTTAATCTCTGTGCAACTGTGTCCTTGTTCCTAACACAAGTCTCCCAAACACTTTCTGATGCTCTAGATGCAGGACATCAAATTCCAGCAGCAGGTGAGGTGTGTTCAGAGCTGCGGGGGTCCAGTGAGGAGGTTGTGTTCCTTGGCAGAGATTTTTTAATTATCACCTTGTTAAGGTGAGTGGGAAATTCTGTCTAAAAAAATCATCAGCGTGGAATGATGCAGAATTTTACCTCTCACTTTCTTATTCTGTGGGAGGAGGTTTCTAGGGGCACTTGCTGTTCACTTTCAATGCTGTTGAATAAACTAATGACTGTGTCACCAGGATGAGTCTGAAATTTAAATCAAAATCTTGTGTCAGACTTTATTTTTGAAAGGGCCTGAAACAAATTCTGGAGCTCTGGCACATATCTTGCTAGCTGTCTAAAATGAATTGCAAATATTTCCATTTACTCAGCCTATTCATCTGTCCCTATTTAGGGGGATACATCCTGTGTTTTGTCAAAAAGGGCCACTTTTCTACCTCTTACCTCCTATTTTATGGTTAGTATGTTTCAGTGAGATTAAAATGTACTTATTTTCTTAAAGGACCTATTTGCAACTTCCAAAGAGTGCTGCCTGCCCCTCTACTTCTTTCAAATGCATATTTAAAGAATTGGAAGAAACAACAAATTTGAAGAAGAAAATGAGGCTCACAGTATTTAAAAACATGTGTAGACTTGCTCTTTAATTACAGATTTTTTCCTAACAATTAAATGTAGAGCTAGCTGTTACTTTACTGTGTTGGGTTGTGATAAAAACACATTGGCTAACAGCTACTCTAAAAATTCCTATAAGAAATGCCTTTAGTTAAACTTTTGCAGGTAAACTCTTTTAGGTCGTGGATGAAGAAGGTGCAGGAAGCTAACTAGGCACACAACTGTTAGTCAAACTACAGAAACTTTCTATACCCTTTTGGACTTCAGAGAGTTTTATGATCTGGACAAGGAGTCAGGAAGCCCAGATTGTTTTTGACCTCAGCTTAAACAAACACTTAAAAATGCAAGGTAAAAGCACTTTGGTGGTGATAAAAGAGATTTTAGTTTGACATTTTAACCCTAAAGTAAGGTTAGGACTTCAGACGCTGGGAACAGATGTACTTCTGGTGATTTCAAGAGGACTTGTTTGCAGGATCTGGTTCCCTCCCCAGTACTTGTCCAGACTCCTGGAGACCCTTTTCCCACCCACATTCCCAGCCAGCTCTCACGCCACATCCCACAAGCAGCTCCCTCACTCTGCGAGCTCCAAACCCGGCCAGGTGAGTCAAACCTGCCCCTGTTGCTGAGGTCTCAGCTCACAGCCTTGCACTTGCTGCTTAAGATACAAATGATTGGTGTGGTGGTTTTCATATAATAACTTAATGGTTTTTATACTCATCTCAGAAGTGGTCGAACTTGGGTTTGGGTCCTCCTTCTCCCAAGGCATATTCAAATCCACCTGTCCCTTCCCAGGCTGTAGGCAACCTCTCAGCCCTTCCTATTGAAGCTGTGCCATGGTGCAGAGAAGGATTCGCAGAGCCGGAGAGGAGAAGCAAGTGGGAGCCTGATTGTGGCCTACCTAAAGAGAGGTGGGGAGCAGGTATTTGGCAGTATTCCCAAGGCTGCTTACTATGTCATTTGCATTAAAACATCTCTGGATAAAAATCAAAACCAGCCCTGGAGGCAGAGTCCAAACCCAGTGCCTCTATCCACAGGGAGAGGTTGCAACCACCTTGTCCTGGCAGCAGGTGCTGTTTTGGTGCCACCCCAACCACACCTTCTTCCTCCAGCCACGTCTTTAAATGAAAGTTGGAGCAGCTGCTGCCTCATACTGACACCAGAGCCACGTTGAGGAGCATTAGCCGTGTTCATGACCTCCCAGTCCCAAGTGGGCTTCCTAGGCATAAGTGCTAAGAGATTCAGCTTGGCCAAAATATTTGGATCTCGGCATGGAGGAAGAAAAAATTGAGGTACCCGAACACCTTCTTTCTGTGAAAAAATGTGTTCCCGCAGACTGTCAGGTTGGAGGAGGGGAGAAGTCATGGCTGATTTAGCTCTGTGTTTAGAGTTGGAAATTGTTTCCTCTTGTGATTCTCTTCAGGTATCCGTATGGCTTTGAGGACCTTGCCCAAAGTGAATTGAGAGCGTGTTTTATTGTGAGATGTGACTGAAGGATGCGCAAGGTTGACTTCAGCTCTGGAGTGTCCAATTCTCTTTTGAAAACTACTTCAGCTTCACAGTCATTTAGAAGCTTTAGAAATTTTTGCCCTTGCTTTTCTCTGGCTTCTTCTTGTGTGAAGTGGAGATAACAATACCTTCAGGACCTACCATATTTAAAAAAAAAAAATTTGCAGTCCTCTGAAGGACAGTGGGCTGAGCACTGAGTGTTAACTTGCTAATGAAGAAGTTGGGCAGATGACAGAGAAGTCAGGAAAAATTATGCCTGCTGGTGCCCTGGATGAGACTGGAATGTCTTTCAAGGAGACACCTTTTGCTGGCCCTGGTAAGATGTGCAGATGAGGATGTGTGTCATATTCTTTAGGCTTAAAATGAACAGCTTTCAGCACATAGGAATGAGATTATTGAAGGCCTATGGGCTGATTCAAGTTATTTATGATGGGACTATATAGCAGGGGGAATAAATTTGTCAGTGCTGTTTGAAAGGCTAGACTTTAAAAACTAAATCAAACCTACCTCTCTAGACCTTTGCAAGATAACCCTGGTTGAGCACAGCTGACCTTCCTCCTCGACTGGTACGAAATGTCTCCTCACTCCCCTCCCCACATGGTGCCCTGTTCTGCCAAACTCTCTCTCCCCAGATGCGAAGTTCTGCTCTGGGTCCGTGATCTGCTGTGAGGAGTCCTGCTTTGACTTTAAGGCTCATGGAGGATCTTCTGTTCCTAGGACAGCAGGTACTGAACTTTTTCTTCCACGCTTTAAAATGCTTGAAGATACAAAGGTGCGAGTTTGTGCACTGAGCCTCTGCTTTCCTTCCGCTCCACCTCTGAAAAGCCAGGGAAGGCAGTAGAGCCAAGGGGTTCAGGCAGTAATTTCTGAATGTGGAGAAGGTGCTGTGTTGTCTTCTCTTCGGCCAGAGAAGGTCAAGTCAGTCACTGTTTCAGTCCCTTGTAGGCGGTGATTTTACAGGTTTGCACCTTGTGGACAGAGGAGTCTGTGCTGTAACACCTCTTTCTGTGGTGATCGCTGACATGGGTTTTCATAGGGTTTAACTGGTTGGTTCTTTGTCCTTGAACTCATTTGGTTCCTTCTGATGCACTGGCTCCAGGGGTGCTGTGTGACTGGACCGTTTCAGAGGTGTTAGCCAGTAGGCTGGAGGGGTATATTTTAAAATGTGTTAACTTCTAACATTTTTTTCATGGTTTTGAGAGTGCAACAACTTTTTGTGTCTCATTGGGGACATGCTTTCTTGCACCTCCATAGTGGAACTACCATCTCCTCAAGCTTTTATATGCAAAATTCTCTGATGACAATTTTGTCTATCCTTAAAGATGGACAAAATAATATTGCTTTTTGGTGATTCTTATATAAAATTACAGGACACAGAAGAACAACTTGTGGCAGCCAAGTGTGGTTTTGATTTTTAGCAGTCTGGGATTTGTCCTCAGACAGTGCAGAGTCTGTAAGGACATGCAATGCTTTCTGAAGTTTTGGAGAGAAAATACAATGCTCTTCCACTTTATGAGCGTTAATGTGCCCTTTGCCTGGGCTCTGTGGTGAGGCCATGGCCCAGTCTTCCTTCAGCAGTCCCTTCCCCTCCTCTTCAAAAACTTATATTGAAATAGTTACTGTTAGAAAGCAACCAGGTAAAATAATATGCATGTGTATTTATATAAAAGTATAAGAAGTGTGTGTGTGTATATATATGTGTCTATGTGTATAAATAAAATAGAAACACAGATGTTGGCTCTCTGTCAAATGTAAATGAAAGCCTTATTCACAAGATTTGCTTACTGTTTTACTGTGGTTTCATACTGAATTGAGCAATTGGGAATAAAAGAGAGTTGATTTTTTACCATTTCTGAGTGCACTGCAATCATATTACGTTAATAATCTAAACCAAAGCTAATCTTGCTTTCCCATATTGTAGCATGTTGAAAGTAGTGAGAAGCATCTAAATTATCTTAAAAGTGAGAATGATTCCAGAAACTTTGACTGATAACTCACACCACTTGTAATATTTTAAATGCTTAGATGGGAACTTGCATGTAATGCCTGCCTGAAGGAGTTCTTATTTGTAAGATAAAAACAAGGGAGGCAGAGTAGAATATAGCACAATAATGAGATGTATAAAATACTCCCAAAATATTCCCGATAGCTGTGGTGACCAGTATTTGGGGTTCTCCTCTGCCTTTACAGCAGAAGAGGCTTGAAAATGCAAATTTCTGTCAAAGCAAATATTAGTAAGAATATGTCTGATCCTGCTTTTGGGACCATGAGTTATATTACTGAGTAAGGTGTCAGGTTCTGCCATTCCAGGGGGGCTTTTCTGTTGCTTCAAAACAACAAAGGCTTTTCGGACCTATCTTTTGGCTTTCATTTCTGGTTAAATGTCTCCTTTAACCCTGCCAGGCACATCAGAAAGAATACGTTAATTTTTTCATCTGTGGGTCTGCCATGACCCCTCCCTACAGCTTTTACCCAGAGGCTGGAGGAAGCCTGGATGTCACTTGTGGTTATCTGATAGCTGTGTACAATACCCAGAGAGGCGCTGTGCGGATCAGAGGTCAGGCATGGAGCTACAGATTGGCTGATGAAAGAATATGGCTATTGTGGAAGCAGGTTAAAGCAGGGATCAACACGAGTTACAGGGGCTGGCTGTGGTATTCTCCAGATTTCAGGAGGCAGAGAAGATCAGAGAGTTCCTTGGGAATATTTCATGTAACATCAAGCAGCTCTTGTCAGACTTGCTCCTTTGTTTTCAGAAAGGCAGGATGGTATTTTGGAAAACACTTTTCACCATTTTGCTAGGCTGGTTTTTACAGCCAGAAGAAATGGATAAGGGTTTGTCTTGTCCTGTTTATTGAGGATATCTGAAGTTCTCATTTCTCAGATGTGTATTGGGTTGTCCAGTCACTCCAGCTTGTGTGTTCAGTGGTCCTGCCAGATCAGCACTTTACTGAAGTTCTCCTTAATGTATTCACCAAAAGTGATAAAAACACTCCATAAGAGACCTCACGGAATGATTAGTTTAATCTTCAATTAGTTCCCGCTGAGACTTGATGAGAAATCATTGGACAAGGTAGGCATGAGCTTTAGTATAATCTGACTGTCCACTTACCATGAAGAACAGTGTGCAGAGAGGAAAGAGGTTGCAAATGAAGAAAAAACATGATGCTAGCATTGAATATTTTAGACTGCTGCCTATGATGCATTTTTGGTCTGCTCGAGTGGCTTCAGCCATGGGGATATTGCTGCCAGGCATTAAAGACAGCGTGGGGGATGATTTCATCTATATGGCTGGTGAGATGCTGACAAGAAGCAGTCAAACTTGTTCTGCCCTTGGTTGGGAAGGTTTGTGGATCAGGCTGTTGAGCTCCTTAAAATCCACAGCAAAATAGGAGCTAAAACCAGTCAAAGTAGTTTTTACAATAAGGTGAGTGAGGTGGGGGTAGAAGAGGACTGAGTTTTTAAATCCTTTGGAGCTGACTGATTGCCTCTAATAAACAGTTGCACAAGAGTGCCTCCCCTGGGAAATGCACCGTTGCCTTCTGTTTGCACAGATAATGGAAAACACTGGCCACTTTTATTAAAGGGAGTGAGACGCTGTGGTGTGATATGGTTTGGTTTTCTGCAAATCGTTTATTTTTGTTTCTCTGCAATCAGGTGGTAGTTCCTCGTTTCATTGTTTAGGTCTCTGGTCCTACAGTCATTAAAGCTGGTTTTTATAACTAAGGAATCCCAGTCTTCTGAGCAATTGAAGACTTGCTTAGAACATGGGGATGCAGAAATGCTCCTTCTGGCTATGAAGAAATCTCTCAACTGTATGTTAAGGGATGAACAGAATAAGAATTCCCTGCTGTCAATCACATCTGCCACAGACTCCCTTCAGACAGCTGGTCTGTATGGGCATCTTTATGCTGAATGTTGCCTTCATCTGTGTGGTTTTAGGTTCCACTTCAGGTCTGCACTCCCTCCTCAAACATCTGGGTTAGGTTTCTTATTTAAGCTGCATATGCCTTGCCCCTGGGGAGTTTGGCTGGAAATAGGTAGGTTCTGCACTACTGAAAATCCAGTCTGTTAGCTCGTCAGTTTTGTTACTATTCAGAATAATCTTTGCTGACCTACTGGAGGCAGCTTTTCTGCCAAAAAAGAGTCATTTGAGTGCTTGCTAATCTGCCACAGGCGAACTGAGGCCAGTTAATCCATAATTTGAAGTTAATCTTGTTGATTGCACTTGCATGATCGACTCAGCTGAGAAATCGATGGTGGCAGGTACTCCGTCACTCCTTTTGGTAGTATTTGCTTTGCTTGCATCGAAATCTGCATCGGGGGAAGTTCAGGTTGGACTTAGAAAGAGATTCTTCACTGAGAGGGTGATCAGTCACTGGAGCAGGCTCCTGGGGAAGTGGTCACGGCATTAAGCCTGTCAGAGTCCAAAGAATGTCTGGACAACGCTCTTAGTTACATGGTTTCAGTACTCCCGTGAGCAGCAGGAAGTTGAACGTGAAGATCCTGATGAGTCCTTTCCCACTTGAGGTGTTCTATGACTCTATGAGTAACCACATGGCAGTGGCATTTGTAAGGAAGCAAATGATGCTGCTTTTCCCAGCGCAGACCTACACTTACTTGGGCTGATGGGCTGATAGGTTTGCTGGCAGCTTTGCACTGTGGCCAAGAGAGGAAACACGTACACACTCCTTGTGATAGCCCAAACAATAGGAGATAATGCCTGGATCAGAGCAGCACACTAGGGCTGGAACATAAAGTGAACCCTGGTGTCTGCAGAGTGCTTGGAGCAGAACTGTGTCTGATAAACAGCAGAGAGACAATGGGAGGGGAAAACAGCTGGAAGAAGCCATCAGTCAATGACAAACATAACAGCAATTGCAGTACAGGCTTATGGTGAAGGCTGCGAAAGATGATGGATCCCGAGGCAGAAGGCTGGTGGGAGAGACACACTTGGATACGGTAGATAACTCCTCCTGGATGTCCATGGGATGTCCAGGGAACAAGACTGTGCATTCTTAAAACAAGAGGGATCACAAGATCCCAAATACTGTAAATCACTGTGTTAAAAGGGGCAATATTACATTCATATTGCAAAAAACATTCCTGTGTTGAGATAGGTCCTCCTGCCTATCACAAGATGTGAGAGCTAATGCATAAGTTCCCAATACTGTGTTTGTCTTGGACCTGCTACTCAGCGTCCTCGTAGCTGTAGAATTTTGATTATCTGCACAAAGGCAGAAGTCATCCTTTTGGGGGAAGGATTTTCAAACACAGACCATACAGGACTTTATAAGCCCCATCAGTAGCTCCCTGAAACGCTTTGAATATGGCATTGGGAATAAAGTGCTGCGTGATACTTCTAGTTCGGTCCCTTGGAAGCTGTATGTGCTCCCCCCGTAAGGACACGAACGCTGTGGGATGGGTGACATTGCTGGCAGCCTGTCCCAGAAATTGCATCTGCCTCTTGTATGGTCTCAACTTCAATTAGCAACCACTTAAGTAGACAAGCTCTTTGGCTATCACAGGATGAGGATGCTGGTGAATTTGGTTTTAGTGACCTTTTTGGCAGCTCTCAGATCAGGCAGGCTTTTACAAGTATCGTCTGAACTTTATAGGTTGCAATGCTTTTCTTGAATTTCCATTCCTGAGGCTGCCTTGCAGTAATACCCAAAACGCCATTTACATTTTAGTATTTAAATATTTTATGAACTGATACGAAAATCTCCCGTGCCCTAAATATTTTATCTGAAATATTTTTTTTAAATCTTTAAATTTTCCTCCAAGGGGCTGGAGAACTGAGTGAACCCTTGCGGGGGGGAAAAGGCTGCAGGTGGGGGAAGTGTGGGGTTACCAAGCAGAAGCGCAGGACAGTCAGAGTAGCTCCTGCCTTTCTCGACTTGGCAGACATCTTTGAATTTTGACGCTTTTTATTTTCCAGACCTGTGGCTGATTAAACTGCAGAGCAGCAGGACTTGGTTCCATCCCTGTCCCCCACTGAGATGAGCCTGTGTGAGGTGTTCCCTGGGAGTTGCTTGGGCTCACCTGGAGTGTGGCTGTGGGTTCAGGGCAAGGGGCTGGTCCAGCCTCCCCACACCCACTGCCAGCCTTGGCAGGGAGCCAGGGAGAGACAGTGTGGGGATGCAAACAGCTGCGAGGTGGATGCAGCAGGCTGCCAAGCCAGTAGCAAACTCTGAGCAGCGAGGCTGGGCTTCTGGCAGGGAATTGCCAGCAATTTGCACTGCAGTTTCTCTGAGGTTGCTGGAAAAGGGCCCACACCACTCCTCTTTCTGGAAGAACAGCAAGCTAGAACCCATTTATTCAACACAGCTCTAATGCTTGTTACCACAACGCTGCAGAAACTCACTTAGCTAGAGTGCTGCACCAGTGCCAAGCTCCCTGCACTTGGCTCCCTCTCCTCTGTTGGAATCTGGGGAATGGCTTCTTGCTAATGGATCAATGAATCGATAACCTCCTGCAAGCATTTATTTAAATATCACTACCTTTTATGCTGCTGCTGGCAAGGGATGACACCAGCAGCATTAATTTTTGCTGGGGCAGAAGCAATGCTGTGTACAGCACTATGCTCAGACCAGCTGCTGTCATCTGGTTTTCGTGACACGGCTTTTTTCTCCTGCCCTGCTCCTTTCCCCTGCTGAGTCATGGGAACGTCACTCAGCACAAGGCACAGGGCAGACTCCTGCGCAGCAGAGATTATTTTTCTTCTTTTGTGATACATCTCGAATCCAAACCGGATTAACTCATGGTTTATGTCTAAAGCGAACTGCTTGGAACAGGTTCTCTAGAGGAATTTACTTCTGAAAGAGCAATGTTTTCATAGCATTTTAGGAGCAGTTTTTAATGAATTAGACACTTTTCAGCATGTAGCTTGCTAAAATGTGCTAAAAACCAAACATGGGCAGGAGGACTTATTGACTAACCCCTGTAAGTAAGCAGGGCCAAAATAATTTCTTTCAAGTGGGATTTGGGAAACCATTCATTGGGAACTGAGTGATTTTCATTGTAATATGGTTTGTTGCTTCCTTGCCAGAAAAGGAGTATGTCTGATACTAGGTACTGCAGGGTTGTTTTGTATGCTAAGGATCCCCAAACGTTTTCTTAAGAGTAAGGAAATGTTAGAAATTCTCTGTTTGCTTTAAATTGAACTGGGAGTATGACACATGTAGAACTGATGTCTTTTGCTTTCAATACTATATAACTAAATTTTTAAGAATATTGCCCGTCTCTCCCTGTACGCCTGAAAATTTAGGAACATGTGTGACTGAAAGTCCATCTAGTTTGGCATCCTGCCTGCATGTATTGTAAGTGCCAGACGTTTAGGCAGTGATTATTTGTACCTTCTGGACACAAGGGATTTTTTTTTATCTCCCCAATATGCCTAACTGGGGTCTGCAGCACGAGTGTTTTCTGTGTTTCTGCTAAACCTAAAAAAATACAAAGTAATTAAAAAAAAATTCTTAGTGTTGTAATTTTTAATTTGTAAATTGTAATTTACTATCAACATACCAGTCCATACCTGGTTTCTCCAAGCAGTGAATTCTTTGGTTTCCCTGGAGTCCATGAGCTCCTTCTTCTAAAACCCCACACAACTCCAGTTCTCTCCCTTGTCTGCTAATGCTTCCTGATCTGACCACAAAAACTGCTGAAGCCTCATTTCCCAGCTTGTCTGCATTCACCTCGCTGTCTCTTGCCATCCTCTCTCCAACTGAATGTCTGTACAGAGCTGGCTTCCATGGTTACTACTAAAATAGGCAAAGGAGATATTTTTGGTCAGAATTTGCCAGTTCAGCAAGATCAAAATGCTTTTGGGAAATGTTCTGATTACAGTGAAATTCAAGCAGGATGTTGTCTTGCAAAATGAAATAAAAAACCTCTCCAGCTTCCTCCAGCTCACCTGCACCTTCTTGGACTACTGTCCTGGCTGCCCAGTGCCCCACTCCACCATCAGGGAAACCTGTCATTCAGACAGCCCTGTGGCAGGGCTTTTGTGTGGAAATATTTGTTTTTTCTTGCTCTTTTTGTTCGAAGTGTTGTCAAATCAAACTCTTCTCTGCCCCTTGTCAGCCAGGATGCCTTCCCCTCAGCCAGCCTCCTCCAGAGCACCCAGTTCTGTTGTCAGACTTTTTTGCAGGTATTATTCATTTTAGACATCCACAAAAGCTACTCAACCATGCTATGTCTTTTGCTCAGTAATGTGTTGCTGTCACTTGTCCCTTCTGGTCTCTCCTGTTGTTCCCCTTGTGGCATGTCCCAGTTCAGTTGCAGACCCTCTGAAGAAAGAGACGTGTCCTTTTTTTTATGTATCTTGACACACCTACTGTACTTTCTCAGCCCGAATAATTTTTTTTCATTCTGTATTTGTAATAGGACCTCCTGCAGTTTGTATAGCTTTGGGTTTCTTTTACAAATGCTGTTGTATTGTTAAACTTCCCTCCCAGGTTCTAGGACAGTATGAGCTGTGTCCGTGTGCAGTTCTACAACACTGACTCCATGGCTCTGGGTTCACAGCCTTATGGTTTTCTGTAGCTTCTGAGCCTTTACAAACCCACATGACTCCACCACCCAAGGAGACTGGCAGACTGAAGGGTGCATGGACCTTATCAGAGTTCCTAAGCCAGGCTACAGTGCCTGCGAGGTGCTTCCCTACCTCAGGGTGAGCTCCTCATTTCTAGCACTCTCCTCAGCACAACAGTTTCACTGCCGTGGACCTGTTGGCTTAATGGAGGAGAAAAGAAGGCAACTTCTCTTCCGTGATTGCCTGTCCCTGCCTATTTTCTCTGGCCGAGCTTTTCAAAAGTAGTGGAAGAGTATTTCCTCTCCCATAAAGTATTTCCTAGAGTATTTCCACTCTCATAGAGAATCACAGTATCATAGAGGATCCTGAGGTGGATGGGATACACAAGGATCGAGGCCAACTCCTGTCTCTGCACAGGACCACCCCAAGAGTCACACCATGTGTCTGAGAGCATTGTCCAAATGCTTCTTGAACTCTGTCCCACTTAGTGCTGTGGCTACTGCCCTAGGGAGTTTGTTCCAGTGCCCAACCCTCTGGGTGAAGAACCTGTTCTTAATATTCAACATAAACCTCCTCTGACACAACTTCATATCATTCCCTTGGGTCCTGTTGCTGGTCATGAGAGTGAAGAGATCAGTGCTTGCCCTTCCATTTCCTCTCATGAGGATGTTGAAGACCTCAGTGAAGTCTCCCCTCAGTCTCCTCTTCTCCAAGCTGAACAGATCAAGTTCCCTCAGTTGGTTATCATACAGCTTTCCCTCAAGGCCCTTCACCATCTCTGTTCCCTCCTTTGGACACTGTCTAATGGTTTAATATCCTTCTTTTATTGTGATGCCTAAAACTGCCACAATATTCAAGGTGAGGCTGCCCCAGTGCAGAGCAGAGCAGAAAAATCCCCTCCCTCATCTGGCTGGAGATGTTTTGCCTGATGGCCCCAGGACACGGCTGGCCCTCCTGGCTGCCAGGGCACTGCTGACTCATATTTAACTTGCCATTGGCCAGGACCCTCAGGTCCCTTTCCACGGCTCTGCTCTCCAGTATCTCATTCCCCAGTCTGTCCCTACTGCATTGCATTTAACCATCTTTGCAAATTGCAGTGGGCAGCAATAAGAGACACTAAACCCATCATTTTCTGTAAGAAAGTGGGTGTTTTAGCCCAGTGGATAGCAAAATGTGGGGCAGGAGACAGCCTCCCAACACATCCAGCTTTTTTGAACTTAACACAGAGTATCCCACTGCAATGCAAATTCCAAATGCTTTGTTTTCAGACAAACACGTACATACTAGTACACCCTTTTAAGAAGAGTTACCAAGGTGTGTCTGCTCTGAAATGGCCAGAGGATGAACACATTCTCTGCAGTCACTACCCAGTTTCAAGATTTGTTGTTGCCCCCACGTTACACGTTTGTGGGCCAGACTGGAGGATTGCAAGGAGCCATGACCAGCCTCTGCTTTGGGATGATTTTGCTTTCAACAGCTTGCCCCAAACATGGAAGGGTGAAAGCAGCTTTTTTCGTTTGTTTTGTTATGTGTATTTAAGACATTACAAAATGTTCTGCTGAGATACTCAAGTGTTTTAGAGTTGGATCTGTGCCTTGAAAGGGTGACACATACTTCTGATGACCCTTCAGCAGGGACCTCCTCCTCCTAGTGTCACAGCTCCAAGGCGCTGCCTAAAAGGGTGTTTGCTGCCAGTTAGTCTCAAGACTTTCCTGAATCAAAGCTAATGTGCTTCCATTTCTGAAATCCAAAAAGGCCTGTGTATCAGCACCCCTATCAACAGCTCCCGTGTGGGTTTTGGACATGGAAGTACGTTTAGGAGAAGCTGCAGACATTTCTTGTATCCTAACGGAGTAAATTCTGATTTGCCAGGAAGCATCTGCCTGACTTCTACCGCAGTCCTCATCAGCAGGATCGGACTTGCTCTTCTGTAACCACAGTGTAATGGCTCACAGTTTGTGGGTTGGGCTCCGCTGATTGACTGAGTAGAGCCGTTTTTCCCCTGCAAACACAAGGGAAAACACCATTCCCTAAAACCTGGCTGAGGGAAGTTTTGTTTGGCATGCATTAGCCCACACTTGCAAAGCTGAAGGCTGTATACACAGTCGGTTAGCACAGATCACCTGAAGTGTAGTCAACAGATGCGTTAGGATTAATGGAGTTGTCTGAACTCTGTGATAATATTTATAGGGAAACTTCATTAGATCCACATCTGCAATTTATAAAACCTTCTACCCTGTTTGGGGTTTGTTATCTGTAGAGATCACCATGAAAGGTGGAACAGCTGTGAGAGCTATTATTCAAGTTGATATATAATAATTGCAAAAAAGGTAGAGTGTTTAGACAGATGATATGAAGAACACATTTGCAAGAGGATCATTAAAGTCATGTTCCTCAGCTCTCAGGAGCAGGTGTGAATTGAAAGGAAAGGCACGAGTGAGATCCTCAAGCCCACTGAGATTGGTGTTCATAAGAATATCTTCTGGACTTGTCATGGCAGTGCTCATCAGAGAAGGGACTGGGATGAGCAGGAGAATGAAGAAGAGCAGCTTTCTCCTACAGAGGAAAGTAATCTACAGAGGTGTGCTCAGTAGCTCTGTTATGTATATCATTGGTTTCCAAGACCTTAACATCCTTATTTTATTGATGAGAACAGTTAGAGCTTCAGTTGCTTGCAGGGTATTTGGTGCCAGACTGATCCTTGGTCTTGAGGAAGCTGGTGCTGGAGGACTCTGCCATCAGCAGAGATGTCAGAGTGGAGCTGATGAGGGATATCAGTGCCTTTGGTACAGCTGAGTTGCAGCTTCTCATGCCAGCAGTCGCTCTGGCTTTGGTGACGAGCCAGTTGTTGAGGTAGATGACAAATCTTGACTGGCCTCTAGCTTGAGAGGGGCAAGAAGCAGCTGAGTGCTAATTGAGCTTCTCCTCCCAGTGCCCCCATCTTGGGAAGGGACAGCTCTTCCCCTAAAGGTTTGCTGGTCCTGTCTTAGCTGTTTGTCCCAGCTCAGGGACCGGGACAAGGGCTTAGTGACTCCCAGGAACTGCACAGATCTGCAGAACACCATCAGAGAGAGGCACAGCCTGGAGAGGTGTCCTTTCCTTCTCCTGGCTCTAGGGAAGACTGCGGGGATTATTTGGGGATAAAAGAAACTTCTCTTGCTTTCAGATCTGTATAGGAAAACAGTCACTTTATCAACCACTTGGCACATGATCTTCAGCGAGGTAGAGGAGGCATGTGGGGTCTCCATAATTAATATCAATTATTTTCTCAGAGAAGGGGATAAAACCTGAGTCCTTGAAACTTAGATTCCCTTCTGGTGCTGAGAGGAGGGGCATAAGGGAGGTATTATTAGAAAGCATTTCTTTTATTTAACAGATGTTAAATAGCACTATACCACTATATCAATCTGTCAAGTACTCTAATAGAAAACAGGGTATAGAAAAGTTGAGATGTGAATTTCACAGGGAAACAATCACCCCCCTCCTGCAGGATCCTGGGTTTGGGTATGGGGGCCAGTGTGAAGCACAAGGAGCAGCCGCACATATGCCAGGCACATGTGGATGGAGAGGGGAAGGAATAGTTGTGGACTACAACAGAAAGAACTTGTTGCAGCTAGAAAGGTTTTCACCCACCCTGTCCTGGTTGTTGTACTTGAAACTGGATTAAAAATATCTTTAAAGCAGGGATCACATGTATCTCTTGTTTTTTACAACATGTGTGTATCGTACTCTGGGTTTCAGTGGTAATCAGCATTTTCAGAACCTTGATGGATTAAAGTCTGGAGGAGAAAAACAAACCTCTACTGGACGATTAAAGGTTGAGAAGCAAGCCTGGCTTTGCAGTAGCATGCATTGGTCCCAATCGGACCCAAAGTGGTGGTATTTTCTTCTGAGACACTGCGTTGCTTCCTTAAGCTCGTCCTAGTGATCCGCAGCCCCTGGTTATGACTGCAGGCAGCTCAGTTCGGGATGGTTTCATTAACATAGCTGCCTGGAGCCCAAGGTTAAGTGATGAGAATTTCAAAACAAAACAATAAATTAATAAAATGAATGTGTCATCAGCTGATCCTCTTCTGACCACCATCTGTCCCCTGATCATGTGATGTCTCCCAGCTGGCCACCCAAGAGACAAACCATGCAAGATCATCATCACAACATATGCTGCTATTTACACATTTTTAAAGGTAATAGTTGCTAGGCTGTCATATTAGTAGTTAAAAGCAGTTATTTGGAAGCTAGGGGATTTTTTTTTTATTTCTCTCGCTCTTTTTTTTTTTTCCTGAGGAAGGCAGTGACTCAGCAGGTATATTTCTGACAGACATGTTCAGGGTTGTATCAGTGGAAGTTCCTATGTACAGTGTATATGATTCCCCCCACCACCCCCTTCCCTTATTCTATGGTATGCTGTTGTGCCTCTTGTAATAAACAGTAGAATAAATAAAACAGAAAGAAGGCAATGATACTACAAATGTCACTAGTGTACCTTTTAGGAACATGATGTGCTCTCTTTGCCATCTCTAGGATGCAAACCAAGCTGTGCATTTTTAAACTATTGTTAAGATCAAGGATGTGGTTATGAGAAGACTTACAATTTATAGGATACTTAAGCATTAAGGATTGAGGCACAGAACATTTCCTGGGGATTAACGACTGACTGGGTGAGCCTCAGGCCATTAACCCCTGCCTGCCATTAATCTTCAGAAAATGCCCTGCAGTGAGGTCGTTATTGCTGTTATATGCTGAAACAGAAAAATTAATAATAAGAAAGGTCCGTGGTTTATTTATTTATATTTATACATAACACGATTCTATTGGGACTGTAGGAAATGCACATCTTTTTCTTTAGCTGGTTGTACTGCTGGAATTAATGCAGTTCCTGCATCTCCCTCTTTTGTGAAAGATTATTGTCAGATTGCAGGAGTGTAAGAAGGGCAGGATTTGGCCCACTGCTTGTATTTAATACAATGAATAAGCGGTGCTTCTCTGGTATAACTGCTGGCAGAATTTAGCCCTATATAAAAACCAGCTCAAAATGCTTGTTTTACAGCAAAGCAATTTATTCGCAGTTCTAAGCATCTCACAGCCTTTTTTTAACTCATTGAATAATCCTTTTAGGTTGCCCATAAAGCAGGTGAAATGCTGCTGCAGTCCTAAGGCAGAACACAGGCTGCATAAATAGCATCTAAATTACTAGGAATACAAAATACACATACAGTAATACATACCTACAAAGGCAAATTCATACTGACAGGACTGCAGTGTGTGCTTATCGGCAGCAAAACATCTCAGGGAAAAAAGTGGCTTTATATTGAAATTTTATATACATTTCTCTCTATATTTAAACACTTAAACACTATTTTGTGCATGTTCTAAAACCCAGATGCAGGCTCCTATTTAATGAGCCTGCCTGCTTAAACATTTATTAGCTTAGAGATGTATAGTTTTCATAAAGCTGGCTGATTCTTTTTGCAGAATATCTTTGCAAAAAAAAAAGCTTTTTTTTTTTTGTGTACATGGCCTCAGTCCTTGCAACCTCCTAGAGAGTCTGTCAAGGCGCAACTTAAAAGCTCGTTCAGGCGACCATGACCCCCTGCTAGCAGATTGTCTGCCTAAAAGGTAAGGGAAAGCTAAAAAAGAAGTAGAAACTTAAAAGTAGCTTCTCAAAGGCTGCATAGATCTTTTTTTTGTTAAACCTAAAGTGTTTAAAAGCTTTAATATTGATGGCCTGTCAACTTTGTCCTGATTCTTTGGCTTTCAGTTAAAAGGTTTTTGTTGTTGTAGCTTATGCAGTTGCTCTGTTGCTATGGAAACGTGACATCAAAATGACGTTTCTCTGTTTAAAAGCTTTTAACTAAATTCCTGCCTGTCAGATGTAGGCCCCATTTTGTGCACTCAAGCTTCAAGCTGTTGCAAAAAGGTTTCATATGTTCTGTTGTCATTCAAATTCTTTATCCACATATGCATGTCTTGCACTACAAAAAACCTAAACTAAAAACTCAATCTATATTAAGTGTCCTCTTTTAAAACCCTTTTAGGTCAGTCAGCAATGGCTGCAGCAGAAATTCCCAGTTACATTGTCTCTTCTCAGACTGAGAAACACAGGAGGGCCAGAAACTGGACTGATGCAGAAATGAGAGGTTTAATGCTGGTTTGGGAAGAATTTTTTGATGAGCTGAAACAAACTAAAAGGAATGCCAAAGTTTATGAGAAAATGGCTAACAAACTCTTTGAAATGACTGGAGAAATTCGCCACGGAGAGGAAATAAAGATAAAAATTACAAATATGACATTCCAGTACAGGTAAGCTTCAGTTCATTCTTTTTATTTTAAGAGATTTTAGCAGGGATGGCGCAGTGATTTTTGCCTTTCAGAAAGAAGTCTCCTAGAGGAAATCTGTCGATAAAAGATTAAAGATTGTTCATATCGCTTTTAAAATTCTCTCTTGCCAATGCTGTTACGTCATTGTTAATTTTTCCCCCCATTTCATGTCAAACTCTGGGACAACTTTGTTTCTTTAAAATTAGCTGGCGTTGTTATGATGCAGAGGGATGGAAATGTATTTAGTGGGGAAAAGAGATTTATTTTTTTTTTTTTGCTCTTTGCTGAGGGGATTGATTGTGTTAACTTGGAAGCCAGTTCCTTGCAGGGAAACTCCTGCAGTTTGAAGTGGCCACGGAGGATCGGAATTGCAAGGCAAAGTTAAAAAAAAAAAACTAGAAGAGAAAAATGTTTGGGGTGGGGGGGGGCTGATGCTCCTAGATTTTGGTCTCGTGAGTTGAAGGGTTACACTTCACGGGGCCAGGAATAATTGAATGTCTTATTACTGAGTGACACACATTGCTATAATTATAAGCAGCAGCAGTGAAAGAACTATTATATCTGCAGAGAGAGAATCAATGTGCACCGTCAATACTGCTCCAAAAGAGTCGGGGGGAGGGCGGAGGTGTCTACAAGGGGATGATAAAGAACAGGCAGGCAGGCAGGAGGGGAAGTTGGCTTCAGAAAATGCGAGGCATTTGTGCATTTGTTGTATGCAGGGAGAAAAATAATTAGAACTTAACAGAAATATTTCCATATCTTTTTTTTTTTTTTTTTTAAATTCTTATCTCTGTGAGGCACAAACTGCCTCATACTGGAAATCCTGAGTGGTGATTTGAGCTATGTGCTTGTAATGCAAGAAAATCAAATATGTGACTCTTTTATTTAATCTCTCCTCAAAGCTCATATTAATAATAAAAAAGGTTATTACAGCAGGCAACCATGTTAAAACTGCTCGCTTTTCTGTAAGGCACCCTTACTGTATTTAATGCAGAGACTGCTCATCAAATAGAAAACTAGGGAAAATCCTGTAAACCCCTTAACTTTGAATGTCCTTCTGCATTTCTATGATCCACAAGCATAATGTTTAACATCATTTGCCATAATATTAAACCCGATGTTTTGTAGCAAATGCTAATGTCTCCAAAATGTTTTACTAACCCTGCTGTAATCCTTACAGTTTTCTTCACCCAGAGTGTAGACGAGGAAGCTGGAAGTAAGATAAATTTTTGCCCAGCATCACCCCAGCAAGTCGGGAGTTGCTGGCTACCAGGCTTTTGCTTAGTCTGCTAAATCTGCAGTCCTCCCTGCTGAGAAATACATCTCGCGGCACTGAGATTTTACAGGTGTCTAGCAACACTGCACGATATTTAAGTGCCGTAATTGCCAAGTGGAATAGGTTATTTCTGTCAGCCTTTGTTCTAAATTTTCAGTGTTGTCATCAATTAGAGACTCTCTTTTTTTTTTCCTAATGAATGTTTTTACTTCAAAGTTGCGTTGGGGGAAGGGGAGAAATAAGATCACTTACATACATGCACACTCTGTGTGTGTGTGTGTGAGAAACTGGACTTTAAAAAATACCCTTCTATTTCGGTGAACTTCTAAGATTACTTCACTTGCATGTTGTCACGCTGCTTTTCTATTTTGCAGTGCATTGCAGCTCCCTGCTTATTGATTGAGATGCTAATTTTGGAGAGTTAGAAAACTGCCTTGCGCTGTCAGAGTGCTGTTTCATTTTGTACTCTTGAATATGAAATGCATCTTTTTATTGTTTGTTCGAAACCTGTGTGCTTTGCATTCAAGGTGAGATGGTACAGAGAATGGGGACAAACAAAAGCTATGACTTCCAATGTCTAGTTTTCTGGGTACTTTTTGGTGCTGTGTGAGGATAGGGAACGTTGTGATGAAACTGTAAATGATGTGAGTGGCCACTGAGTGCTGGCTTTACTCTAAGGCAGCTGAGTTTTAATCCATGTTTTGGTGCTTGCAGGTCACTTGAGGAAGATGCTTTACCTCACTGTATTTCTGGGCATCATTGCTGCACTGTGGCATAAACTGGAGAAAAAGATCCTGAGAGTAGGAAAATGCTCTGTTTTGAGATAATACTTTGTAATGATTATGTAGGGTTAGTAAGTGTGACATGGGAGAAGGTAGCAGCAGTAGCAGGAATTAGCGGGGTGTTCTGCACCCAAGTGCTTATTTCTTCCCACCATTTCAGGGTCCTTTACTCTTTTAGGCAGCTGTTTGCAACGCTGCAAAGGTGAAGTGGTCTCTTATCTTCCTTTGACAGTCAGAAATGAACTGCATTAGAATATTTAATCAGATCATATCATTATTTATGTGCCACAATTTCATAAAGGAACATAAAATGCTGTCCTACAAATTGCTACACATACCTATGTGGATGGATACCTATATATATTTTTTTTCTATAAAAGGAAAAGCAGTACTTGAGTATTTCTAGTAGTCTTTTTAACCAAGTTCAGTTTTAAAAGTGTTATCACTGGCATGTCTTATCCTGGGACATCTCTTGAAACAGATATTACTGGTCTGAAACACAAAAGGAACATGCTTATAATGGTGCTTTCCAGTTTGAGGATCCCACGGCATTTTAAGAGGCAATTCAGTAAATATTGTTTTATTTATTCTGCTCGGTGAAAGCCATTTGTTATTGTGCAGAAGGTGTCAAAGTCATACAAACATAGGAGTAAGTAGGGGAGGAGCCTTTCTTATCTGGTAATTATTGCATTTGCTGCAGCTAATGCAACTGTGTACATGCATACAGTGGCAGGAGGCTCAGAATTTGTTCCCAGCCCAAGTATTCACCCTGGTTCTGGGTACGTTTGGACCCTCTGTGGGATTTGGTGCTGCCACACAGTTAGTTCAGGTGTAGTTCAGTGCATGTCAGCATCTATCAGGAAAGCAATTTTAGGGTGAACACATCCCATTCCTCCACATCTGAGGTGAAAGCATTATTCAGGTGTTAAAATGCCATATAGAAATCTATTTTATCTCATTATCTCGTCTTTGAATTCTTGTGTTTATTTCTGACTGCCCTATATTTCAACGAGGCAACAAGAGAATGAGAAGTTGCTCAGAAAACACAATTAGGCTGAGCTGTGGAAAGCTTTCTCTATTAAGAGAAATGGGAAAGTTTGTGAAGGCAAAGAAATATAAAGGAGTTTTAGAGGTACATAAAAATATACACTACTATTTTTCAGAATATAAAGCAGATTTTTTTTGCCATAATACAAGAAGTTATTTATTAGAATTGCAAGGCAAGAAATGTAAAACTAGTTAAAGTCATATAAATTTGTATTGCACTGCATAATAAGCATGTGGAACTCATTACCACTGAAAATCATTGACACCAAGAGAGCAGCAGGTTGTTTTATTATTATTTTTACTAAAAATTAGATTTATTAAATAAAAATACAGATGTTGTTTGTCTTCCAGTTAGGTAGAGTTATAAAAGACAACAGGTCTCAGGATATTACTAGCTGTCGATGGAAAAATAATCATGTGCTTTTATGGGTGAATGTGCTCCCAAAAGCTGTCTGTCAAAATCATTCTTGAAGTATTTAGCACTGACCTTTGTCAGAAGTGAGGCAGCAAGACGATGGCCTGATCTGGCAGCGGTTCCTGTTTTCCTCTGCATGACTGTAGTCCAAGTGCATTTGGAGGAAACTATTCAGGGAAAAATATACCGTGACCTGAAATAATTCTTACTGGAGTCTCAGTATATTAAGGGACCATTTCATCCACCGTGCAAATTGACTGGATGGAAAATACTGCACAGCCCCATAGGTGGAAGGAAAATTTTTTTTTTGCAGGTGCATTTGAGTAAAATTCTGCTTTTAGGCATTGCTAAAATCTGAAATATCTGCTGTGGATAGATCAGCCACAAGGCTTTTAATGTTCCCTTTCAAAGACACCTGTACAGTGAGCTGCATGAACCTCCCTATTTATCCATCTTGGAAGGAGGAAGGGCTGAGTCAAGCCTCCTGGAATTCAAAGTTAAGCTTTCTGATGCGCTGGTCATCAAAAGTTTTGCTGAGATGAGCATGGCAGCTCTTGCAGTTTAGCATCACACAGGGTATGTGCCAGATTCTTTTGTTACGTAGCCAGTTTGGGGCGATCAGCTCATATGAACCTGTAATTAGTCCTTCTAAGAGAAAGCACTGTCCTGTCACCACTAATATGCTGATCTGTGTAACAGGGCACTGTATCTGCTGTTAGAATATTGCCACTGACACAATACACACTGGCTTACAAAGAGGGAGCAGGGCTTGTACAGCTTGCACAGTGGTCCACAGTTGTGACGGATTCCTTCTGATGTTTAAAAATAAGAACTGTGTGAATGCAAATTTATTACTTTAAAAACCATCACCCTCCCCAAAGCCTAGAAAACAGGATGCAGCTGTTGCTCTTTGATTTGAATCACAGTCAATTAATGTTAGTGACTGGTAAATTTGAATCAGTCTCATGATTTGAATAAAAGAGTAGTCTAATTTTTTTATTTTCGTGTGTACATGACAGCAATTAAACATTGTTGGTTGTGTAACCCATTGCTATACTCCATGACCTTAAGCAACTGGAATATTTGACCTCTGTTACAGAAAATGATAAAATATAAGTGTACCCAAATTACTGCAGAAAGCTGAATTTGAATATTTTACAGTCTTTCTCTTTAATTTCAATAATTTATAGTAGATGCACAACTTAATACTGTACTTTCATATATCTTTCTTTTCCTCACCATTGATTGGTTCATGAACAGTTGCTATTTATTATTTATTTTGAAAGCTTTTGCTAGAAACCCCAGGAGATGGATCTTGTATCCATTACTTGAGGCAAGTAGTAATATCAAATACTGCAATAATAATAAAAAAGCAATACTGTTTTGAGAAAAGCCTAAAAAAAGAGGCAAGCTATAGATTGCTTGCTTTTTGCTGACTAAATAATGATGATTTAAAAAAATTCTGTGGACCAGAATATGATAATTTTATTTTAGAAAGTAGATTAATAGGCACAGAGAATAAAGCCTGAAGAAAGGTCCAGGGCAGCATAAATGACTCAACAGTTGTCTCAGTCCATTCAGTGGCACATTTTGGCAGTAGGACCTCAAAGTCCATTAATTTGTTCACTTCTCTGGAATAAGACAAGCAACCACCTTTCAAATTAACTGGGTTGGCATGCCTTAGATATTTGTCTGCTGGAAATCTGACTTTGTTCCCTGATTTTTTGGAGAGAGTTCTCATTTGCCTCTGCTCTCAGCTGGATTTTAATAGAGCTTCATGAAACAGCAACAGGTCTAGATAAACCCAGTGTGAATTTGTTTTGTAAGCTCTGCTGACTTTCTCGCTTACCCCTGTTTCTTACCTAATTTTTCTGACTGCCTTGCTCACTCAGGCAGTGATTTGCCCAATTTCAAAGTGCACATCTTGCTCTTTCATATCTGGACTATTGCATTCTAGCCTTCATATTGTACTGTTTCTTTTTAACATCTTCATGTTGCATTATAACAAACAAACAACCCAACTTTTATCTTTTGGAAGGAACTAAGTTTTCTGTGATGAGTTATAGTAATGACTGACAGCAGTAAATTAATTTTAAACTTCAGGTTTGCCAGGGTTATGCTTACCTCAGCGCAGGCAAAAGCTCTCATTTGTCTCACTAGGTTTTCTGGACTTCTGGTAGTTGCAAAAAAAAAAAAATTAAATCAGTAAACCCCGAAACTTTATATTAATATTACAAAGTTAGTTATTTGATTTGTTTTTACCAGAAAGCGAAACCATGACCACTATTCCAGTGAACGTTCTCCCTATTTATCTTCACCTGCAACGTTTCTACTTCTTTTCCAAAGGACTGACGCTCCCTTCTCCTTTATCTTCTCATCTCTCTATCTGTTTCATCCTTTTTACTGTATGTAGGAGCCAGATTCCATACAGGTAGATGATTGCTGCTGGTGCTGCTTTTAAGCTAACACAGCTCTCTTGCCTAACTCCTAGTAGTGATCTCTCTTATTTAGCTCAGAGCTATGGTAAGCAGTCAGAAGTAGAAGAATTAGTATCCACTCAATGCAGTGAGAGCCAGAGAAATACCTCGGTTTATATAGCTGTAACTCTACAGCTCTGTGGGCTGATAATAAACAGCAGCTCTTCCTTCAAAATCATCATAGTTCTGGAAAAATGGTGTTTGGGTGCACAGCTGAGCTCAGTCAGAAAAACCCAAAGGTAATGACCTACTCAGGCAAAATACCTACTCTTCAAAACCCCCTGCCATGGGCAGGGGCACCGTCAACTAGACTGTGTTGCTCAAAGCCCCATCCAACCCAGCCTTGGACCCTGCCAGGGATGAATATCTGCAGCTTATGTGTGCAACCTGTTTCAGTGTCTCACCACTCTTATTAAATTTTTTTCCTTATATCTAGTTTGAATCTACCCTTTTAAAGTTTAAACCCATTACCCCTTGTCCTAACAGGCCTTGCTAAATAATCTCTCCCCATCTTTCTTGTAGGCCCCCTCTAGCCACAATAAGGTCTTCCTGGAGCCTTCCCTTCTCCAGGCTGCAGAACTCCAACTCTCTCAGCCTGTCTCTGTGGCAGAAGCGCTCCAGCCCCCTGAGCATTTTTGTGGCCCTCCAGGTGGGGTTTCACAAGAGCAGAGTAGAGAGGCAGAATCACCTCCCTCAACCTGCTGCCCACGCTGCTTTTGTTGCAGCCCGGGACAGTGGTTGGCTGCAGTGGGCTACAACTGCACATTGCCAGGTCATGTCCAGCCTTTCATCCACCGGCACCCCCAAGTCCTTCCCTGTAGGGCTGCTCTCAATGCCTTCATTTCCCAGCCTGTATTGATACTTGGGGTTGACCCGAAAATCACCATGGGGGTGACTGATTACAGAGGAAAGTAATAAGGCTGAGGATACTCAGTATCTTCTGTATTTCAGCCTTCACTGTCCAGGTGTCTCTGTCGGGTCTGCCTGGAGCAGGGTTAGTGGAAGAATCAGTGGTAGAAAAGGACTGAATTGAGAATCATCTCTGAAAGTGAAGATTGAGGGAGGACCCTGGGGACTGGAGGAAGGCTGTTGCATCTTCAAAAAAGGCATGAACAAGAATGAGAAGTTGATCATCTGCCCTTCAACTCCTAGGAAGATCATAGAGCCAACTGCCTTGGAAGCAATTTCCAGTCACTTAAAGGAGAGGGTGGTGGCTGGAAAGAGCCAGAATGGGTTTACTAGGAGGGAATCACATCTGACTGACCTACTTGCCTCCTGTGATTAAAAGACTAGATCTGTGGATGAGGGTAGAGCAAAGTGTTGACAGTAGTAAACTTTTTGACACGGTCTCCAAGAACATCATTGTATCCAAGCCAGGATGTTAGACTCCAAATGGAAGTGCTACCAGCTGGGTGGAAAACCGGCTCGATCTCTGGGCACAAAGAGGAGTTGTTATTGGCTTGTAAACTGCCTGGAGGCTCATGCCAAGTGTAGGACTGCAGAGGTTTTATACTGGGACAGGTCAAACCATGTCCCGTGAAGTTTCAATGCAGCTGGTGGCCTTGGCAGTGCACGGCTGAGATGTGCTCACGTGTGCTCTGTGGTCATCCCACCTGTGGGGATGCTGAGCACGGTGGATGCACTACAGTCAGAGATTGAATACATCGTGTGTGGCGGGGTGGTTCAACACAAGCAAAAAAATATGCCATGTAGACTTGGCTAGTAGCTTATAGTGGTTTAATTGATAAGTTTTTTTCATGCAAGTAGCCTAAACAATTGAACTAAAAATAATTAATATCGATTGATGGTTGTTGTCAGCCCTCTGGTTTAGCTATTTTCTGTCTGTGCTAAATGGATATGCATGTATTTGTAGGTTGTGCTAGATATTCTCTGACTATGAAATTGCAGCAGTAGGTTGTGAAACATGTATGAAATTAAAATTTTGAATGCACAGAGGGCATAAAAGTATAGATGGCTGTGAGGCTTTGCTATGCAGGACCATGATATGCATTTCTATATAGCTGGAAAAGCTCATCAGACCTTGCAAGGACAAGGAAAAAAGAATCCTTAAAAGGCTTTAAAATCTAAGCAAATCTTTCTACCTTCTTTTCTCACTAGTGGATTTCCCCTTACTCCAGGCTGAGAGCTGTTTAAAAGGAAGAACTCCAAGTTCTCACTTTTAAGTTTGGCACCATTTTTATTATGTTTACATGTTATTTAATTCTATCCTTTGCAGGACCAGTGTGGGCAGGATGGATTCTGAGAAGGAAAAACCTGAAAGGCTTCAAGAAAAGGGGGTGGGCCAGGTGTCCAGGAATAGTTTTTATCCTTTTTCTTTTTTTTTTTTTTCTGCAAATGGAAACCTCTTGCTATATCTGAGAGTCAGATTTGGTTCAGCTTTTTGTTAATTTGAATGAAATCTGGTTTATGAAAATGGAGCATTTGTCATTGGTCTTGCCTTTCCTGTTGTGTTCCCTTCCTGCATTTTGATTTAGAGTAACAAGATCCCAACTGGGAAAGGCAAATGAAAAGAAAGTTTGGGATTCTAGATGGGCACAGGAAGTTCTTTGAGATGTATAATTCATCTATACACCTCTGTTTTATATTTCTCAGTAAAAGCAAATAAAATAACAATGGGTAACAAGTGGGATAGCAGTGAAATTTCTGCGAGAACTGAATAATAGATCTCATAGTAAAATGCATGTGATAGTCCATTCACTGTAATGTTTTTGTTCATGCTATTTCTAATGCATTATTAAGTGTTTTAGCTCGTGTTTTGTTTTGCCCTTTTTTTTTTTTGTAAATTAATGAAATTCTGCGCTTCTGCCTACACTGATCTTTATTCTGTAACAAATGAACAGACATCTACATCTCATGGTTGTTAGTGGGATGTTTACCAAGGCAATTCAGAACTTTTAGGAAATACTAAGCAAAGTACATGAATTATATTTATAGCCACTTGTATTCATTATGGAAAACAAATATTCATTCTTCAAAGAATGGAAGGACAGAACTGCCCACAGTTTGGTAAAGGCTGTGATGTGTTGCCTACTCTAGTTGTCAGGGACTGTTGTCAGATTGGTTAGCCTGGTGTTCTGTAAGGGGAAGAAAAATTATTCAGCCATCAACACAGCCCTGTTTCCATCAGAAGTTCTAATGTCCTTTATTTGTATTCAATTTAATATGGGGTTTACATGCGACTTTTAATCACAGGTCAAACCTAGGAAAAGAACCTGAAAGGCTTCATTGGAGATTAAAAGAAAAAAGTGTCCAATTTTATTCTCATTAAAAGCATTGAGTTTGAGTCCTAAATGTGACCAGAACAAATGTTTTGAGATAGGTCTGTATGAAAAGTACTTTTATAGGAAAACAAGCTTTAATGTTGTGTGCCTTTTCTTGCAGGAAATTAAAATGCATGACTGATAGTGAAACTGTTGCACCTGACTGGCCTTACTACAAAACCATTGATAGGATCTTATCCAAAGTGACAGACCACAGCGATGTGAAAATGCATGAAAATCAGCAACCAGGTCCTTCTACGTCACAGACAGAGGCCTCTCAGTCTCCATCAGCCAAGTCTACACCGCTGTATTTGCCATATAACCAGTTTACATATGAAGGAAGGGAAGAATGCTTTGAAGATGAACATTCAGAAAGCTCATCAAGCTTACTTTCTTACAAGCTGAGGTAGCATCTTTTCTGCCCTTTCTTGTATTTTACAGAATGAACCAGATCTGCTGTGTAAAGGGGACACCCTCACACATTTTTCTCTGACAACTCTTGTGTTTCTTCTGTAAATCACGAATTACATCTGTTCTCCAGTCTCAGCCATTTTGCTGAATTAGGGCATTTTCTTTATTTCTTTATGAGAGACTGAAAGGGATTAGGAGAATTGGGCAAAAAGTTGTATATTATTGCCAAAATTCATCATGCATGTCACAGCTCACATCAGGTAGAGTGTTTATAATAGGAGTACAGGCATGTTCCAGAGAGTCCTGTGGTGCAATCAGAGATATAACACACTGCTTAGATGATTTTTGGCTTGCTCTAGTTTTTCTTTTGATATGACTATGAAATTTCTCTGGCTTCAGTTATTATTAAGACGGTGAAAAGATGCAAACTAAATATTTCTGTGGACACTGAAAAGCTATTCATGCAGTTTGAAAGTCCATTGTAATCTTTTAAATATAATTGAGAATGTCATTTTTTAAAAAGTAAATGCTAGTTTGAGATGCAAACATGTGTTTCCTTTTTTGGTATGACTGGAGTTCTCTGGAAGGCAGAGTTTTAACAAAAGGCAGGGTTGTACTCCTGACACAAATTTTAGACTTTACTGGTCTCATTTTTCGTCCAGAGTGGTGCAAAATAAGAGTTGATTACAGTTTTCTGGCAGGAAAAAAGTTGATCCAAGAGATCCTTATCACAAAACTGTGAGGCTTTAACTGTAACATTAAAATTACCTGTCAGTCATGCAGCTGTGAAGATGTTGAGCTGGAAGAAGAAGCAACCTAACAAGTCTGAATTATTGTTTCCAGACCCACTCTTGGATGAATAAAACTAGGGTAAATTCATTCAATCATTCAAGCAAATAGTCCTTGAATAACTGATTATTTTTTAAACGTTTTTTTTGGCAACTGAATATCTGTTAGGGTGTGTAATTCTTGAACTGTAGGAACCCTTTTGTTCACAAACAATGATTTTTTTTGTCCTAGTTCACAGTAAGTAGTTGATATTCCTGGTACACAAACTCACTTGACTTTAGGATTTGCAAACTCCACAGTCACGTTTCAGATGCAATAACTCTATTTCCAATTCACAATTTGATTTACAATAACATTAAATAATATGTAATTAGAAGGTCGCTTTTCCACAAATGTGGTAGAGTTTATTTACTAGATTATTTAAGGATTCAGGCGTGCTCTCACAGTCTCTACTATAAAAAAATTTGTGCAATATAATATTGTGCATATTATTTAACAGCAAGATATGTACACATTCACAAGTTAAAATACAGCTCCACTGTGTTTAAAAAAAGAAAAAGTTGAGCAGCAAATACCACTTGAGAGATCAGTGTAATATTTCAGGTGGTCATCATGATCAGATTAAAAACTAGAACGCAGTTGTGATATTGGGGCATGTATCTGGCAGGAAAAAATAAGTTATTCCAGTGGTTGAGGGAGGTTGGAAAAGCTTGTCCAGATTGTCCAGAATGAGAGAAGAGTAGGGAACCCTTTCTTGATCAGAAGGAAATACAGAGGTTGCTTATCATATCAGATGGGTTAAAATCACTTAGAGTTGCCACAGTAAGACAAGGAAGTTAATTCTTTTAGAGTTACTAATGGAAAATTATGAACTGAGAAGCAATTTTCAGCCTAAGCAATTAGTGTGTCATCCTGTATTTAAAAAACACTTTGAAATAGCCAACAAGAGAGAAAAGAATTAGCATATAAAATTTGGGTCCATCTTGGCTTTTTTTGTAAATGCCCTTTCCTCTAAACACACAAAAGGAACTGAAGACAATACTGGGATTTGAAATTAAAAGACATTTTAGGTCCTCAATTTCCCTCTCTATTTTTGTGCTTAAAGGCTGTGTAAAACAATTACTTTGAAGAATATTTTGAAAACTATACACACAAATCTAAATGTAAAATATAGATGTGTTTTACAGCTGTATATTTTACAAGTTACACTATGGGAATTTTTTTTTTTTCAGTGAAAAAAATCCTAATGTTATGGCAACAACAGGTAGTGAAAAAACCCTTCAAACAGTAGTTCTAGGTCAACTTTTAAACTTCTGGAAACTTTCCTGTAATTCCTTTAAAATCTCCTTTTGAGTGCCAGCTTTGTGTTTTTCACAGTATCCTTGAACATAGCAGGAGGCTACTTGGCTATATAAATTTCAACTTAAAAATGTCAAGTTTTATACTTCAATCAGGCTAAAAATAGTTGAAACTGGTTTTCTTTACATTTTGTTTGAGTTTGGGGCCTTCTTACAAAACCCAAATTTTGCTAGTTGGTGATAATACAATTAATGTGGGATAAAATTAATTTTAATTTTTCTTTCAATTTGCAGATGAGAAAAACATCTGGAATCCCTGTATCTCTTTAATAGGGTGCCTGCTATTTCTTTAGCATTGTTCTAACACTGCTTTTGGGCTTCAACAAAGCTTGTATTATACTGCATAAAGCATCTGACAATAATAGATTTATTCTATTATGGTCATATAATGTAATGCAATGTGGTGGAGTCTTGCACTGCAGCTTAAACTTTTAAAATCCAAATTCCTGACACCATTATAAATGATGTTTTATCTAATTGAAAACAGTGTTTTCTCGCCCTGTGGACTAATTTTCATTGTTAAAGTAATGGCAGAATACAATTATACAGGCTGTGAATGTGGTTCAGACTTCATCTGTTCTTACATTTCTAGCGCACTGAAAATGGAGGTGAAAGAGTTACGTTCATAGATTAAAAGACCATAATAAACCCGTCATGTCATCTAGTGTGACTTCTTGATAGATACCATTCGAATTTGGTTACTCTGGTGTGGAGCCCAGAAATGTTATGGAGAGGGTTCTGTGACATCCTTCCCTTAGCAGGGGACAGCTGCCCTCAGGAGCCCCGTGCCTCTGCTGTCCTCCGCTTCTTTGTTTCTATGATTTGTCTGAGTCTTGGAAATGTTTTACTGGATATCCAGTCTGGATCTGATAAATTCCAAAGATGGAGAATTCACTCTTCCCTTGCTTCCAGTGATAAGCAAACCCTTGTTTGAACCAGTCCCTTGTTTCTAATGCAAATTTAGTGAATGAAACTGTCAGATATTGCTTCTATTTACCTTTCTTTTCACTGTATTGGAGATCTTTTCAGTATTTTTTGCTTTTTGCCTCATGGTAGTTGTGTGTCTTTGGTATTCTTTAATTTTTAAATATAGATTAAGTGATTTGGTAAGAAGGTTTACACATGGAGAAAGAGTAAGACTTGGTAACATGAATTAACCAAGATATGAATTAAAAGAAATGGTGATCATGCTAATTCTGGAAAAAGCAGTTTTGGCAAAGCCTTTAATATTTCTGAAATTATGCCATGGCTATTTAAATCTGAATGGCCATAATCTACAAAGAAGTTTGAGCTTTAGGCTATGCACATTATGTAGTACATCTTAACTCATTTTGCAGACTTGTTATCATAGCAAGGTGCTTTGCCCAGGCTCCAAGCCATTTTTGTGGTTCTTTTCTATGCTTTACTTCAAGGGTGAGCCTCATTAATTCCTGAATGCATTTGGCTGTGTTTGAATGGGCTTAGTTTACCAGAAGATCCAGGTTGCCTGATCCTTGGTCCTTATACTCTGAAGATCTTTGTGCCATCTCCAGTATTAATATTGCTTATTTCCAGATCATTGTTAATTATTTTTCCTAAAGATATGGGTTATGGAGGTCTGCTCAGATTTGTAAATAGCTAAAAACGCACAAACAAGCAGGAAACAGCTGTTAGGTGTTGAAAGCCATTTAGATAGATTCCAGAATCTGACTGTACTGGAGACCCATTTGCCATGAGGTAGTAAGAAAGAAAGAATTCTTGTTACGGATTTGTGGAGGTAATACATTTTGATAGATTACTCTTTGTATTCAACTTCTGCTTCATTAATTATTCACACACATCCCTGAAACAGGCCCTATTGGAGGACTGTAAGCAATCAATCAAGGAACTTTTAATTGAACAGTGAATTAAATTGATATTAGATAGGCAGACAACAAATGCATTTGAGACTTGTCTAATATCTTTCCTGATTATATCTGGAGGTTTTGCTTAGTTCCTATGTCCAATACACACTGTCCTTTCTGCTCAGTCTCCTACATGAGGTGGAACATTTTCTTTCCCTTGGTTGGCTTCCTTTGAACCCTGGCTCTCTGTTTTAGAGCATAGCATGGAAATAGCTTTATGAGATTCTACTTGGAACATGGTCCCAGTGCCAAAGCTCTTTCATACTTCGTTCATGTGGCCAGGGGAATGCCAATGCCAACCTTTTGGAGGCTCCCTGACATAGATATGGAAGTCCAAGAGTATCAGCAGATTGTATTAGAGCTCCTCTTTCCTCCAGATCTTGAAATCTACCTTCAGAGTCCAGGCTTGCCAAAGAGGGAGATGCTTCTTTGACAGAGGCTGTGGATACTGTCAGGAGCACTCCTTCAGGAGCTGTTCTGCAAGAGGAGAGGATTGTAAGTGCCAAGTCCTTACTATGAACTTGTGAGTGACCACAGAACCCTCTCATTGACAGTCACTATGGCTGGAAAGAAAAGGAGATCCGGGACCACCACCAAAGCCAGGGATTCCTCAAATAAGTATTTCTTTTCAATGAAGGCTGTTTAATTATCAAGTTGTGTTTGTTAATTGTAAACAAACATAGAGAGTACTTTGGAGATGTTGATAAGAATCCTTGTTCTTTTGGGGGCACTTCCCTGTGCTAAAAGATGATTTTGATCTAGCACTCATCAGCGAATACTTTCTTAGTTATTAACAGGCTGCAGATACTGCTGTCAGAGTTCCCCAGGTAGCTGCCATTGCCACCAGACATGTTGCTGCTCTTTTCTCTCTGGATCTGTGCAGGACAGTTACTGTCTTGGATCTATGCTTTTACATCTTACAGATTTTGGATGGATCGCATTTAACTGAAAAACAGGTAAAATCATTTGCAGACTCTAGAAAAGTAAGATTTAAGGATTCTTTTTTTTTTCTCTTGAAAATAAGACTTATTTTAGTTTTTTTGATCTAACTCATTCCATCTTTATTTTTCATGGGATTTTTTGTTGGTCTCAATTGAAATTAAACATCAAATAGCAGCCAAAAATGCCAGGAAAGCCACACAATACTCAGTGCATTTCAGTACCATTGACAAGCCTCAGATTTGCTCTCTCATTCTTTATTAAGGACCATTCTTACCAGGGCTTACTTTGGCAACACACAAGCCCTCTTGTGGCTCTAGGAGTGAGTTCTTACTTGTTTCGAGACAAGAGGTTCTTGCCTACTTTGTACTACTGTGTAGGGAAGAGGATAGTAATTCATCAGATTTTCAATATTTAAATCCTCTGTGAAGACAAGTTTAAATTCAAAAGGTGACTTCGGCTAAAATAATATCATCATTTCAGAAAGGTTCTTGCTCTGCATACCAGAATGTGTGCACTCTTTGTGAATGTGAGTGATGGGAACCTTGGGATAACAGATTCAGTGATATCCTTAGACACTTGCCTGACCTCTTTGAGAACTACTTTTGAAATAATTCTGTCCCTTAGAATTAATGAGGAGAAACAGAATTTGGTGTCAGCCAAGACCAGTTCTCACGAGATTGGCTGTGACAATTTTGGTCATCAGCAGCAAGGTTGACTCACAGTTTGACCAGAGCAGCATGTATTTATTTGATGCCCCAAATCAAATATCCTATATAGAACCTGCAAAGGTGAGTTTATTTTGCATACCTTCCAAAGTTTCGTTTAGCATAAAGATGATAGCTGGTCCTTTCCCTTAGCATCGCTGTAGCAGTATAATGCTGATGAAGTCCTTTGAGTTGTACAAGTAACTTCAAAGTCTTGGACAGTCTGAAAGCAGTGGTCTTTGTTCAGCCTGTTAGTGTACATTTATGAAGGAAGATTGTTGCTTGTTCTTGCCTGTGCAGAGGGGAGCAGCACTTTCAAATGACTAAACAGTACTCAAAACAGTTTCCCTCAAGACCAATTCTAATTTTTTTTTTCTCTAAGAATCTAATAGCATTAAATTTAATTACTTGTTTCTTTCCATAGACCTCACCCTTTCTGGGTCATTGCACTCTTATATGTCAAGGGGCTTGTGTCTTTTTCTTATATTGGCATTAAGTCTTTCAGGTGCTTAGGATTGTTTATTTCTCTTGCTGAGAGATCTGAATGTCATAGTCACTGTTGCACAAAGCCTGCCAAGTAGGATAAGAACATGAATGAAATTATGATACAAATCTGCCACAGCTGAGTGACCTCACCTCCACTACCCTTCTTCACATTAATAAAAAGACATTCCTCAAGAGTTCAAGTTATCCCTGTTCAAGGATGTCTTAAAATCTGCAAGATGTTGACATGGCATACTAGTCACAACTGTGCCATCTCATTATTGCATTTCACCTAGAAAGGATACTGCATTTGGCAGAACACGACTGAGATTTCTGTTCGTGTCAAGGAACTTCAAGACACATCACCAGATAACTTTGATGTTGGGGACTCCAGTCTGGAGTTACAAGAAGCCTGAATGAAGACATGGACCAGCACTTGAAGTTATCCACCTCTAACTGGAGGTTTCTCTGATATGTGCTATACTTAGACATATTCTTTCTACTTGCCTTTCTTTCTCCTTCAGGTTTTAGCATGACTCTTTCTTAGATTACAGGTTAAGAGCAACAGATCTCTGTGTGTGTTCTCACTTGTGTGCAGTGTGGGCTGGTTTTGAATCCATGTGTTGTTCAGTCACCCTGAGTTAGGACAGCCATGTGAACTATACACCTTGAAAGCACTGTCTTTATTACATGTTTATCTCTCTTCCGAGACAGAAACTCAGATTGATACAGCATAGATGAGACTTTTAAAATATTCCCCAAATTCCACATGGCAGTTCTACATATTTCAGATGAGGATGGTACAGTTTGATATGCTCTTGTCTAACTTTCATATCCTGAGAGAGAGTTAGAGATATTCTGCTACAGGAATATTAACATGACTGGGTACATAGACAGACTTGGATTCAACCATCTGGTGTTCTGCACCCTCAACTTCCTCAGCTGCTCCTTGTAAGACTTGTGCTCCAGACTCTTCCCCAGCTCTATTGACCTTCTCTGAACATGCTCCAGCACCTCAATGTCTTTCTTGTCATGAGGGGCCCAAAACTGATCCCAGAATTTGAGGTGCCTCAGCAGTGCCGAGTACAGGGGGACAAGCACTGCCCTGGTCTTTCTGGCCACGATGTTGCTGATCCAAGCCAGGATGCCATTGGCCTTGGCCACCTGGGCACACTGCCAGCTCATGTTCAGCTGGCTGTCAGCCAGCACCCCCAGGTCTTTTTCCACCTTTTCCAACTTTTATGTTGTTTATAATGTTTTGTGATGAAATATAAAAAAAGAGTGGTCAGTGCAACTGCTGTATCTTGGTGCAAGGGCAGATTCCAAGACTAATATTCTATATTGGGACCAGCCTTACTGATGTAATGCTTTCAAAAACAAGCTGTAAGTTACCACCACACATAACCATCTCAACGGGATGGTTATTGCAGCTTTAAAATTGGAATTTCAATGGCCACATAAGCCTAATGTCTCTCCCAATAGAGTGTATAAATTCAACGTGTAAGAAATGTCAAGATTAAAAAAGAAAAAATAGCCTGGTATTCCGCAGGGAAAGTTCTTATTAAAAACAATGAGATGTAAAAACTTTTTATAATCTGTAACACCATCCAATAATACAGTAAATATTTTCGTTTTGGCATGAACCTGAGAGGGAGTTTATTGGAGAACACAGGAGTTTAAAAATACAACTAGGTTGTAGCTTGGCCAAGAATGTGCTATAGAATTTTAGGTTCTAACTTTTTTTTTTTTAAAATACAAATATGAGTTTAATTGTTAACAAATATTCACATTTCAGAGCTGAAGAAAGACCAGTTAAGAAAAGAAAAATGCAAAACTGCAGCTTCCAAAAGAAGAAGCTAAAATTAATGGAAGCCATGTTGGAAGAACAAAAGAAGTTGAGTAGAGCTATGGAAGAAACCTGCAGAGAAGTGCGCAGGATTCTGGATCAGCAGAACATCATTCAAGTTCAAAGCTTACAGTTACAGGAGAGAATGATGAATCTACTGGAGAAAATGATCTCCAAATCTAATGTGTAGTTTCCTTTGTGAATGCCTCTGAGATTACTATTGCTACTATAGATAACCCTTTATTGCACACCATACGTGTGTCTGTTGCTCTATTCCCAGGTTTTCCATGGAAATTAAAACCCTAGTGTAATCTTAGTTAAGCAAAAGAAGAGATAATGCAGGGCCAGAGCTATCCAGTATGATAAAATTAGTGCAATATATGCCTAAGTTGAATTATTTTTATATGGAAAGGTTAAGGGATGAATAGCTCGGGGAACTGAAGTACTGTTTATGCCTAGGTCAGGTATTGTTTTGCAAACAGTGGTGTTGTCTATTGCTTCACATCAAGGACTACAGCTTGATCTCTTTTAGGAGAATGAAACAGTGCATTTCTAAGCATGATAATTGCACCTTGACTTTGCTGATGATTAAACCCTGTTTTGAAACATATGCCTGATTGTATAAGTGACCTATGGATTTTGTGAAGAGCTAGTTGGGACCATGCGATGCATCCTTTTAAACTCCATGCCTGATATGAATAGTACTCTAAAGTATTAGGGTAAAAATAATCTATTCAAATACATTTTTTGATATAAAAAGAAATCCCCCAAACCACCTTACTATATACTGAATACTAAAATGTATAGAAGATACTTGAAGTTGCTTTTGATATTAAACAATTAATTTTTTTCATTATTAACTGGAATATGTTGACTTAACCAGCAATGAAAACTCTCATTTATCCTCTATCACAAAAGAAAAAATATTGTACTGTGTGTATATACATATATAATGTCTATCAAATGAAATAAAAAAAAAAGAAGAAACTTACTTATTATTGCTGAGCAGATAGTTTGCTCTGGGACAGCAAAAAATACTGGGAGTGATAATCACGGTTGAGGTTTACAATGATTAATCACAGTGTTAAGATCTCCTATGCTGATGCCCAAGATATAGAGATGGAAGTCAAGAAGAACATTCAACACCTCAACAGCAGTATTGGCTGCTGGCTCGGCTCCTGTGTGCTTTTAGATGTTTGAAGGGGGGTCTGTAAGGCAGATCGACATGGATGCACCACACGAGGGAGCCGAAGGCATAAAGGATTGTGTCTTGGGAGATAAGATGAAGCACCAGCGTCTGGCTCTTCAGTGAAACAACACATTTAAAGACCTGTAACCAGCTGAATTTCCTATATACCATTTCTTATTGTGTTTGCCTTGAAAAATATATTTCTGCTGCCTTTATTGTATACGCAAGAGTGAAGGTTGGATTCAGGTATAGGAACTATAGAATTAGGTAGTACTAGGAACTCAGGCCATTTTCCCTTCTTGCTATTCAATAATGTCCCCTCTTGAAACTTTGCCTTTGCGGTGTTTGCATTCTCCTATCTAATTTAATGTGTTGTTGCCTGTGCTAAGGTAAGCTAAAGTATTTTAAAATCCAGACACAACAAATTAATCTCTAATTATGCTTGCTGAACAGGATAAAGGTTATACTCACCAAGCAAATTAATAATATGTGGAGATATTTCTTAGAAGATCCTACAGGTATGAGGATTAAGAGTTATTAAATATCTAAATGTGGCCCATTCCTGCAGAGTTTAATTAACAATAACAGGATAAGGCAAATGTAGTAGAAAACTGAAATTGCAGAAAATGGTGGCTGCTGAAGTATAAACAAAATAACTTTCCTTCACTCCACCTTTACTACAGTAATTGCCTGATTGGAAAAGTGGCAAGTGTCTGTTCTGATTCTGCACAATAGTTTTATAGATTTCAAATGTAGATCTGTCCCAGATTCAGGTGAGCTGATGTATCCATGTTGTAGTGCTTCCTGACACTTTAACGTGTTTAGAGTAAGATACAAAGAAACTCTCCCCTGACTCCACGGGAATTAATAATATTTACTGATGCTATCTACTTGAAACATATAGCAATTAAACCCAATTAATGAGCAATAACAATGGCAGCATATTTGAACCTTGTACCATAGAGTAGGTAGCCCCTCTCCTTGCATGTTATTACAGCTCCAGAGCTATAGGAACACAGGAATGGAGGAAATCTAATTATTCCTTGCCTGCTAACGTAAGGAACCATGTCATATAATCCCTTTGATAAATGTGTGGACCTGTATCTTAAAATGAGTTAGGTGTTTTGTCCTCAGAATTATATCCATTACAGATGTGTAAGCTGCCATTTTGAAGATTGCTTCTGGGATTATTCCTGATCAATTTGTACCAATTTCTTCTTGTATCAGCACTGTTTTTGCCGCTTTATGTGGTGTTCACTCTTGAGAGCTGGATGCTATCTCCCATGCAGCCCTTCTTCTGATGGATAACACTCTTTTATCAGGTAGGATTTTGATGACTGTTTTGCTAATTTTGCTCTTTGAGTTCATCTATTTTAAAGGTGAATGACCAGAATGATATACAGCATTCTAGATGAGACTCTGAACATTGTCTTACATAACCGCATTAAAGGAATTGGTGTTTTCTGGAGGCTGTGAGATTTTTTTCTATATAAAACATCATTTTTAGTAGTTAAATTTAGAAGTTCAGTTTTAAAACCTCATCTCTAAAAAAAGGCTTTATTCCCATCAATGCAGATTATCTGTGTTTTAGCCGTGGTTTTGCCTAGAGAGTGAAAACAGCCCTGCTGTAGACAAATATTATTAGTTTCATGTGTGATAGAATTTTTCTAATGCTTTTTGACAACAGGTTGAAAATTCCCTACCTACCCATAGTTTCTTTTTACTGCTGTTTCCTTTGTTCCGGTAAAGATGGAACATTTATTTGAACAAAAAGTTGAGTGTTTTTTCTGGGGATTTTTTTATTTAAGGTAGGCACAGCTTCCTCATCTCTATGGGACAGTTAGCTGCAGGTATAGATATTTGAATACTTGAGATATTCAGACTAATTATAACTTGAAAGACCTGTCTAGAATTAAAATGCTTGGTAGAATTCCTGGTTTTGCAAAACAGAGACACTGCTTCTGTGTCTGTATGAGTAGGGAGTTGAGTGTAATAAAATGTTCAAGGGGAGCACATCAAGGATTATTCAAGTTTATCATGGTAAATATGACATTAAAGGAACTTCCTCATGGCTTCTAGAAGTGTGATCAACAAATAAACTGTGGCATAGGAAAATAAATTTCTTATTTTCAGGGCAGTAACGGGGTCAAGTCGGTATGATACAGCTTTTACTGAATGCAGTGCCTGTATTACACACACAGATGGTGCAAATGGAAAAATTAAATAGCAGAGGAAATATACTGCCTGGAGGCAGGTGACTTTTGTAAGTGATGCAAAAATAGAAGGAAAAGGAGCCTGAGGAGGCAAATGAGAAACGTGCAAGCAAGTGAGGAGAAGCAGATTGCGGTGAAAGATGGGAAAAGATACGTTAGGCAAAGGGGCAATATAAATGCCTCCAAACAAAACTAGTAATGATAGGTGAGAAGGAACACAACATTTTAAAAGATAAGAAAGTGAAAATAAGGAAAAAGCATAATGTTGAAGGAGAAAAGTCAGAGCATGAAGAGCTAACACTAGTGAAATTCTGTATATTTTGAATAGACAGCTCCTAAAGATAACTTAAAGAAGTTATAAATAGTGTACAGCAAAAAGTGACATTTTTTTCCCACCAGAGAAAAATAAGTCTCTGGACAAATATTTGGAAGCAAAAATATTTTTCACAAACTAGGGAGGTAAAGTAATTTGCAGGAGGATCCCATTATAATTAAACAGCATTTTCTCATGTTGGTAATAACAATTTTTTGGTTAAAATAGTTTGGAACTGGTTTTTTTTTTTTTACTTCTTGACTTCAAATTGGAGAAGCATTTTAAGATTTCAATTTATTTCAGGCCTTGCCGAGTTTAACAGTTATCCACCAAACCAGGCAATATATTTATGGACAGGGAATGTCTTTTATAATTTTCTCCATAAGCTGCTGTCTCCTTTGCAAAGTACAAAACCAGCAGAAAAAAATGTATACAGGATTTTTAAATTATTTTTCCAGACTTAGCCTGCCCAATTTGGTGTAGTCAAATAGCTTACAACTCTGTAACCCAAAGTTGACAGCCTGGTTCTGTGAACAGTCTCATGTTCTAAAGACAGTGGGACTACTCAAATGAATAAATATATTGAACTCTGTACATCCATGTTTGCAAGATCAGTTCCTATGCTGATAATGTAATGTGAAAGGCAAATTTGAAAAAGAAATTTAGGAACATTTGGTGGTGTTATGTCAGCAAGTAAATACTAACCATCTGGTCTCTAGATTGCTAATCTATTTCCCCTGATTTTATGGGTAGCATACTTCCTGTGTGTGCAAGCTTGAGACTACATCATTAAACTTTTGTGTTGATCTTTTTTAGTGTTTTAACAGAAACATTTAAAATACTTTGCCATTTTGGGTGTGAAATTTTCTTCCTATACATGATTTTTCTGGTTGGAAATTTTTCATTCTACTGCAGCTTACTTTAAAGTGTTTTATTGAACTATGTTTCTAATAAGGATGAATAATTTCAGGTATGTTCTTTAAAAAAAAGACCAGTCATCTGCGGTCAATTACATTGTTATCTAGGACCAAGTAATTACTACCTATAAGATCTCAGTTTGATCCTAGTAAAAAGTGATGTCATAGAATCATATAGTACGAGGTTGGAAGGGACTCTGGTCCAACCTTTCGTGGCAAAAGCACAGTCTAGTCAAGATGACCAAGTGCCCTGTCCAGCTGAGTCATGAAAGTGTCCAGTGTTGGGGAATCCACCATTTTCCTGGGGAAATTATTCCAAAAACTGACTGTTCTCCTTGTGAAAAAATATCCTCTTTCCATTTTCTTTTTAGCCACCCTTTAAATACTGGAACATGGCAACAAGGTCTCTCCTAAGCCTTCTTTTCCCAAGGCTGTACAAAACCAGTTCTCTCAGCTTTTCCTGTTACGGCAGATTTCCCAGTTCTCTGATCATCTTTGTGGCTCTTCTCTGAACCCTTTCCAGCCTGTCCACATCTTTTCTGCATAGTGGGGACCAAAACTGAACACTGAATTCTGGGTATAGCCTCACATGTGCTGAGTAGACTGGATTAATGCCATCTTGATCTCTGCTGGCGATGCCCTAGTTGGTGAAGCCCAGCATCCTGTTGGCTTTCTCTGCTGCAGCAGCACCATCCTGTTCACTCATATTGAGCTTGTTGTCCACCAGAACCCCCAGGTGCTTTGCCACAGACCTGCTCCTCAGCCAGATAGATCCCAGCCTGTGCTGCACTTCTGGATTGTGTTTTCCCAGGTGTAAAACCTTATACTTGTCCTTGTTGAACTTCATAAGATTCTTGTTAACTCACTCTTTCAGCCTACCCAGGTCTTCCTGCAGGGTGGCTCTCCCTTCCAAAATGTCCACTTCCCCACTCAGTTTGGTGTTATCAGCAAACTTTATCAGGGTACACTTGATCCCATCATCCAGATCTTTTATGAAGATATTGAACAGCCTTGGGCCCAATACAGACCTCTGGGGGACCCCACTTGTTTGGGGCTATCAGTTTGAAAAAGAGTTATTTACCACCATCCTCTGGGTATGGCTGGTCAGCCAGTTCCCCACCCACTGCATGGAACATTTGTCTGGAGCCTAACACATCCATTTCTTTAGGAGGGAGCTCTGGGAATCCGTACTGAAAGCCTTGGAGAAATCCAGGTAGACAACGTCCACTGCTTACCTCACATCAATCAAGCAGGAGGTCGTAGGAGGAGATCAGGTTTGTCAAGCACAATTTGTGAATCCCTGCTGGCTTTTCCCAATCATGTGCTTCGTTTGACTTGTGATAGCCCCCAGGAGGATTCCTTCCACAACTTTCCCAGGGACTGGAGTAAGATTAATGGGCCTATAATTTCCTGGATCCTCCTTTAAGCCCTTCTTGTAGGTGGGGTGACATTAAGCTTCCTTCCAGTCTTCTGGGATGTCCTGACCTTCACAATTTCTCCAAGATTATGGAGAGTGTCCTTGCAAGGACATCAGTCAGCTCTCTTAAAACCCCTATATGCATAATGTCGGGAACTATTACATAGTTCCCAGATCAGCTCTTCTTTCACTCACAGTGGGTCCATGCTTACATAAATCTGGATTTTGGTGTCCCTGGATCTGTGGCCCAACAGTGCTGGTGAAGAATGTGTTGAGAATCTCTGCCTTTTCAGCATTGCTGGTGACTAATTCACCTCTCCTGCTTAATCGTGGGACAATATTTTCTTGTCCTTCTGCTTGTTGGTTTTGTTCCCGTTTTGGTTTTTGACATCTCTGGCCAATTTCTATTCGAGCTGAGCTTTTGCTTGTCTGACTGCACCTGCACACCCTGGCAATGCCCTGATTTTTCCAGTTCTGGTACTCTTCTCTTTGGTTTTGAGCAGACTCAGAAGCTCACATTTAAGCCAAGGGGGTCTCTTGCTCCTACTTCCCTTATCTTTAAAGGGCTAGTTTTATGCTTCCAGGAGAGTGTTCTTGAAAAACTGCCAGCACTCACAAGCTCCTTCATCTTCCATGGAAGATTCCCAGGAAATCCCTCCCAACTAAGCTTTGAGCAAGCTGAAATTCCTGACTGTTGTTATTTTAGGGGTAAGTTCTGGATTGCTATGCATTGTAAGAAAAAAAAAAAGAGTTGGTGCATACTATTAAAATTATAAAATTTCCTACATACTTAAATGTTGAGAAGTACTTATCACAGCTTGATGAAGGCTTGTTTCACTGAGGGAAGCTATAGAAATATCCATTTTCTATGAACTGCAAAGTAAACATATTTAGAAAATTAATTAAAACTACTTAAAAAACTCTCCATGATCCTCATTCTTCCCCCTACAGGTTTAACCATAATTTATCTTTAATTCAATATGATCAGATTAAATGCAAACTCCTTTATGAATGTATAAAACCTTGCCCACATGAACTTATATGGTGTTAACTATAATGATTATACTTCCTTTAAACTTATATGAATAAGGTTTTATATCCTTCCTTTTCGTTTAGCTTATCTTGAAACTTCACTAGATGAAGATGAAATACACCACTGTTAAATCTTCCACAAAAGTAACTGTCCATATAGGGTTTAAATCTTCATCTCATCTATTCAAAGGTTTAAGCCTCTTTAGAGCTGGTTCACATTGGTTTACATTCAGTAAAAAATGAGACTGAATTTCACCCTGGTAGAAATGGCATAACACAGATAACACCAGAAATGATGCACTTGTTTTGTGTCTCCTTGCTGCCAAGTTCTTGTGATTTGGTTTATGCATTCTGATGAGAATAAGCCATGGCCTTATTTCAGAAAGGTGGTTAAAAAGGGTACAATATACACTGAAGGACTTTATCCTTAAGCGGACTTTCCTGCTGTAAGATTGTCTGTATGTGTTCAGTCGTGCAATGAACAACTCCATACTCGTGGTTCGCTTACAGAAGGGTACCAGCATCTTCAATTGACAGCCCTGTGCTGAAACACGAGGAACAGCATGGTGCCTAGTGAAAGTTTAAATTGCTTCAACACTGGTGTGGTGTTCCTCAGCAGTACAAGAAAATTCCTCTCTGACAGTTCTTACTGGCAGCCATCTGTCTCCAGCTATTGCTGTGCCTCTGAATCTTTTAGCTGGAGACACAGCAAAGTCTTGTGATCTTTTTTGCCCACTCCAAATCAAAAGGAAATGTATTTGATGTGTAAGGTATGTAGTTCAAGTCCACTATTAAGAAAAATACATCTTACGAAAAAAAGCATAGGCTAATTTTCTATTTCAGATGAAAGTAGGATGTTATGTTGGGCAAGAACTTGGAGTAAGCCAGTTTTCAAGAAAAGAATGTTCATGGAAGATCAGCCATAATCACTGGGACTTCAGCAGGAACTGGCTGGATGATCTGGCTCATGAAACAGTCACAAATGTTGTATCCTTAAAAAGGTGAAAGAGGAAGTTGGCTGCCACAGGTTCAAGTAAATAATCCATCACCACTCATCTTTTACCATGGAACAGAAATTTTAGTAGGAGGCAAGACCTCAACCTAGTTCTGAGAGGCAATTAGGAAGTGATGGTGAAGGTACGTGCTGTCAAGGCCAAAATGACTCTTAACTTAATGCACTGAATGACTGAATGAAGAAATCCATATCTTTTAATTTCAAAAGGTCATTTAGAATAACTCCAAGTCTAATCTTAAATGAAACTGAAGTTTTGGTGGAGCACCAAGAAATTATTCTACTTTAGGTAAGTACATCTTAATGAGTTTTGTATGAGTTTTAATTTATGAATTTATACTAATAATCATGATGATTTTTACCTAGAATGAGCAAGTATCTTCTAATCTTAAAAGCCATTCAGAATCTAGTTATGAGGTGGAGGAAGATGAACTCAGCCTAAATCAGATTTGAGAGCCAGGGCAGAATCCTGTCATTCGATGTTATTAGGCATGGGCACAGTTTGTACAAAAAACACCTTTGCCAAGGTGGACCCAAGTGTCACTGTGGTCATGCCATGCTGAACTTCAGGAGAAGAGATTAGCACAAGCAGAGTACTGCTTCTGGCAAATAAACTAAAGACAGACTGAACTTGGTCCAGAAGGATTTTCTGTCTTCTCTGAAGTTTGGAGATGAAAAGTTTGGGCGAGAAAATGGGAAAATGTTTGGATTTGACTTTGTCACATCCCCAGTGGAGCAAGGTAAAATGTGTTCTCTGATTCCTGGGTTAACTACTGAGAGTAGAGAATCCTGCCTCCTCTCTTTAATGCTGCACAGTTTGTCCTGGAGGAATTATGTTAAATAGGAATAGACAAAGTCAATTTCTCTATTACTCATGTCACCCTTCAGTGCCTCGGGATCTCATTTTCTCTCAACTTCTTTTCATGGAATCATATGTGAACATGGAGAACTCTCAGCATGTTTTTCCTGAGGTTTAGGGATGTGAGTGGCATTCTTAGTCTGATGTTTGTACCTTATCACTTAGACGTGTGTTTAGCCGTAAACTTAACAAGGAGAGTCTTGGTATGTCACCCTTGTATGGTGTGTTTTGTCCTGAGAGGCACACTGGAAATGGCTTCAAAGAGGAAAAAAGAGGGAGACAGGAGCAGTGCACTGGAAGATATCATCCATGATCCTAATGTAGCTTGCTGTTTAGATGGCAACGACAGAGCTTGCTTGCTCTGTGAGAAACTACTGCAGAACAAGGAATACCTACCTGAGATATCCCTTTTTCTTACAGCACCAAAAATACAAAGCGCTTCTTCAGAACATGTAAATTCAGCTGCAAGATGATACACATTTTTAAGCCAGTGGGACAGAAGACACCCTGCTTAAATGAGCCCAATGGGACAGGAGACATGGCTTCAGTGGAGCTGCAAAGCCATGGCAGGTTAATTAGTCAGGCAATTCTGAATTAGAAAATTCAAGCTCCAAGGCTTAAAACCCAACCAACCAACCAAAACTGACAACCCCTTTAGAGACAAAAAAAAAGAAATACACTACAATTTTTTTTTTTCCATTTTGGTTTATGTGTTTTAACAATATTAGAAGGTGTCCACAGCACAATATGAAATTAAAAGTTGATACTCATTCAGGCTCAGCAAAGCATTCCTCAGGAACTGATATATTTTTGTTATAAACTATTTGCCGACAAGAAATGGTGGGGTAGAAGTTTCTGTGTTTCCACTGACACCAGTGAGGCCAAACTCAATTCTTGGGTTTCCCGTTCTTGGCAGAAGTGTATTAGGTATGCTTGTGTCCTTGAGGGAGATGTTTTAGCAGGCATTTTGGTTCTATATGTTAGGATTGCTTGTCAGCACTGAAGGTTTAACATGACACCAGCTTTGATCACATGTAGCCACAGTTAAGGGAGGTAAAATTGACATAAGTGAGCAGTAATTTGTGTTTTCAGTTTTTGCCCACAACAAAATGCTTAATTTGGCTTCTGGTAGTGAATTTGGGAAAATAAATATAGCACATTTTATTGTAGGGAAATAAATTTTCTTAGGATATTATATATATAATTATATGGCTAGGCACAATCAGGAGCATGGCCTAGCTGTGCCTCTTTTCACACAGAAAAAAATGTTCCAGAGAGTTTGCCATCTAAACCTTCAATTTTGTAAATGGCATATTTAAATGCACGCAAGAATCTTCCAACACAAAAACTATGTAACTATATTTTAATGTTTAATTAATTAACATAGTAGGTAAGGGCACAATTACAAGGCCAAGTAGATGCACAAGATACATAGATCAATCCTTTTAAGTCTAAATAGGATTTGAGAGGATATGTCCTCTATTGGCCAGTCAAGATTTAACAAGATCAGTATCCACCTCCCTTTGGTTCTACTATTTCACAGTTCTTTGTGAAGGTTTTTTGTACATTGGTGTGCTAGGGTGGGAAAAACCAACACCCAAACCAAAATGTATTTAAACAAAAATATTCTCTTCCTTTTCCCTCTGCCAAGATTGTCTCTCACTAGGTATAAAACTATGCTTAAAATAAGAAAAAAGGTATTTCTAGATATTAGATTAACTAGTAAGCCAAGGTAGATATTGATGGCTATGTGTTCATCCGCAGTCCTCAGTGTGGAAAACATGATCTTTGCTGACCCTTTGAACTGGATGGTTAACCGAAGGAGGATGAGCTTTTGGAATTTAAGAAATAAGTTTTATAATGAGGATTTTGCTCCCAACTACGTATTAACTGACCAACACAAGCTAACTACAACGTATATGTTACATAATCTTCCCTGCTGTTTGGAACAAAATAAAGTGAGGAAAGTTGGAATGATGCTTGTATACTGAACAAGCATTTAATACTGACAATCATATACAATGTCACGATTTTAAACAGGTTGAAAACATTATATGATAAAATTGACATTTATGTGAGGATTCTTCCGTATGTCTAAAAACTTCTTTTGAGCAATCAACACTTCCATTCCTTTAACCAGTGCAATTAAACACTGGTAATTAAAACCACAGACTTTGCATCAGATACTGGACTAAGTTTATCTTGTGGCTTCTCATCTGGTGTTTGTGACAGCAATAATCACACTTCAGTACAGGATGCATTGCAAACCTCTCCAGATGAAACCCGAGAAGCTGTTCTGTGACAGCCACACTTGGTGTGATTGAGATGTCTGTACACCCAACATTAAGCTACTTAGGCTTATAAGCCAAAGCTTTTCCAGCCCCAAAGCCAGAAATCCTTATCACTTTGTTTCACACTCTTTCTTCCTTTATTGTCTCCAGCAGTGGTGGGAACAGTAAGTTACAGCTGAGACTTTGTGTGGATTTTTGAGGGGCCATTAATCACCTTGTTCCAGATTCTAACCCAAAGTCTTAATCACCATTTCCAAAAGCACTGAAGCAAAGCACTAAATTCATTCATGATGAGTTGGATTTTTCTAGCTGCAAGTAGAGTATGTGAGCACACCTGTTTCCATGTCAGTCTTCAGTGCTCACTTCTTCCTTGCTGAGTAATGCTCACACAGGAAATTCTGCTGTACTACAAAATAGCATTCTGTGAAGTCAGATTGATTACATGCTCCTGTGCTTTTACAAAAACCCAAGAAATTCTGTTGGCTATCACAAGTAGAAATGGTTCAGTATATTTGGAAGGGGCAATCTGACACTGCCATGGAGTAACTAGTTTATACTTCGTAGATGCTGATGCCACTTTTTAGCATCCTTCCTCTTTGAAACAAAATAAAGCATAATTTCTTTGTATTAACTCCATAAAGACTCAGTGGGACACCTGTAGATACCTCTACTGGAACAGTTACAACTCCACTTTATTACTTGTCACTTTCAAAGAGATTTTCTTCTGTGACAGCTGTTTACAAGGTCAGACTGTTTGACATACCTGGCTGATCAATCTTCTCTTCTGCTGGCAAGGAGATAGTGCAAATCAGTGCTAAATCTGTGGGGGTAACACAGGCAACAGAAATATTGACAAAAGACAAATAATCTTGACAACCTCATATGGAAGCTGGAAGTAATTGGGCTATTAAGGGATGGCAACTCAAAACACCCTTGATTTGTGGAATGCAATTCCTTCCCTGTGACCTCTCCCCAGTCAAAGGGAGAAAGAACTATCGCTTCTTTGGGCAAATTTAAGTCTCTAGAGTATTTTTTAAAATGACTGTACCTCACCTGAAAGACTGAGTCGTGAGGTTTAAAATCACTCAGTTTTCTTCCTTGCATTTTGAATTTTTAGCCTTGCTAATGAATTATTAATTGCTTTTATAGGACACAGTATGTCTGAAGAAGTTCAGAAGTCTGTTACACTGATTTGCCACAATGTCTTTTGTGAAGATGAGAAAAAGACAAAATGCTCATTTTATTTCGTTATTTTTCCTTTCAGAAGATTTTCCCATAAAACTGGATGAGAGAGATAACAAAACTAGGATCTAAGTCAACTGAGATGTCTCATGGTCGTAGAAATCTCCTTGATAGGGATAGATTGACAAAGGAAAAAACAGCAGACCAAGAAGGTGGAGGTCGGAGTAAAGGAGCAGGATCCTCTATTTTTCCAAAGAGATTTTTTTTTTGCCCTGTGTTTTTGTTTTTCTTGAAGATTCTGGTATACTGTAAGCATTTCAGCTTAGGAAGGAGTTATTAAGAAACAACTTCCTAGACTGGATAAAAATGAGAAAAATTACTGAAGTTAAAACATATTAAAATTTAGAAGTTATCTTATGGACTTAACAGCAACAGTGAATTCTGGGATACACATCCTGCTCTGGAGACTGGGAAAAAAAACCAAAACAAAAAACCCAGAAAAAAGTAAGCATTCTTCTGCACCTTGTGACTGATAGGTTCAGTTCCATTTCAGGTTTCCAGTACACAGATAGGCACTGAAATGAAATACCCCACATACAAAGGATTTCTACAAGTATGTGTTAACAATTAAAGATCACAATCTTCTGCAAAGATCACAAAATCTTTTCAGGTTCTGTAGGAAAGTCCAATAGATTTTGTTAATTCTTTCTTTTTTTTTGGAATCTTATACTCCTCAGGCATCTCTTAACCGCTGTTCACTTCTGTGTCTGTCATCCTCCCCTCTTCCCATTTCTCCTATTTAAAATAAGGTTTACTGGAGTTGCCCTTTGGAAATGAAGAAACCATCCCCGACGTATTTTGAGAACTTGTTGCCTGTGCCCTTGCTTGACCTGGGCGGCAAAAATTCCCCTTTTTAACTCATAAAATCACAGAATACACCGAGTTGGAAGGGTCCCACAGCTCTTGCCCTTTGGACGCATATTTACTACGAAACGCCTCAGTACCTTCTCAGCCTCACTGGGTGCCCAAAACATTGAGGCCAGTGCCACTCTGCTCCCTCCCACCTTTGCCTTTACCTTTTCAGGTCGGTCTCCCTTTGTTCCCGGGCTTCAAAGTCCCGGCACACCTGTCTGAGGCACCTCCGAGCGCCTCCCTCACCAACCCGCCCCTTCGCCGCTGCAGCCGCGGGTTAATGGGTCCCTCCCTGCCGGCGGCCTCCGCTCAGATGTGGACGGGTGCGCTGTGTTCTCCCGACTCCGAGGGGACTGGACGCCTGTGGCTGCTGTGGGATGCCATCCCCGAATCCCTGTCCCCATCCCGACGCGGGATCGCTCCCGGCCCCGTTCGAACGGCCGCCGCCAGCCCGCGCCTGCGCACTGCGCGCCCCGCCGGAGCCCAGGACGAGGCGAGGTGGCTCGGCGAGACTAAAAAACTACGCGCCCCGTCATGCCCCGCGCGGCCTGCTCCCCACGGCCGGAGCGAGAGAGGCCCTCGTGGGGCACGCTGGGAGTTGTAGTTCCGCGGCGCCGGGTATTGTCTCTCCCCTTTCTCTGTCCGGGAACCCGACCGCCACCCCGCCGGGCGGGCGCCGTGACTGACAGCGCCGGGCAGCCAGTGGCCGCCGCGCCCTCAGGCCGAGCCCGGCGCCGTCTCCCCGGTGACCGGGGGAGCCGCTGCCTCGGCGGACTTGCCACATCTCCGGGGGAAGGAGGTGAGTGGGTCCGAGCGGGGCAGCGCCCACCGCTGCCCGCCCGGCTCTCCCATCCCCCGCGCCGCCGAGCG
>VZRE01010843.1:552758-705124 GCA_013396775.1 Cephalopterus ornatus
CCCCCCGCCGCGTCCCGGGTCTCCCCCCCCGGTGCCCGCAGGATGCCCCCTGACGCCGCCCGGAGCCGGAGCCCCCGGGATTGAGGCTTTGGGAGCGGGTGTGCGGAGCTGCGGCGCATCCAGCCGTGCCTCTCCTGCCCTCGCCCCGGCGGAGCGCCCCGAGCCCTTCCCGGCCGCTCGTGTCCCTGAGCGGATCCCGCCCGAAGGGCTGCCCTTTCTTTGCGCGGCGCCCCAACAGTTCTGGAACGTGTTTGCAAGAAAAGAAGCGGGGAGAAAAATGCCTGACTGCCACAAAAACCTTTTCACCTTCTTAAATGCAGCAAATGAAACTGAGCTGTAAACGCGCGACTGTCTATACAATAGCTTTAGAAAACTTTGTCCTTAGTCGCATGGCTCTTGTCAGACAAGTGTCCTATTTATGTTCCTTACACTTCATATATTGACTTCAGTGTGAGAAGAGTTTTTATTAACAATTATTTTTTATCCTACTTTTACTAATTACAGTCAGTGTTTTTTGAATGATCACGCTTGGTACAACTAATTGTTTTCTAGCAAAGCAGTTGCTGCTGATACAGGAAACATAATGGTGTGTTTTGCCAATTCTGAAATGCTGAGAAGATTTTTTTTTTAATTAAAATATTATCCCGCCCAAGTTCTCAGACAAGTGGTAGCTGTCTTCTACAAGGCAGTGCTGTTACATTTCTCGTGTAACTTGTCTATAAACATGTACCACATTTGAATAGTTAGTGGAATTCAAATTTTATAACTTCATTTGGGCTTTGTAGTCACTTGGCATCATTTGTGAAAGTCAGTTCACAATGATGCCTTAAGATGCCTTAAAGAGCGGCATCCACGCTGAAGAGTCTTTTGCATTACTTCAAGACCTTTGTGAGGGATGAGGGAACAGTCCCTTTCCTCTGTGCACTTGCACTTTGCATACTTTATCCTCTTACAGTCCCACTATTGAAAAACAAAATTAAGCCAGACAGTTCTTTGCTGTGTCTCTGCATATTAATATGGATCCTGTAGCGCTGAGTATCAGCTCATTTGCAAAGCCTTTTGGAAAGGAACTGGTGGTCAGTCGGGTAGTCTTAAACTTCACATGCTCCCTCGCTGCCCTCTGTAACTGTGAAGGTTATAGTTTAACGTAGACTGTAACAGCAGTATGCCTTCTGTTTCTGTTCTTTTTGTTGCTATGAGATAACAAGAGCAGAAGCAGGAAACAAACTGCCTCTCTCCCATGAAAGCAAGCAAATAAGTGTTATTTTCTTTGGAGTGGAGGGTTTGAAAATGACATGAAAAGCCAGCATGGGTATATAAAAACATTACATACAGAAATGCAGTGTTTGTGGGCTAAAGTACAATCCAACTGTAACTGGTATTTTTGGTGGCTTATAGCCCACAAATAATTGCTTCAAATGGTAGACCAGAACGTGTGCTGGCGGAAAACTCAAATGTTTCATTTTGTTTTGCAGTTCTGTGACAAAGCTGATGTATATAGTCAAATTATGTTATTTCACATACTTGTATATATTAGTGTTTTTGTCTGAAATGTTCTGTGAAATATTTTGTAGTTATAAAACTAGAAAGCTTTATCTCAGTGCAAGTAAAATGGTGTGTTTCACTACATTTGTGCTTTGTTTCACGTTGAAGATACTACATATTTTGTAATTTATTACAGGAAAAGGTTTTTCAGACATATGATTACTTTGCAACTGTTGAAGTTTGTGCCACTTCTGTGCCATATCTCTTTAGCTCCAGGTTTCAAATCTGCAAAGAAATTAAAAGAAAACTTAGGCACTTAGATAATTTAGTTTTGAACTAGTTTGTTAAGAGTTTGTCACTCAACGAAGCTCTGTTGGAGTCTCTCTGCTTATGACAAACACTATTTTTGTAACTTTTCCATTTCCCTGTCACACCATTTTTCCAGAGAAACATACTTGAATGCTGAAGGTTCTTTTTGAAGAGATACATTTGTCCTTTGTCTTGAAGTTTCCTAGATAAATTCTGTTCTTTGTCATGGTTGAATTTGGCACAAAAAATGCACAGTAATATTCAGGTCTGAGGGAGGGGAGAGGTTACCTCACTCTTCCCGTGAGGTAACACAGGTTTTGTTGTTTGTTTTTCTGTAAGGGTTTGTTTGTTTTTGTTGATTTTTGTTTTGTTTAGGATGTTGGTTTGTTTGTTTTGTTTTTATTTTAGTGGATATGTTCATTAATAGCAAAGCCCCTTTAATGTTGAATTACTTCCTAACTTTAAACTCACAGAAGCACATAAACATATTAATAGGTGGAAGACTTCACCCCTCTGAAACATCATCATTAGAGAAAAGTAATATACTAGCAGCCTGCTGTTTTGTTTTTATAACTGTCAGGTTTTTGAATGACATTCCATTACCAGTGGTTATCATCTGAAACAAATGCTTGATATATAAGGAACATAGGTTAGGAAGGCAAATAGGTAAGTTGACTTGTGAATAGAATAAAAAGGAACCCTCTCTTAGCAAATGTGGAATTGTGAGGTAAGACAGCACTGGGGTTTGCTTCTTCCCAAGAGCACGCTAACTAAATTTTCATTGTATGTTTTTTTATCGCGGCATTTAGAATATTTTTTAAATAGAATAGAAAGATAGCTGGCAAGATCTGTTTTTTTGGTTTTTTTTTTTTTTTTTAAATTATTATTATTTTTTATTTTTGTTTTGTTTTTTTGTTTGTTTGGTTTTTTGTTTTGTTTTGTTTTTTGGGTTTTTTTGTTTTTTGTTTTTTTTTTTTCATCAGCCATTTCAACATTACAATATTGAATCCTAACTTTTTTAGTAACAACTGCTTTTTAATATATCTTTAGAATGAGATTATTTATAATCTCATACTCTTTTAATTGTTTCCTTTCTTCCTGCAAGCTAGCAGTGCACTTTTAGGTGCCAGATACTACAGGGCATTATGTTACGTTAGCAGCAGAGTTTTGGAGGGTACCCAGGGGACACATTAGGCTATTCTCCAGACAGTTGGGAACAGAAATATTCATTGTAAGGCAAATTAAAACCTGTATATATTCACACTCCTAGATAGCAGGTTTTTATTTACTGATGGGCATTTATTAGTTCATTTTTTTGGTTGGAGAACTATCTCTTGAAATGTTTAATAATTATTCTCAAAAAGTAGGAGGTAGCTGAAAGCACAGTGATATCTTAGTTTCCAAGTTTAGCCTCATCAGGAAAGGCTCAAACTGCGTTTAAGGCATGAGAATGGATGCAAGCTGAGGGGAGTCTCTTACAGCAGTGTAAGAGTTAAGTTTGGTTAAATGTTTGCAAAGCATTTCTTGTGTTATGATTTCCATTCAAAGGTTAAGTGTGAAGTTTCATTACTCCTTACAGTTAAGGGTTTTTTTGGTCTAAAATTGTAGGAAAACTGTTGCTAATGAAGCTAGATAATTGATATATTAAAACAATTTGCAAAAACTGTACTATGTTGAATAGTCACAGCTGCACCATGCAGACAAAAACCTGATGTCCCTTTGTTCAAAAAATTATGCACTAAGCCCCAAAAGTAAAGCCAACTGGATGTCTTCTTATATCTTGAAGGCTGTCATGTTTTGGGTTTGGAAGGGTTCTAAGGGAATTACATCCTTTAGGAGAATATTTAGTGGAATATTGAAGAAATGAGAGTGGTTTTTTAAACTTGGTAATCAAAGAGCTCACATGTAGTTAAGTAGTGAAGACTTTGATCCTAAATTTTATTTTAGTTTTGGTTTGGTTTTTAATTGGTGAAACTTTTGAAATAATTGCCCTTCTATTTGTTCTAACCCAGGCAGAAATACTGTGAAAGTAGTGTGCTGTGGATTGAATCACATTCTGAATGTGGTGGGGTTTGTTATTTCTTTAGCTGAGAGCAATGTCAGAAGGATTTCTTGGCCATTTTTCTTCCATGCAAGTAGTGGGTGTGTCACCACTAGTTTAGCACTTTAAGTGTGATAAAGACATATGTATGTGTATATATATATTTATATGTGTGTATTTATCTAAAACATTGCCTGCATTTTGCCCACATATGCAAGATACTTGCTTTCAGGTACCTTACACACTCTTAAGTATGTTACAGTGTGACTGAGTTATGAATAAGGCTGTGGACCAACTCCGAGCAGTAATTATTTTCAGATTAGTTCTCGCTTGCTCTGATGGAGTTTATTGCGATTTTATGTAGCCGTAGTCCTATGGTTTTTTCTGTCAGTCATCCTCCAGACCTATGGAAGTGAGAGTTCGTATCATACAACAAGGGGATAGTTTCAAAAGTTGAACAAGTTGTCATTTTTTTATTTGTGTTAAGACATTTTTATGCATTTTAACCTGCTTAGTGGAGGAAATCTCTCTAGAACAATGGAATTTACCCAGATTATATTTAGAACAAGACATCCAGACTTCAGTGTCAACACCAAAATGTAATGAAATCTACTATTTCTTGCTGTTCATATAAAGCTGCTTTATATTAATTGTAAAGTCATGACTAGATTAATACTGGCAGCATGTGGAGTTCCTTCTTTCTCACTCTTGTTTTTTTTTCCTTTGAATTTTTAAGCTAAACTAAAACACATGGATGTTGGAATGACTGATTGAAATGCATTTTTACAGTGTTTGCTTTCTGACAAATTGGGTTTGAATAGATTAATTGGTTGGTGTAACAGCAAATCTGATCTTGGATCCCTTTGGTCTGATCCACGACTGCCCATTTGTTGTTGCACACGTAACTGAAATGTGTGTAAGAATGTTTAAGTTTGAGATACTTACTTTAAGCTGCCTTTAGAGTCAGTCAGTGGAGAGATACAGGCACCTCTAGGGCTAGTTAATCTGTTTTACATGGTTACATGTGATAACTGTTTCTATACATTGAATGTTAAGGGGCTGAGGTGTAGCTGAGTAGATAGACACAAGCTCTCATTTTGATGTTGCTGGGAAAGGACACATGAGCTTCATCCAGGATTTTCACTGTGCTGTAAAATGCAGTGGTGTTGCAATGGTGCAGTAAGCCAGAAGTGAGCTGAGTAATAGATAATACGAGGGGGTTGGGGAGGACATAACATGCTGTAGTATAAAAACACTGACAGGACATCAAAAGACTTAGATTCTGTTCTTTGGCATTTGGTTACTTTGTAATTTCGGACAGCCACTTTATTTGCATTTGCTACTCCTTTCTCATAAGTAAAATTAAGACTGTGGTACCTGTTCTTTTCAAATTGTTTCGAAGGTTTTGTTAATTCTCCAGCAATAGGTTTTGGTAGGGTTCACTAGTAATATTTCTGAACAGTAAAGGGAGTACTGGGTACTAAAACCCTGAGATGTGATTGCAAATTAAAATGTCTTCTTTCTTTCTTTCTTTAGGACTTCATCGGGTGAAGGAGTGATACTCTCGAACCATGACAAAAATCTGGACTAAATAAAAGTTTTCCTATTGCAGGAATAAAATCCAAAATGTATAGGCCAGGAGAAACGGTCAAACGTCGACTCAACATGCATGCTCCTCCACGGATAAGAAGTGTGGAAGTCGCTCGAGGAAGAGCAGGTTATGGCTTTACCCTTTCTGGACAAGCTCCTTGTATTCTTAGTTGTGTGATGAAAGGAAGCCCTGCAGATTATGTTGGACTTAAAGCAGGAGATCAGATATATGCAGTTAATGAAATCAATGTGAAAAAAGCCTCTCATGAAGATGTAGTGAAACTTATAGGAAAATGTTCTGGAGTCCTGCACATGGTCATTGCTGAAGGGATCAGTCATCTAGATTCATGTTCAAGCGATGAAGAAGTTGGTTTTTATGATGGAAAGGGGTGGCTGAAACCCAAACCTGACTCTAAAGCTCTGGGTATAAACAGAGCAGAGAAGGTTGTTGAAGAAATGCAGTCTGGTGGCATTTTCAACATGATCTTTGAGAATCCTGCTCTTTGTGCTGGTAACTCAGATAATTCTGCACCAAAACAAAGATCATTTTCAGTTTCTGCTGCTATGAAATTTGAAACTGGCAATGAAAGCGTAAGCAATCCAAACCTACTGTCAAAGGAAGAAATAGCCAAAGTCCTGAACGATGATTCAGTTTTTAGACTCGGACTGGAGGGCGCAGAAGACTTTGGATTAGATGCAAGCATTTTAAATGTTGCCATGATCGTAGGTTACCTGGGCTCAATTGAACTTCCTTCAACAACCTCAAATTTGGAAAATGAGAGTTTGCAGGCTATTCGTGGATGCATGAGACGTCTGCGGGCAGAACAGAAAATCCATTCCCTGGTGATGATGAAGATAATGCATGACTGTATTCAGCTCTGCAGTGACAAATCAGGTGTCGTGGCAGAATATCCTGCAGAGAAACTGGCATTCAGCGCTGTTTGCCCAGATGATAGAAGATTCTTTGGACTAGTTACAATGCAGACAAATGATGATGCAAGCTTGGCTCAAGAAGATGAAGGGGTTCTGAGGACATCTTGCCATGTTTTTATGGTGGATCCTGAATTATTTCACCATAAAATTCACCAGGGTATAGCAAGACGTTTTGGACTGGAATGTACAGCGGATCCAGATACAAATGGCTGTCTAGAGTTTCCAACATCATCTCTACCTGTCCTGCAGTTTATTTCTGTCCTGTACAGGGATATGGGGGAACTGATTGAGGGGATGCGTGCAAGGGCTTTTCTTGATGGTGATGCAGATGCTCATCAAAATAATAGTACAAGCAGCAACAGTGATAGTGGAATTGGAAATTTCAACCAAGAAGAAAAGAGTAATAGAGTTCTGGTGGTTGATTTAGGAACCAATCCGAGTAAACACATTCCTAGCAGCCTATGGGAAAATCCAGTAGGAAGGGGACAAAATCAACCTGCTTCCCATTGGAATGGCTTCTGTCACGAGCAAGAGGGAAGCATTCCTTTAGAAGTAATACAGAATGATAAGTCCCAGACTGTAAGCAAACACTTAAGTCCTTCTGCTCGTGTTGAAGTGCCATTGGTTTCCTCCCGAAATTCAGTACCCCCATCAAAGAAAAATGCTGCAGGCACAGGCAATCAAAGGTGGTTGCCTGTGCATGTGTTACAAGAATGGCAGCATGGAAATGCCAGCGACCAGGAGTCGTACACGGATTCTACAGATGGCTGGTCAAGTGTTAACTGTGGAACTCTTCCCCCACCAATGAGTAAGATTCCAGCTGACAGATACAGGGTCGATGGCAGCTTTGGTCAGCCTCAGCTAAAATCTCACAAAAATGAATGGTCTAAGAAGATGTTTTGCATTCAGAACAAATTTGGCCCTCCACACAGTATTAGGAAATCTAAAGAAGACAAAAAGGTAAGACTATGTTGACATTGGTTCATAAAAATACCCCAAAAAAACCCACCTGAACCCATCATTCATGTTTACACCATAACATTTGCGTACTAAAATTTAAACATGTATTATATAATTTACAAAATTTCAGATGAAGGAAATAATACGTTTCTTTCTTGTTTGCAGAGGCGTTGCCTATTCCTCTTTAATTCAGTGCAGCTCTGGAGTTGTACTTCTGCTGGAAGTGTTGTCTGTTAGTGTTTTCTCACATTTCTTCTTGTCTCTTCATTGTTTCCAAATGTTGCAGTGGCACTGCAATGAAAGGAGACATGACAATTTAGCAACTTCAGTTGCTTTTGACCTCCAGCAGCAAAAGAATGGAAACAGTCTGGATCTTTAGTCTGGTTCTTTTTTGTAGAAGACTGGCTTACAAATGTTGTTATTTTATCTATCTAATCTACGTTGTCTATTTTTATAGAGATGTAGTCTAATCATTAGTCAAAAACCTGGGTTATAGACTTTTAACTGAATAAGACTATTTTATTACAAAAATTGACTCCAGCAAACCTCTCAATACAAGTAGCATTAAAAACTGACATCAAAAACTATTCCTTAGTGGTAGGTCACAAATCTAACATTCTGCCAGTAAGCCTGTAGTTCAAATTTTATTCCAAATTACTACTTCATCTACTTGTTTTGTCTACTATTAGACAAAGTGAGGAGATTTAAAAAAAAAAAAAAAAAGTGAGTTAGGAGTATCCAAGTACCCAACATGATTACATGCTGTTCCCTTTGTAACATACACGTTTTGCTGTTGAGGGAACTAATCTCAAGGGAGTCTGTTGTTGATAACTGGGATTTTTGTAAAGTGGAGGTCACTGATCCAACACTAACAGAATTAGTAGCAATGTTGTATCTGAAACATTTGCTGACTCCAGGGAAAGACAGAACCTTATACTCCAAATTAGTCTTTAAGAAGCTTTGTCATTCCATGAGAGGAAGTTTTGCTTATATGATTGATTCAAATGTCCATCACGCTATCCAAATGTGCTTTGAAGAAATGTGGCTTTTTTCACCCGATTAAAAATATACAGCTGCTACTCAAGTTGATGACAGTAGAGGTTCATTAGTTGTTTCATACTCTTACAAACAAAATCTTTGCAGTGTTGTGACAGTCAGTCATAGACATTTTGGGTATTAGATTGCAGAACTTCAGAATGTTTTGGTGTGAAAAGAGAAGTTATTTTATATTGCTTTTTCTACACTGTGAAGCCAAAAACTTGCACGTATATTCTTTTGTGTTCTTTTTGTGCTGACAATAAAAAAAAGTAAACTAGTACATATAATAGTTATACACTAGTGTATTGTTAAGGTGAAATGACTGCTACAGGCAGCAGTTTTCCAGACCCACGATAATGTATTTAATTTCAAGTGATCTTAAATACAAGGTGATTCACACTTTCAAAAGCCAAATAGAAACTATCCAAACAGAAACACTAAATTTGTAAACATTGCCTACCCAAACCAGCTAAGAATCAATTCTGTCTGCTACCCTGAAGATTACATGCTTCATGATCTCTGCTGACGGGCCAAGAAAAAGACCTCTTTATAGGCAGCACCTGGTACAGATGCATTGTTCCCAAGTGCTCTATGGATACTGGACCAGCTGAATTGGATGCTGCTGAAATTCCTTCAGGGTCTCTGTAAAAAGTTTGTGTCTGCAGTGTTGTCCATGATAGTAATATGGATTGCATTTTTTCCAGAAAAAAACATTTTGTGGAAATCACAAGTATACTAACGAAAATCTCATAGAAAATTTACACTTTAAGATGAAAGATGTTCTATATATGGGCAAAGAGTAACAATATTTCACCTACTGTATCAGCGTAAACCAACACTAAGTATCTCAATCTTCCCTTTTAAATCTATTTACTAATAAAATAGGCATTCTGTTCTTTGATTAATAACAAATTTGTTTGCAAGAACGCATTTAAAATGTTCCTACATGGCTTTAGCATTTAGTCTCTTCATTAAGGCTATAGAATGTCTTTTGCATTTTAGTATTGTTTTCCAGTATTATGGAAGGCTGTTGAAACTGGGAAAATCTGTTTTTGCATCTGAGAGCACTATTTCATTTTAATAAGAGAGTGATATTCAGAAATTTAGGCTCTCTTTTTGCTTTCCGTGAAGGGAGAAGTTAAGAGTGCCTATTCCAAACCATTATTCAGGTGGGTTAGATCCTGTGTTCTGGAAAATTACAGGTACTCAGCTTCCTGTGACCTTTTTAAGTGCTAAGGACTTATTTTACACAGCATGCTCAGACTCATTCCAGTCACAGAATAAAGTATATGAAGTGGCCACATGGGATTACATTCATATTTTTACAACCTAGTGGCGTAGTCTAGTGCTTCATTTGGCAGAGCAGTCTTTAAATTGCTTTTAATTAAGGTGAGTTTTTTTGTCTTTTACGTCAATACTGAAGGTAATATGTCCTGTGAGTGAGACTGTATGGAAGCCACTAGAGGGAGAAAAGATTACCAAAGCTAGAATTTTTTTGTGATGGACTCTGTACTTCCATATTACATACTGTCTTCCTTGGAGCTTTCATTACACGAGCTTCTGGATGCACTTCTGCACTAGCAGAACTGCTGTGCAGCTAAATAGCCATGATCACAGCATGTAATTCTGAAAAATACGTTGTATCGTACAATACCAGTGGGGGGTAAGATGGGCCTAAACTGTTTCCAGATTTTATAGCTGCACTTACAAACATTTGTGAATTGTACAGCACACAGGAGCAGATGTGAGAAAGCGTTTGTGCACATATCTGTTTAAAATTGCACTTTCAGAACTGAGGCTGGGAAGTGTTTCTCATGGCTAGGAACAGGTATGGTGTTTCAGAATTCACAAGGAAGGAAACACATTTTCTGAGCTTTGTTCTCCCCTTAGTGATGATGTTTTCAGCTTAAAAAGTAGAATTATGGTTAATTCTGTAATAATTGGCAAGCCCCCATTTAAAATACTAATTTTCTTTACACTGCTGTAAAGCATTTTAAAATTCAATATACATGTGAATAGTTGAGAATAGTTAAAAATGCCTAATTTGGTTGTTAGTGAATAGCATGAGGCTTTTTGTTTTGCTTTAAAATGTTCTAAGGAAATATCCCTAAATTACTGAACTCAGGTTTTCACAAAAACTGTATATCTATTTTTAAGTCTTAAATGGTTTTTAAATGGTTTCTTTTAAAATGTTTTTTTTTTTTTGGTATGTGGGAAGAGGAGAACTAAATCAGGGAAATTTTGGTTCTAATGCACGTCTTCTGACTGAGATTTACTGGAAGGTACCTCTGGCCCTGTGCACCTCTAAAATTATTTCCTGTATTAAGCTTCACATTTCTGATGTTTCTTAAAAGTGTCACATGAACAGATTTCTGTTGAAGCATCTAATGAGAATTGTTTGCAGTCTTCTTGACTTCTGTAGGTCTTAGACTGAAGTAATTAGTGGAAGGCCTGATGATGTTGCTGAAATTCACTGAAAAGGCGGATCATGGAAGGCAAGGTGCCTTTCCACCTGAGAATGACCAAGGAAGATCTCTGGTGACAAGAAGCTTCTGAATTGCTCTAAGACTGATGCTGGGTAGGGGTGTGTAGTCTTGTGAGGTCTATAAGACTAACAGACGAAGAGCCTGGTTATTGTTTCAGTGAGGATAGAATAATTCCTGCTTTTCTGTTTGTTATTCCATTTGCACTGTGCTGCCTTTGCTGTTGCATTGCCATTTTCACCTTTTTTAGCATCCCGCTGAGTTCCAGTCACTTACCTACTCACTCTTTTTGCATGATTTTTGGGTGACGCAAATGAAAAGCACCATAAGCAATATGAAAACATCAGGGGATGTTAGCATTGGCAAGGGACTTGAGAAATTGCTGAACAGGGGAGCATTCCTTTCCCTCTAGACTAAATTAATGTAATACGTTTGATTTTGTTCAACCCTCACTCTCTGTTTTCAGGCTAGTGCCTGGCCAAAAATATGTCTACCCATTACTGTTTTAAATTAAGTTTTACTGGGAAAATACTCCCTTTTCCATTGGAAAGCTCCATAACAGTCAGTTTAGTCTTTGAGTGCTCTCTCCATGAGGACAGAACCCTAGGCATTGACCTCTCACCATTTAAAAGAAAAAAAAAAGTTTGTTTTGATATTGTGGCAGTGAATATAACATTGAAGATCAAAAGAGGTTTTACAACCTGAGCCTGATAACTAGCATTTGGGCAGGTTTATTCCAAGTGAATATGACAAGTAGGACAAATTATATTAAAATGTAATTACAAAGTTTTTCAAAAATTTGGATATTGATTTTTAGAAACCCTTTCTGTTTCACATTTGTTGCAAGACTTCTATCTTGACCACATTATTGTTTGTGCTAATGAAAAGTGTGAGTTTGTAACTGGATCGTATTTGTAGATCTTAAAGGAAGACAAAATAGATAATCTAAATAGATAATCTCGTTATCTGACATTCACTGGACAATAGTATTGCAAATGTATATATATGCACACATATATATATTCTAAACTATAGAATGTATCAACTGCTTTGAATCCTCATAACTTAAGTTACTGAAAATATTGTAAAAATGTAGAAGAGAGAAGACAGTTAAGTAGTACTGTGGGGTTCACTAATACATCTTTCCTTGCTAATATATTTCCTGGGTAACTATTATATATTATCATTACTCTGTTTTGATCAGAAGTTTAACTGTAACTACTTCAGAGTTGTCTTTGTTTCCAAAGCAAGTGTTATGGAAGAAGAAATGCTGTTAAGTTAAAAATGGATTTTCTTTTTTTGGATGAAAATTTGTAATTTGCTTCAGATACAAGAATTTCAGTTTTTTAATGTTGGTAGCTGGATGGTAAACTGACTGCAAAACAGATATTTTAAATGCAAAAGGAATGTTGGCAAAGCTGTGTAGTTCCCATATTTGTATTTTCTTGTATAATTATATGTTTTTTCTCCTTTCCTTTACAATTCCGTTTGCTCACTAGCTTAAATTGTTCTGCCACAGCTGTTTAAAAAATAGAATTAATGGCATCTGGATTGCTATTCTTATGCAGTACAATTTAATATTATCCTTTGGAATTATAGGCTTTGATCTGGTTTGAGATGTACATATACACCTAAAGAGAACTCAACTGAAATCCCAAACACCAAGCTAGATCTGAGAATGTGCCAGTGTGAGTTAATCTGCAAAGAGGTATTTATAGGAAATAGGTCCTCTGATATATTTTGCTATGAGAAAATGAAAAGCAATTACATGTTTAGTAATTTCATTCAGCCTTTTCATGTCTTCTAAAATTATTTTTAAAAATGGTCAGTTCTAAGATCTTTAAAGTGTATGAGAAGTTAAAATAATTTGTGTGCTAGAAAGAAAATAGTGTGGAGACAATAGCGCAGAATGAATTGTAATAATGAAAAATGGTTTAATTTTTACATTTTAAACATAAAAGCTTTGAGATAAGAGATTATAAAGTTATTGTCTGTACAAAGACGGATCTGAATTCCTCTCAGTTGAGAAAATTTAGAGAAGAAAAGGAGCTGTAAAATACCAGTTCTTCCCTGGAGAAATAGATCCATATGGAATAAAGGTCTTTAATCAACAAAAATAAATATGGAATTTCTAAAACTTACCTGAAGTGCTACTTTTCGGCACTCCTGATATCACTTGATTTATACATTCCACAGTTTAATGGTGTGAAAAGAGAACACCACATAATTGTACTTTCCATATAGTTTCATTTCATACCTGCTAATGTTTGTCATGAGAAATACTGACAATATTACTCTCTTTTTATTTTCTCTTAGTGATTTTATTTTGTTTTAAACCTCAACCACCAATAACGTACTTTCCAGTCAGAAATCAGCTTAGTCTTCTACTGTCCAAAATTTTTTTCATAATTGTAATATAATTGGTTGCTCTAATATTATTTTTGAGATGGGTTGACCAGAGCTATAAGCACTTTTAAAAATGTGTGGGTAGACAATGTATTCAGAAAGCTTATTTCTTGATTTCTTTTGCATTTCTGATGATTCCTGATCAGAATTTTGAATGCTACTGATTATTGGTCTATACTGATTTAATGTTCCCAGCTAATGCCTACCTAATGTTCAAGATGATTTGGAGCCAGTTGTTATGTTGTCTGTGATCGCAATTTTCTCCATATTTTTCCCTAGTGTACTAAGGTCTTTCTATGATGTTACTATTTAATCTGCATTAATAACATCAATATTTATGTGTTGTTTTTTTTTTTTCTCGAAAAGGGATTAGGATAGTACTGAAGTGTAGATGGTCTGTGTTTTATGCCTAATATCCTTCGTATGGGAGACAAGCAATGAATTTCATTTACTTGGATATTCAGCATGACAGGACAGTCTCTTTTCTATGTCTTCTGGGAGTGCACAGAGATCTTACATGAAATTTTACATCATTCTTGATTGTATTATGGGTCAAACTGCCATTTGAAATGCTACTGTAATGGTTAGAAGGCAGTGAAATGTGTCATTATCATCTGATTAGGAAAGAAGTATTCTTAGAAGTGATCAAATCTATTGACTAGTAATGGTGAATAATAACATTTGCATTCTTTGTCACACTGGTGTCCCCAAGCATACCCCCGCCAAAAAAAAACAAAACGAAGACCAGATCCAAAACCATTACAGGATTTTAATGTATTAAAAGCGTATTAAGGTGTATTAAAGCTTGTGGAAAAGCTGACAGTAAAGTTTGAATTATGCTAGACCTTTTTAATTAACCCTCTCTCACCTAATCCGGTTTTGTGAGGTGATGTCTGTCCATGACGATGGCAGCAGTGCAGGGCAGCCTGAAGGCTGTTACTTTGTTATGGTTTTGCCCATAGCACATGGGGCCTTCTCTATCAGCTTGTACCCCAGGACTTACTGTTTCTGTGCCTGTTGTGGTCCAGGCATCTGGACCACAACCAATTCTTTTCCCGGTTCCCTCCCAGATTCCTCTATCTCTTTCAGGACACGAGTGGCCCTGACCGAACACATGCCGTATTTCAATCCATCCTGTTCTCGGGCCCCACAGACCCTCATTTTACAAGTCCTGCAAGTTTCACTGTCAGTTTTGGGTGGGGAGCAGGCGACGCTGATGGGATGGGTGAAAAAGGGGGGTCACGGCCTGCAGACTGCTCTGCACTGCTGTAGTGGGGTGGTCCCTCAGCCAACAGGACCCACAGTCAGGAGAATGGATGCTTAGGGATGGTAGTGGACAGGAGAGGAAGATACAGCAACATCATCCAGAGCAGGATTTCAGACTAATATTGACAGCAGAATAATATTTGCATCAACTACTTTTTTGTGTGTGTGTGTGTGATCCTTTCACTATTTTTTGAGATTTTGTGCCCTGACTATATCGGCATTACTGTGGCATCCCTGTTTCCTATCCCTTTTCAAAAAGGTCTAAATTAGAAACTTTCTGAAGTCTTAACCTGCATTTTTTATAAAGGCAAACTGCTGATCCAGACTGACTCTTCTGCTGCTTAACAGCCGAGAGTAAGTTTGGCAAGTTTTGAATATCTGCAGAAGTTTCAGATTATACGATGAGTGTATCTGGGATCCAAACTGTTATGCACTTTACCATACAAAGTCATACAGTCAAACCTAAGCTTCAATAGCTGGAAATAGGAGTAGGACAAATTAAAATTTGATGATTTTATGGTTAGTATGATTAAGCTCTGTGACACATAGAATGTACCAAATTCTACATTAGTTGAGCTCCTTAAATTGAGACATTTTAAATGGTGGTTTTCCTTTTTATTTTTAATCTTTTTTTTGGCAATAGCATCTCAGCTGTGAAGATAAGCACTCTCCTTTTGTTATGTGCTTTTAGAGGCAATTTAGCAGAAATCAGTACTCAACTAAAACTTGTATAGATGCTCAGAGACTCAGAGAGTTTTTGTTAAAAATTCAATTCATTAGACTTTTTAGTATAGGGAGATGCTTATCTGGGGAGTAGTTGTCTCTCTGGAGCAGGACGGCCAGCTGCTGGTAGTGATGGTTGTTTCTGTTGCGAGTATGGTTTAGAAGGATCGTATAAAACTCCCAAAACTGTTGTTGTGGTGAACTTTTCTAATCCAGCCAGCAAGCAGTTCTGTGTGACCATTCCTGCATGTGCATGCTCCTTTTGTGTTCTCTTAAATGGTCAGCACAGAGGATAGTACACTTGTTCCACCTGAACAGGAGGAGAAACATTTTCTGTCAAAATTAGCACGTACCACTAATGATATTTTTGTCTTTGAGCTTTTAGAACTTTGTCCACGACATTCAATTACTTTCTTACAATTTTTTGTTCAAGCATTTAAAAATATTTCACTCATGTGCCTGTGAATCTTGTGAGATTAACTTCTGTTGTGAAACAGTTTTGAAAGCATTTGAAATCATACTTTGTAAACGTAGAAGACCAGGTTTGTGAGTGTTTTTTAAACTTTTTAGGTTAGGTTCCCTTCTTATATTTTACCTTTCCTTCTTGCTGCTCTTCCATAGAGCAGCCAAAATCTCTGTCCCATAAGATTTAGCCCCTTTAGTTTCCTCTCAACATCACAAACTGTAATGTGTTTTCAATGAAAATACCAAATCTGCTAAAAGCTGGCCTAAAGCCTCACAGTTTTTCTTTCTCCTTTGTCCCCCTTTCTGGATTCCTGTTGCCAGCTTACTGTATTCTGTCGTTGTCAGGGATGCCTGAACTACTAACAAAAATCTTCCCCTTCCTTAGCTTCTTGTACTCCAAAGGCTGCCAGTGCCCTCTCCTCGCTACCCGCTTCCTGCACCTCCAGCTTTAAAACTTGCTCCAGAGGAGAGGAATCTCATTGTTTTATTACCAATATCCAGATACTTATTAGTAATGCCCAGACTGTAGAGAGACACAAAGACTATTTAGTACAAAATGGAAATTTCAGGTTGTTACCTATGACTTGTTACAACACGTAACAGTCTACAAGTGCATTGCTAGAATGTGAAAGAGCACCATACAGCTCATGCCATTGCTGGGAATTTCTTTAGGAGGATTGAAGATGTTTTCTAAAGGTGTTTGGTTTCTTTGGGTTCTGAATAATTGATAAGGTTTCGTCAACTTGCTTCTGTGCACTCAGGCTCCAGGTTAGAGTATCATATTGGCTAACATAGTTTCACGTTGCATTTCTTTGGTAGCACCAGCTTAAAAGAGTTCCTGTCGTGCTCAGGCAGGAGTTGGCAGTGAATATCCTCAGTTGTGTTGGCATGACTGTCTGTGGATCTGCCTTATAAATAGGATTGTTTCATTTGATAAATTGCATTTTATTGTTAGTGGAGATGAGGGGACAGCCTGCTGCAATTTGTGAGCTTGCATGAGTGGTCAGAGGTACATGCCAAGACCTTAAGCAAGCATAGCCACTGAAAATGTTATATGGAACTACTGCCTACCTTGTTTATCCCTTGAAGTTCTTTTCAAGTGCTCATCCTTTTTCTTTCTGTCTTTAAATAATTACAGTTCTGCAAGTCACCTTATATTGGATCATTTTTGTTCTTTCTCTCCATCTGTTTGCAGTCTGACATGAGTCATGTGCTTCTTCACTCCCTCTGTCTTGCTAATACATAAAGTACAACATTTTCCACTTTCCCATTTGTACTTTTCTTGTACACCTTTCTTGTTATCAGACAGAAACTCTTCTGACTTGGACATATTCACAAACTGCTGTTATATCAGTCCTCCTCTAGTTTTCAATGCTTTTCTTGTCAAGTAGATTAAGAGGTAGCTCATCCATAATGCCAAATAAGCAGGTTAAGCATTAAATTAAAAAAAGTATTTAAAGGGAAAGAAAGGCTATAGTTTGGTTAGTGATTGATTGTTATTTCTGAGGACTGTATTTGCACCTGCCATTTCCTGTTAGCCTAAGAAAAAGGAGTGATCTAGTCATATAATAAAAAAAAAAAGTTGCACAGACACCATTCATTGTCCTTTTTCTCTTATGATTATACATTTAACTGGTATTGCAATCCATACTAGTTCGTAATTTTTACTTTTTTTATATGAGTAGAAAAAGAATGGATTTTTTTAGAGCATTAGTGCTTTAATTCCTTTAATCCTTTGTTGTTTTTCCTCTCCATCTGCCAAAGCATAACAGGATAAAGGCTTTTAGAGATATGTTCTTTTATACTTTCACCGTGATAGACAGTAGTAGTAGGGTTGCAAGTTATCTGTGTTGCAGATAGGAGAGGATGTGCTGGTTTAGCACATGCTTTTCACTGATCAGCTTGTTTTCACAAATTCTTATGCTTTTTCTGTTGGCTTCTGGATTCATGAAATTCCTAAAATGAAGACACTTAGTGAGGTGTCAGGTGGACTTCAGTTTCTAATTCTTAAATTTTTTTTTAAAATTTTCTTAAATATTTAGATATTTTTAGTTTTCTTTTACAGATTTATCAACACAGTATTTCTGGAAGAGAATCTTTAAGGCAGCATAATAAACAGTTCTAGGGCTTATAGGCAATTGGTACTTTAAAAAAAACAAACAACCCTACAGCCTAGTGTTCATGTAGCAAATTTCAGTGTTTTGGTTGAGCAGCTAACAGAGAATGAAACAGCACTTTTTTCATGGAATGGTTTGGGTTGAAAGGGACCTTAAAAATCATCCAGTTCCAGCTCCCTGCCATGAGCAGGGACACCTTCCACTAGACCAGGTTGCTTAAAGCCCCGTCTAACCTGGCCATTTTGTTGGTCATACAGTGTTTTGTTCTGAAATGTTTTTACTTCATTTAGTGTTTTTTAGTATCTGTTTAATAGTGTAATAAAGACTTTCAGAAGTATGATAATTTCTTTATGGCTAACAGACTGCAAAATTTACATTAACATCAGTCACTGCATTAGCAATCTCTCTTGGCTTAAATACTGCAGATTTCTTTAGCTGTGCTGATTAGCACATTCTAGTTTCAATGGCTGTTTTCTCTTCAAGTCACGGATGCTATTATTTCCAGCTCTTCAGAGTCCCATGAAAAACATTTGCCAAAATGGTGCTATTTGCTTAAGTTACATGATTCTTTATTTATTTGTGTGCATGTGTGTGTGCACAGCATTTTTTTAAATTGATTTGCAGAAGGAGGTCTGCCTTCATAGTCTGAATGTCTGGAATAGAGTCAAGAAAAGATGAAAAGGGAGACTTCCCGGGAAATTAAATACTTGTGAATTGGAGTCTTTTTTTTTTTCAGTAATGCCTTCCTTAATTTCCTAGATTATTAATTTGATTCTTCAGAGCAAGGAAGATATTTTTGTCAGTTGAAAACGATTTCTCAGTTGCAATTGTTATCCAGATGTGGGTTGAGGAAATGGTTAGCTTAGTCAATTTTTATATTTTGTAATCATTGCTTAAGCAGTGTTTTATTCTCAGGGCCTCTTTTTTTTTTCCTCCTGCTCTTATCTTTACTGTTCCATCCAGGGCTCAGTAGTGAGTTTTCTATAAGAATGTCAAAACCCATAAATAAAAACTTTGATTGGGATATTAATTTACTTTCTCTTTTCTATTACCACACTATTTGCAAGTGGTTTTTTGTCCACTCTCCCTCTTTCTCTTTGTTATGCTTCTGACCACAAATAGGTAAGCAGTGCTTACTTGCAAAATGGGGCATCCGGTGATAATTAATCTTATCTAGAATCTGCTTCTCAGTGGAATCTAATTAGATTTGTCTTTAGGCAGTTTGTTCCTCTTCCTTCAATTTGTAATGGTACTGTTTCAAAATGTTTTGAGTGTATGTTCTCTGGGTGCCTGTCTTAATCTCCCTGAATCAGACATGGCAGTCTCTACTATTTAAACATATACTGGACAGTTTATGTTCTTTTTTGGGATGAAATAGAATGAAAAGTGAAAATGTATTCGTTATTCAAAATAGATATGCCTGCTATTGATAGTTTTTTCCTTTTTTTCCCTTTCACCACTTTTCTTGTATGAAAGATGAAGTTCTCTGAGGGATGCATCTCAGAGAATGCACGTGCTCTCATTTGAGAAGCACGTGAAAGACCATTAAGCAGAATCCATACTATGTACCTATTTCATTAGTTTCAAAATACAAGTTGTATTTGAACTAATGATATTGTTAATTTGCTGAGCTGTTTGTAGTCTGAGAGTTTCATCACTAATTCTCAGATTAAAAATTTAAAAATCATAGAACTAGTGTGGTCCTACTGGACTAGCAGTGAAACCTAGTAGTTGTACACATATATTCACGTTGTTTTAACAGAAACATTGATCACTTTTAATGCTGAATAAAGTTGGACTCTCAAGCCTGTTGAAGGGATGAACTCTGCTACATACTTTGCATCTAGATTCCTGTTTGTTGTGTTATGTCTTGACATTTCTATGAGCTTGTGAATACTGAAATACAGAAACTGTTGTGAATACTGGTGATGGTCCAAGCCCTGTTGCTATAGAATAGTGTTGTCTCCATGGGAATTAGCAAACAGGCAGACATCTTCTGTTGGATACCTTTTATTGCAGTGAGGAAGCTGTATCGTACTCTTGCTCCCTTTCTCTGCTTTGTGTGAGTGGTTGTTAGCATGAGATTATGAGATGTGAAATTTGTGGTTGTTCTTTTGATTAATGTGATGTATGTAGACTTTCCAATGATTGATCAAAGGGATACCAAAATATTTCAGAATGGGTAGAAACTTGCCCGAAAGAAGAAATGAACCCAAATAGAAAATTTAATAAATATTACAAACTTGCCAAATAAGCAATTATAAAAGTACTAATATATACATTTTTAAGCATACTAGATGAAGAAAGATGCTGAAATGAAAGAGGATAAAATTTACTCTGATTTAAAGTCTTTCATTTTCTAAAGCAAAAAAGCATCAGTAGACAGGGAGGAATTTTCCCCACTTTGGATGTTACAGTGAAAGGCATCCAAAATTTCAGGCACATAATCACAAGTTTTCATAATGTAGTGAGTTTATGTACATCTGCTTAGCACCAGTCACTGACTGAGTGCCTAATTTTAGGTTTAAGCTTACACTTTGCTGTTTGGCATAAACTTGATATGTACATGCTGAGTAGCTTAACTGACATCTGGTGACTTTTTAAGGAGAAGGAGTATGATTATGTGGACAAGAGAAAACCATTAGATTTAATTACTGCAGCACCAGTTGTGGTAATGGAACATCCAAGTGAGGTACTCTTGTTCCTTAGAACAAAACTTCCTGCATTTGGTACTGTGTGATTTTAAGAATTTGGACTTCACAGTAGCAAGGTTTTTTTTTTTTAAAAAAAGGAATAGTTAAAGTAAGATTTTTAAAAATATGGAGAAAGATGCCAACAGAAGCTGGGTGACATGATTTCTAGGATGGTTATTTCCTGTAGAAAAGCCAAATACCTTGTAATTGTAAATAGTTTCCAGGTAAGACAGTAAAGAGCTAGGATTGTCTTGCTTTTAATACTGACATCTAGAACATGTACACTTAAGCAACCTAACTGATATCTATACAGTAACTTAATGCTGAATGTTTAGGATATTTGACTTGAGACAGGAAAAGTCAACTTTAATAAATTTTAGTACCTGATTTTACAGGGACATGGCGAGTGACCAACTTGTATTGAAATTGTGGTCCTGTTACAGATTTTCAAATCCATCTCCTTAAAATTCAGATGCTGTCACTATGATCAGCAGTGTACTGAAATTAAAGAGGTAAAATAATCATATATGTTTTCTGTTTTGTTTAGGCTGCAAAATTTGGACATTCAATGGGATTAAATCAGGCTCCTCCCCCACGTTCTTCTGCTCGAAGATCATTTGGAAGATCCAAGCGATTTAGTATTACTCGCTCTCTGGATGACCTTGAGGTAAATAACTTTCGCTTAAAACTTAGAAGTGAGTCTTAGAGAGCTTACAGTAGATAATGGTGATCATTGCTGAAAGTAAGTAAAATAATAAAGTTACTAATCATCGTATCACATTTTTCTGAGAGGAATGGAGATTTCAGGTTATCAACCTATTTTTTCAGTATTTCAGTATTTCTTCAACAGGTTACATTGATGCCAGCAGTGTTACATTCGCCACCAGTTTTTGTGGGGAATTTTGACTTTATTTTTCCTATCACAGTTTGTTCTGTGTAAAGCAGAACAATATAGTTTTGCTGATCAAAATGGTCATAATATCTTAGAAATGCATGTATCATGATACATAAAAGAATCAAATGTTCATTATATTCTGGTTTTTGTTTAGCTGACGAATTTTGACAGCAGTTGAGAAAAGTTGAAAAATCACCGTGGTGATTTTGGGTCTTTCTAAGTGTAATATAATGCTATTTCACATCTGGTATAACATGAGCTGATGCCTGGGCCTCACTGGCCAAACCATATGGATTTGAGTGAAAACAAGGAATGAAGAGCCCTCCTCCTGCTCTGCTCTAGGAACCACCTGTAGGAATATGGCTTCATTATATCTTCTAGTGTGCCTCCTCAGGAAAACCTGACCTGGACAGATTTTTCCCTTACCCCTTTATCATGCTTATCTGGAAGAAGGTTGGTGGCTGGGGAGAAACAAAAATATGTGCAGAGCTCTTGGCATAAGAGCCATGGAATACACGTTATACTGCTCTTCATCACAGGAGGGAATGTGGCACACGGAGTCCTCTAAATGGGAAGGAGGTGTTTAAAAAGCATTTGAGATGGGAGGAGGAAAGGAGACAATCTGAGTTTTCTGCTGGAGGAAAATGTAGGAAGAAAGGCATTTCACTGACTCTCCTTTAGAGTCAGGAGACTAAAGGAGAAGGGAGCTCAGTGCACTGGATTTTTAGGGAGCAGAATATATGGAGAAGCTTCTGGTGTGCTTAGGGAATGCAGGTAGGAAGTGTAATTACTTATTTCTCAGTTTTTTTAAAGTTTTTTTGTTGTGGTCTATTTCTGTCTTGTCTGAAGTGTCTTGTTTTAAATGTCTTGATTTTTTCTTTTCTTGTCATGGAAAATGCTTTTTCATTTCTTTGCACTCATAACTTTAATCCTGTAAGTGCATAATTTAAACAAACACAGCTAGATCCTCTGGATAAAAGGGTTTGGGAACCATCCAGCTACATCTTTCTTAATCAGAAAATGGTGATTCTTCTAAATTGAAAAAGGATGCTGCTATATATTACCAGTTTTGACAGAATTTCTGGTTGCAGTAAGAGAGAATCCTCTCAGAATATCAAAGAGTCTAGTGCTAGTTATTCACGTGCAACAAGAAAAACAATTCATTCCACGTTCTTCCACATTGAAATTTCATCCAGGTTTATGTGCACACCTCATATTTTGAGTGTTTTAAACACTAAGAATAAAATTTAATTTCTGTTGTTGGAGCTGTTGTTGCATAAATATTGATTAAAATAGGGACTTATCATTAATTTCAGAAAGATGTCATAGTTTCTGGCCTAAAAAGTCCATTTTTCTCGTATTATGTCTTAGTTGATATTCATTAGTGTATGTAAATTGAGTAGCACCAAGAGGAGGGATTAAGAATCTGTCCCAATGTCCTAATTGTTACAGCAGTTACTTTGGATGGGGAAACTTACATTCTAGGTCACAATATGAATTGGACAAAGGAATAATCTGTATTAAAATCTATTTGGATGAATGCCCTTACTACATGTAGCTATTTGGGTGTGGACTGTTCTCTGTCCATTACTTCTTCTCTTGCTCTGCACGCCGCTGGAGAACGATATCCCAGCCTCCAGGAGAAACAGCAACCCAGAGAAGAGTTTCAAAAACTTCACAAGTCAAAGTAGTATAGTGTTGAGGTATTTTAATTTTGGTTCAAACTTTTAACATTGCTACTGCAGCACTTGTCCCAAGTACTGGTACGCTAAGTGTAGTAGAACACAATGTTGTTAGTGCATGTTTAGTTTATTTCAGGCCATCTATTTAGAGTTGCTGGAAGAGGAAATAACAATGCCAGGAAATTCTTAGAGACTCCACCTTTGGGATAATGACCGTGAACATATTGTATAGGCTACTTGTTTGCTTTTGTGTTCTTCCCAGTTAGCAGAATGGATAAGGTACTAATCCAAACGTGAATTTCGAAAGTTGATATGCTTCTCTGAGCTTGTGGCTCTGATTACTGCTGGCATCCTACTTAATCTTCTAAATTGAGCAATGTAAGTAAGTTCTACGGAGTTTCTTCTATGGGCATTTGCTGAACACTCTTTACTGCTTACAGGTCTAAAGAATGCTGTACTTGGATTTTTTGTTTAGGTATGAACTTGCTCCTTTTGTCTTTGGAGCTGCCATGCGTGTGAAATACCAGCCATGAGTGTTGCTGTCTACTACCATAAGGTGGCGTGATTTCTTTGGAATGAGTTATTTATTTATTTCCAAAAGATCTGTCCAAGTATAGAGCATATTTATAGATATATCAATAAATAAAAACGTGATTGCAAAAGGAATTTTCATTTTTTCTTTTAAATTGCTATATTACGGCTGACTATGCGTGCACAGACAATATTCATATAAGGTTAGAATTAGTTAATGATCTAGTTGCCTCTCCTTAAGCATTTTCCTCTTACATGCAGAAGCTGTATTTTACATAGAAGAAAATAGATAAGTTCATAGGGTTAACCTCTAGGTGCTGCTTTTACTAATAGAACCTATATTCAAGATTATTTTAAATCTGCGGGGATCAAAATAGGATGAGAGTGCAAGATTAATGGTGCAGTTATGCTACAACTCTGGTAGAAAAAATGTCTCACAAAATATAAAATACACAGTTTTATTTCTGAACTGTGGAAATTGTGGTGGTTCACACCAGGGCAGATTATGATTGTCCTGTAAAGTTGGAACTGAATTCAGAAAATGAGCATGTCTAATATATGCCTTAGTTGTGTTGTTTTCATAAGAAATGCATTTAGAACTTTTTCTTTAGTAAACTACAAGAAATCTGGTTTTGTTGAGAACAGATTTCTCTATGTAACAATGAATTTTCCTATGTGAATAATTTGTCTTTATGAAATAGTGTCCATTAACAACCATGTCAAAATTCTATGATTTGCACTAATTTTACTTTCTAGCACATTTCGGTTCATATTTTCAAGGTGTAACTTAAGTTAAAGGGACCTTATAATTATTTAGTATTTGGATTAATGAGAGGGCATGATCCTATCTTTCTTCCCACTTTTCTTCCCTGTAGGTAAATGCCACTGCTCTCATCCTCTTGCACAATTCTGTCCCTTCAGAGGTGTTGTTTATAAATTTATAAGCACATTAAAGGTGTGACTCTGTGAGACTGCAGAGAGTAGAACACAACCTATGTAATAATTTAAATTTAACAGAGTAATTCTTTAATTCATAAACAGTTTTGGAAACAGATTCCATAACACTTTTCACTGTAGCTTGTTCCATCGATCTTTTAATTTTTCTTGAAGTCTATAAAAATGGGGGAACCTTGCAGTATTGTCTTGAAGTCAATTTAGGTTCCTCCTCACGAAGGAGAACATTCAAAGCTGTTTTTTCCTGAAAATAATTTTGTTACTTGTACTTTTGGTATTTCTCTGTGGTTAAAAATAGGACAGAGTAGTATAATGAGAGATGTAATCTCATAGGGAAATAAGTGTCAGGCTCTTGGAGTATTGTTAAATAATCATTTAATGTAGAGATATTTTTAAAATTAAAGACTATTTAATTTTTTTAATCAAATACCAGGACAAAAAAAATTATGGCTGTTGCAACTTTTCTTACTTGTTCTTATCCTGTTTTGGAAACCTTAAAGATATATCCTATACGAAAGAGAACATTTGTAGAGTTTAGTAATGTTTTCAAAGTTGGAATGTATCATGTATGCCTTTTAAAAGTCGAGCGAGGACTTTTGTTAGAATGTTCCATCTTAATTATAAACATTAATAATGTAGTATTATTAGGTGTTATTATAGATAATAATGCTTGATTTTTTTTTCCTATTTTGTTAATTCCACTGAATCAACTATTTTTTTTGCATTTCATCTGCTAATTGAAGGCACACAAGACATCTCTTTGATTTGAGGTTTTTATACTAATGAATGACATGTCTCTGCTGGATATTAGCTTTGGCATCTGTGGGTGGCAAAACCCCCTAAATGCTCATTTGACTTAGTAAGGAGTTTTTAAGTGGATACCTGTCTTTGGTTGACTGATTTAAATAATCAGACAAAGCCTACACAGGGAGATAATAGCTTATATTAGACCAACTAGTATGCTAGGAAAATCAGACAGGAAGAACTAAACATGCCCCAAACTTTTCCCACCCTGTCAGATAATCTAATAAAAAGTATTAACTCTCCCTGCAGAGGGTGCTGACATTCTGAGATCATCACCACGGCCACAACGCCGCCACTATGGCCAGTATAACTACGTGATTTAAATCAAGAGGCCTCTTCAGCCTCAGCTTAATAATAGTGAATTTAAAATTTGAAAAGAATGTATCTTTTTGTCTTAGATTTCATGAATTCTTTTAGAGCTATGATAACTTAACCATGGGCTGCCAGTTCCACTGTGTAGCACCTTGAAGTATTGTGTCTTTGGCACCATTTTGTCCTAATTTTTATCTGAGATAAAACCAACTAGTGAACAGTTTTGCTGTCAGCTTTCATGAAGGTGGGGGAAAGGCCAGTTGTGAAGCAAGAGAAAATCTCCATTTTTGTATGTAAAAGGTAGTTGTGTTTTATAGGATGCTAATAAGAGAGTTCATAAAGGGTTAATCCAGTCTCGTATACGGATATTCTGAAGTCTGAGTGTTAACACAGACCAGCCCCTGACACTGCTGTTTTGAAAGCCTCATGGATTTGTGCCCACAGCCTAAGCTCTTGCTTCTCTTTTCCCTTTGCTAGCACCAGGGGTCAGCTTTGGAAACAGTGCAAAGTGATTCCACAGTCCCTTGCTGTGCTAGCGCAAACCCTCTCGCTAAACTACCGTACAGAGCTTTAAACAGTGTAAGATAGTCATGACATTGCACACTGATTTCTTTGCTTTGAATTACTGTAATGTATGTGGTCAGTAAGGCTTTGAAAGTAAGGCTTTGAAAGCATCCTGTGATTTCTGCCAGGCATTCTTCTGCTCTGTTCAGGCCTTTGGCTGTTGCAGTCCTGGCTGGAGTTGTTCACCTGCTGGGCAGCGTAGTGGTTGTGCACCTGTGCTGGGAAGTGGAACACTGCCAGGACACAGGGGCGGGCTGGGGATTGCAGTGTTTGTACTTTCACACTGTTAGAGTTGTCACTTATGTGGCTTCATCCTGGGCCAACTACTGTATTTGCTCAAATGATTTTGGACGTGATTTGGAAGTTAGCCTTACTAGCCAGCATTACTGTGCCCAGCAGTTTAGATATGAGCAGCTTGATGGATAGGAGATTGGGAGAGCTTGGTGGCACAGCCAGAAAGCACCATCTGTCTTTGGAACTACACAATAGCTTATCATGCTGTTTATTTGACTGGTACAAATACAGCCAGGTTACCATCATCTCATTCTGGATGTTGCCTGTGTTATCTCTTAGACCTTTTTTTCCTTGCTGTCATCATTCTCTGTATGTCTCAACAGCATAATTTGGTTTCAGCATTCTCTAGACTGCTCTAGTAAGAATTTCAGACTCTCAAACATACTCTGGAGTATTTTTCAGGCTTTTACTTTGGCATATGGGATCTTATTAGGTACTTTAGTTATATCTGTTGTTACTCTCTGAAGAAGGAAATATCATGCTAGTAGTATACATTTTATTTTTCTTCACAGTTGTGCACTGGCACTACTGTTAAGCTTTTGCTGGTATTTTATACTATACTGTAATTTTTAAAATATTGCCACTATCTGCTCTTCAGTTCACATTTATAGACTTTTTCATGGAAATTTCTTGTGCTCCTCACACTATTTTTTAAAGTATCTGACAAAGGTGGGTTGGTCAACAGATGAATACAGTTGTGTGTAACCTCTTTATCATGAATTTGAAATACTTACTTCTAGATAGAACCCAGCATGTTAAATTGTGATTTCCGCCCCCCTCCCCCCAGACACTGGCAATAATGGGATCTATTTTCTGTCACTGTAATTGTAATTAGCATCCTTCAGTAATTTTACTGTTTTCTCCTGCTTTTGGGTTATTTTCTTTACTTCAGATTCTGGAGAAATTTGCCATGTAAATTTGCATGTAAAAAGCAGAGTAGTCAGAGAATATGCTGAGAGCTGGATCTCATCTCTGCGTTCTTCGTGAGGTGCCTATGGCAGTGCTCATCACGGCGATGCTCGTCCCATGCTTTGGTGCTTGAGAAGAAACCAACAGTGTTGCCTAGGCTGTATTCCTTCAGGAATTCAGTCCCTGTATGTGCGAAGGCAGTTGGCATTGTATGGAGAAATTTCTCCCTGAGGAAGCAATCAGTACATTGTTTGACTCTGCCACTCAAGTGCTATCCAAGCCTTATTGCCTCTGGGCTTTGCTCTCCAATACAAGCCAATTTCTGTCACAGAACCAGAGACACAAGATATGCTTTCAGGGACTAGATATTCTGCATAAATAAATCTTGTAGTAGCCAGTACCACCATTTTTAAGATGTGTGATTAAATGGACATAGGTGAATCCATATGGTGTCAACTCCTCTGATGCTGTCATGTTTGTGGAACTACAAGTTAAGGTAACCACCTGAAGCTACAGAGGAGTCACATTCCTTAGTTCAGCAATGTAAGGTATTGGACTTTGGGTTTGGCTCTGTTCTTTTGGTTCTGGTTTCTTTGAGTAGTGATAAAACAGTCAGTGGTCACACAAGTGGAACTCTTGGTAGGTGGCAATGTCTCAGGGCTGTCGTTCTCCCATACCTTTGGTACCTTCTTTTAAAATTGGGCTTACTCTCTTTGAATTGAAACTTCCCTCTTCTGGGTCTAATTCATGAGGCATATGACATTAAGGTAAAATAATAGCTTACTGCACTGGGGTCTGTTTCTGAAATGCAGAATTATTTTCTGCTTACGGCTGGCCCTTGCCTCAGTTTCTTACGTTACATTTGTTGATTCAAGGACATCTTTTTAAGGCTTCTCTCAAGAAGGTGAGCAGTGAGGTGGAGTTACTGCAGGTAATAATGACAAGAGCAGTCTCTGAATATGAGAGCAGGCTGCTTTTATAAGACTGAATGACTGGACAACAAAATTGCAGATGAAAATGTATGCAGATAAATGTAAAGCAATGCAAATGAGGTGAAATAGCCCTAGCTGCATATATCAAATGATATATATGTCTCTGAAATTACTGTTTCCTCTCAGAAGTGAGGCCTTTGAATTATAAGGGAGAGTTGCATGGAAACATTAGCTCAGTACAGTAGTAATGAAGCAAAATCCTATATTATTAATTTTTAGGGAAGTAATAGATGAGTCCATTGTATACATTTGTGGTTTGTCCGTACCTGGTCTCTTTATTTTAAAATGTTCTGATATATTAGAAGAAAAGATTCAGAAAGGTGTAAGAAAGTGCAAAATCATGGGTGGCATAGAAGAAGTAGGTGGAATTGACTGCTCACTCTCTCCTTTGGGACAAGAAGTCGGCACCTTTAAGTAAAGGTAGCTGGAGCTAGGAGCAAAACAAACAGGAGAACACGAATGTTCATGTAGGAGGTGAGTCGGTCTGTGGGATGCCTCACCACTGAGTGCTGTGGATGCAAGAAATTTGCATGTCCTGGAGGGAAAGTGGACAAGTATTTGGAAAAGACAGCCACTGGGGATTATTAAGGAGACAGGCCACGCCAGGTTCGGGAAATTTCCTGAACTAAAATTACCTGGAGTCTGCGAGAATGTAATCAGGGAAATGTCCTATATGTTGCCCTGTGGTGCTCATAGGTAGACTTCCATATGTGGCCGCCACTGGAAACTTAACAGTGGGTTTAATAAACCTGGTTGGAACTGATTATGTTTGCAGACTCGAGGGTGGACATCGCTCCTCCTTGACTGGGGTACTGTGGGAGTACCCTTGGCACAGGAACCTGCGTTACCTTTCACTTGGCGTGGGCTTGTTTGTTTGTAAAGTACGGGGCTCACTGGCTGTGGTATCTCCTGGTGCTGGGTCACTGCCCGGGGTGCTGGGAGCATTCCCTGTTGGTGCTGCAGCTCCTCGTGGAAGAGGGCCCCGGCCGCTTCCCTGCTGAGAGCTGCTGCCGCCAAACAGATTGCCCATGCAGTTCCTGGGTGGGAATGAGGAACTGGGCGACTGGTTTTGTGCCTCTCCACCCCTGCCCTCCCTTGGCTGCTCTTCCTGTTACCTGGTACGTCTTCTTGTCATGTCACATGCTAATGGGGTTAAGGAGGGATTTTTGCCCTGTGAGACCCGGTTAATGTCAGGAAATGAATTAAGGCTTTATTGAATGAACTGCATTGGTATTTCTAAAGTGTAGTCACAGAATACATACGGCACAAATGATAGCACTGTAGCTGTCTGTGAATTGTTTCTGTCTCTGTCTCCATGCTTAAACTGCTGGGATTTTGGCTAGGAGTTGGTAACATTTAATGTTCACTGTCCTTATGCATTTATGAGTCTAGTGAAGTTTAAAAAAAAGAAAGAAAAAACCTGAATCAGCTGTGGAGCTTCTACTAGATGACCTATTGCTTTTTTTTCAGTATTAAATCATCTAAACATTTTGTAAGTACTTCTAATACTTAAAAAAATACCTTGAAAAGCCCATCCTCTACTTCTTTCTCAACTGAGGAATTGCTGGAGGATGGTATTTAAGGATTACTGTTGGGCATGCATTTCTGTCTGAAAATGCACAGATATTGCTGGTCTATCTGGAGAGTAGGTGTGGTATTGAAAATTATGAGAGTAATGTTTCACTTGGAACACGATCCTTGTAAATGCCAATGCCCTGCTTACTCAAAAGAACACGGAACATTTTGGTAGGATGAGATAGGTTGCACAATATGCATACATGTGATTGTAATCATACTGAGGCACGTACCTACATGCCAGAAACTGCAAGAAATCTGCTGTAAGTCTTACAAGTTTTAACAGTATTTTTTAAAAAAGTATTTTTAGGTTATATTTTAAGTATTTTTAGTAGGGATTGATGACCTAGTTCATTCAGGTAATAACCTCATCAGAAGGGGAATGTATTAAAAAATGAGAATACTTTGGTGAGAAAATGCTGTTGACTCAATGCTTAAACAAGTTTGGACAAACCTTTACAACAGAGTCCTGTTGGCCCTTGCTGAATGTATTTTACATTAGCAGATTCCTCAGCAATGCTGTTGTCTTTACAGAGGCTTTATTGTTACACAGGGCCTGCCTAAACACCATTTTGAAAGCTGCCTGTTCCTTTTGATGAGAAGATACAGAACCAGTATTTGAGGGCGGAGAATGTGCTGGGGAGGGAGGAGAATGGGAGAGGTGTTGATAGGGCAACAGACAGAGAAGCCTCATTTTTTCACTGGACTCTGGAAGAAGTAAATATGTGTTCAGAAAGAACGTAATAATAAAGTTGAAGGGGCTGTTTCTTAACAATGAGATATTAAACCATTTATACATGGAGAAAACTTTTACTGATAGTCAAGTGTCTGTAAGTATAAAGTTTTGTTTGTCTAAAGCGAACAGAAAACAGGAATATGTTTTAACGAGTAGCCTTCCGAGCTAAGAAATCTTGCAGTGAAATATGATAAATTATGCTTCTAAGGATTCAATGAGGTTTTAAAGAGACAAAGTTTGTAAGTATAAGTATTTAAGTTGACTTTATATGTAAGCTCTATTATGAAATTAAGAAGATACCATTTTTATAGACATGTTTTAAATCTCTTTTGCAGCATTGTATTGCTTTTAAAATGTGGAGTGAGTGTATTAGACATACAGATACTTCTCTAAGTTTTCTATAAATCTTTCACTTAATTTTCATTATACTTGCACATGTTTCTGCAAAGCAAGAATGTCTTGTTATAAAGTTACCTTAAATTGTTACAGCTTTTTTTTTAAGATGTGCAGCTAAAGTTATTTTTCTTCTTCCAGCTGGATTTTCATCCAATAAAACAGAATCCAGATGGTATGAGTTATTAAAATAACTGAAAATAAATGAAAAGTATTTATAGAATACAAAATTTCTGAGGTATAGAGACTTCAGATTGGTTTTAGTTTCTTTTTTGCTTAGAAAACACGTATTTTGAAAGTAAGCATTGTAGCTGTATTATCAAATTTTGAAATTACAGTCTTATTCTTTATGTTTATATAGCTCAGAGTAAAACTGTCTTAAATGCTAAAAGTATGGCAAACAAAATTCTCATATTTTAAAATGAGGAGAGAAAGAAACACTTGCAAAGCTTAGGAAGATATATATCCATTATTTGTTTAAAAATTTAGTAGTTTTCATGTTCAATTTTACATTGATTTCCTCAAAATCTATTGATTCTTAGAGGTTCCATCTGCAGTAGTTGAAAATTCAGAAGTGGCTTAATGTGTTTCAGTGGTCTGTCACTTATATCCTCTTTAATATGTACTTTAATTTTAGTTTACTATTGGATTGCAAGTCACCTTCCATCTGGATGTGCAAGTTATGCTGTTTCTGCATGTTTTTATTAGTGGAGAGAATTTATTTGTCTTAAAATGTTGATCAACGAAGGGATGGAAATAGTAATTATTTACAAACATTTTTGAAAAAGTGAATTTTTTTATTTTCACCTTACAGTCAGGCACTATACAGTTATTTTTCACAGTTTACAATATGGCTTTTAAAACCAAATACTGGTTTTTAGGGTGGATTTCTGGATGGCAGATCCTGAACTTAGCACTTGAAAATATGTACATGAGTCTCAGCAGTGTCGGCAGACAGCAGAGGGCACTCGGAACAGTAGTTTGCATCGTTCTGTTTGCTTCCCTGAATTTGCTGTAGGGGAAGTCTTAGCTTGACAAGGCAGCTTGTATTTCAGTTATTTATACATGAACAAATTCCAAGTAGTTTGGCTTGAAAATATTTTCATTAATATTGCATCGGAATAGGAAAGACTTTAATCTTTAAAACTGGTAGAGGGAATCCACAATGTTATAAGTGAGAGAATCTTTCCTCTTTTGATCAGTAGCACATATGGGGTCTGTTTATTGTTGAGGAGGTGACAAATCATTGACAGAAATATATCTAGGCAGATTACAGAAAATTTGGAGAATTTTTGATACTCCTGCTTTTTATTTCAATAACTAGGGTCAGTGAGCTAAATCATATTGTTAACATATTTTTTCTCTGGCTGTCATGCAAGTAGTTGTTACTTTAATATGACATAAAAAGTCAATGCTCGATGAGATTTAAGATTTTTGATAGTGCGTTCTGCCAGTGTCACATTTACTTTAGGACTGTGTGACGAGGAGCTGGTCCAGGGCATTGCCTCTTTCTAGTTGCCCAGTGGTTTTTGCGTGCATTTTCTTCTTTTAGGAGTCACGGTTGTATTAAATCCTATTGATCTTTTGACAAGTTAAAACATATCGAGGCTCCCTGACATTCTGTCTTTCTCTTCAGATTTTTCCGCTCTGAAAACAAATGTACAAGAGAAAATATGAGCAGGAAGTGGAGGGAGGGTACAAGAGAAAAACAGATCAACCTTATCTGGGGTCTCTACCCCTTCCCACAGTTTAGCTTCTAAGCAGATGGATGTGGGTTTACAAATGTCGTCTTCAGTGTATCTGAATAAGGCTTTTAAAGCTGTTGTACCATATTTTAACACTTTCCATTATTAGCTTTGCAAATTAACATTCCTTGTGCTTTTGACCTTTGACCCTTGAGTTGCCTGCCTGGTTTACAAATATGCTACAGAAAATCACAAGATTTTGTATCTGCAGCTGCTGAAATAACCTGTGAAAATGTAGAGGGATATGAATTTTTTAAAGGGCTTTCAGAGTCACATGACACTTCATAGCCATGATCATTAACTGATACTGTCTAATTGGTAGAGTTTATTTTCAGTGTTAGTAGAGTCACTGGGTGGAAAAAATGTGGACATGCGATGAAGTAAAATCAACAATTCTAAAGTCTGTTTAAACTAAGGGATTATTAGGTTTGTAATGCCAAGTGTGAGTGCCCAGAATGTGTAAAACATTGCCCACCCACAGTGTTCTGAACAACATTCACGGCAGTTGCTCCAGGGAGCTTCTGGTCTTGCAGCTACATCCCATTGCATCTGGGGTTATTTTTCTCTTCCTTGTTCTTTTGGGTAACATCCTCACCTGTTAAAACTCTGCCAGTATTTTTGGTCTTTCTAGGTGATTCTTAGAGGTTTTAGGCTGAGCGTTAAGTAAACGCTCAGGATGAAAGTCCTGTTTTGTGTTACCTCAAAGGAGTGTTCACAGGAAAGTTCTTCAGGCATTTCTCATCCACTTGTGGTTTTTGCTTATCCACTGTAAGGATTATTATGCACCTGGTCACCTGCATATTTATATTATTGGCTGTTTGGTTAAGGTATTGACAGTGAAAATACATTCTGCATCCCACTTCATTCAGTTTCAAAGAAAATGTAGTATTTAAATAGCTCTGGCATTTTTTCGCTATAAAATTGTACGTTCTAATACTTATCCATACACAGTAAAACTGTTCTGCCATGCAAGTATCATAGGGCATTTGCTTCTGACATCCTAAAATAATGGAGAGTGTAATTTGTAAAACATATTTCTTCCTGTCTACACACCCATTTGTTTCCATTGCATTTTGTCATGGTATTAAATACTTGTAGAAGCATTCAAAGCTGCAGTGGTGTGCCTATTCAAACAAATAATCACAAAATTGTTTGTCCATTGAAGAAATTGGCTTATGTCTCTGAAATGCTTGTTAAAATATGCTTCCTCCATTTTCACTTGCAATTAACTTAAAATTTCTTCTCTGGTCACTCAAAATTAAAATGAGAAGATTAAGTTTTTCTGTTAGCCAAGTTTCATCATTCTAAATCCAAACATAGGAAGATGTGCAGACTTTTGCAAGTCAATCATAGCATGAGATATTGAGTGAAGGCTCTCGTTCTTGTCTCATTTTCTCTCTTTATAAGTTCAGAGTAATATTTGCCTTCTTCATAGGGTTGTTTTTATATTAGGGGCTCAACCTAGGAACTGTATGGATGCGGGGGATTCCACATGCTGCACTGAACGAGGGAGCAGGTTCTTCTTTCCTAAATGACTATTAGTAAGTCCACCTGGGGTTTAAGGACATCCCACTAGCATAAAAATGCCCACTAATCATTCCCAGTTTGCAATTCTGATGTTTATTTTTAGCAGAAAATTGTATTCTGATTGCTTTAAAAATAACGGCTGTGAATGGTTTAGATACGATCACTGTTTACATGTGGACAGCAGCAAACTTCCTGAAATCCTATGCTTTCCATATAGAGTCTCCTGAAGACACTGCTGTCACAGGCAAGTGAATAGCACTTCCCTCTTACATTACAAGGAGCCTGTTTTGCTCTCTGTTCCTGAGGCGCTGTGCACAGAACTCTCTTGACATCAGTTGAGGACAGGCTCAGGTAGTGAGGAAGGAAGGGCAGAACAGCAGTTGGTTTCTGAAAGGAGAATTTTGTCTTTAGTGACAACAGGCTACTCCTACTTTTAATGAAATCTGCCAAGTCTCCTCGTACTGCGGATTTTTATGTGCAATTTATATTGTTAACCACTAGAAAGTTGAACAGAATGGACCATTTGAGGTCCTACTTTATTCTGGCTTGCGTTATGTAAACCTCTGAAAATAGTGGTTTACTATGTAAATGTTTCTATAACTAATGTTAGGGTGATTAACTAGTGTTTCTCTGCAAACTGTCTTGGAAATCTGTTTTATTGAACACAGGACTATCACACGATTCGATGTCATTTTATTTTCTTGATTTGTTATAGGAAATGTTTTAAAATACAATCAGCGTGATTTATATAAAATGATCGAGCTTTTCTGGTGAGAGATAATTGAGATCTAATCTGAATCCCTGACGAACCACAGCTTCCTGCATTGGCCTGTTGCTATTGGTAACATAAAGGGAGTAAAATAGAACTTCATACGAAATGCCTTTAAACTTTACTGGCGTGTACAGGCATGGAACAGGGTTGAATTTTTTAGTTTAATCTTTGAGAAGCCGATGTGTTAAGGAAATGCTTTTTCCATATTAAGTGAAGATGAATTTAGGAAGAGTACTGTTAGGAAAAATAACTGCTGTTTCTTACGAAGAGCGGGTAAGTGATATGAATTATATTTAGCTAAAGCAAGGCATTGTTGCAGTGAGAAATTAGAAGAGGCTATTGTTACTGGCAAGAAATTAAAGGCTGCTATCAGCTTCAGAATGCTTTTTGCTTAGCCTTTAAGCTTTTCTACTTTAAAGTATTTGAGTTAAAATTCCTTTGTAAATGCAAGCATGGGATTTTATTGTTAGAGAAAAGTAATCTTACTATAACAACTAACACTGAGATTTCTATATGTATTTATGAACTGTGACCAGTATGTATAAAGCTAAAGTCTCATTATGTTTATAATGTGTGCCTAATTTTTAATTCTATGCAATGTTTTTTGTATACGCTTTCTGTACCATCATATCAATATTGTATCTTGATGTAAAAGTGTATATATTTTGTATATATCTTTTATCAGAATAATTTTAGGGATGAATTTGGCACTTAGGACACTTTGTTTATATGTGATAAGATCGGTTTTGTTCAGGGTAAAAGTTGAACATTTATTTCTTAAAGGAATTCCAAATGTCACATCATTTATTCTTATGTTATTTTTATAGATTCAAATATTTGACAAAAATATACTGAACATATTCAGTAAAATTTTACCGTAGTTTTACAATTTTTTTTCTTCAGAAGTCTTGCATACAGAATCCTTTTGTATTAACTATTATAAATGCAATTTGGTGATTGAGAATTGAAAAAGGAAATTGTGTAATAGTCCTCCTTTAAGTGGCATTCTGAAGGGGCACCCTTCTCAAAGAATTCTAAATCATGAAATAAATTGCAATAGTATTTAGAAATGAGGATAAAAAACCCCGTAATATGACTCTAATTTTTAGGTGAGAAGTACATTAGAGATTGTTTATTAGAAGGAAAATCTAGCAATAATTTATAAGTAACATTGCTTTATTTTTTGTTTAAAATGTTAGAATAGTATATACTATATTTTGAGACATGATCTTCATTCCAGAGATCATTGGAGTTCATGGCATAAGTAATGCTGATGCTGTAATGTATTTAAAAGGATAAAAATATGTGTATGTAATGTAAATCCTGGAGTAATGTGACTGAAGACCTTGGGATCCACTCATAATTCATACCTTGGCAAAAGCAAGAGTTCCTTCAGGTGATTTAAGAAGTAGTTTGAACGAAGCTGGATGCAAGCAGATGGTCAGCTGAGTGGCAGGCTTTCCTTGAGCTAAGTGACAGAATGTTCGAAAGTTGGCTCTTTGTATTCAGTCTGTAAGTACTCAGAGCTTCATCTCTCTTAGAGAACACAACAGGATTTCCAAAGTTATTTTGTATACTGAAATCATACGAGAAAATCAGTTTAGAAGGTTGGTGGAGCTAAGTGTGTTGTTGCAACCTGAAAGACCTAACTAGAGGGGGGCTTTTGTAAAACAGTGTGTGGTATGATACTGTGCTGGGTAAGTAACAGATGCTGGAGGCAGCAGTCATAGGACTCTTTGGATGCTGCAAGATGCCTGTAGTGGAAGAAAGCGTGCTTTAGAGAGGAGACACAGAGAGGTCATTTTTAATCCCTTTTATTCTGAATCTTTCTGGGTGCCCAGGAAAGGAATAGATGTTTCTGTTTAGTCTGAATTTGTCATTATTAGATTGTTAGAATAGGAGAGAGAAATACGTCTTCACTCTCCTTACAGATTTTTACCCTCTGCATCTCAGGAGGAGTGAGAAACAGAGATGTCTTTTTTGACTCAGGAAGGCACTCCCACTCTGATAACAGAGATGATTTCATGTTGCTCCATTTTATTACTAAGGCCTGGCATTTCCCAGTATGTGTCACTGCTCCCGGTATCCCCATCTTTCCCTTTGTTCTACTCCATTACTTAAGCATAACTTCAACTTGAATGACAAATCTCGGGGTGGAGAAAAAGGACATTTTTGTATTGTGTTGCCTGGGTAGTGTGCACATGTGGATTTATTTTCTCAATATAATGTCTGGGTAGGGTAATTTTTGGTTTTCTGCCTGGTGATGTTATGGCAGAATTTGACAGTGTCTAGCTACTTCCCTGGGACCTGATCTACGTGAAATGGAACAAGTAAGATGGAAATAAGTGGATTTTCTGGAAAAGAGTTTCTGTCACCTGAAAGTTGTCATCAGACTAGCTTCATGCAGGGGTTCATGCATTATTCTCCTTTATGCCCTCTTTCCCTTTGTACCCTGTTGTTGGTGCAAGACATGATGTCATCTGCTTCTATTCTGGAAAAAAAAATTATGTACTCACAAAGTAGTTTTCTCCCTGATAATTATTGTAAGCTCAAACTCTTTTAGGCAAGCAGATCATGAACATGACATCAAAAGCCTCCTGGGCCCTTCTGGTTTTTCCACCTAGCAAAGAGGGATGATACAAAGAGAAATTTAACATGTTTTCTCTTATTCAGGACGTTATGGTATCAAATGTATGCTGAAGCATTTGCCAGTTTACAGAGACCTAGAGTGTCTTTTATGGTTAATATTAACTGGGAAGCTACTCTTTAGCTTGCTGACCCTGGCTCTGAGCTTCTCACTTGAATCACAGGAATCGAGATCCCGCCCTGAAGTATTGGGGAGAGAATTGCATCCCCTAACTTTGTGTGTGTGGGGAGTGTGTGTCTGTATAACTCAGTGGCTAATCCAGTTAGATGAGCAAGCAGAGTTCCCATGAAGAGATATTCTGAAAGATGTTTTAGTTTTCCTGAGTTAGATTTATTTTTTAAATTTTTGTGATTTGTTACCATCAGAATCCTGGCATACACCACAGGATTTTTCCTAAACCAATTTGGAAACCAGGATAATTTGAAGAACTAATTTCAGGTCTTATCTGGTTGTGAAAGATTTGAGGGTTGCATGCAATTAGATTTTATTTCTGGGTGATAGTTCATATATACATTCACAACATATATGTTCTTGTCATTTGGAATTAAATGCTTAAATACTTTTTAAAAATCTTCACATTAGCACTAACTGGCACAAAGTCATCCCGTCCTTCCTCATCTTTCAGAAACAGCTACCTACATTAACTCTCCAATTTTGTAGCTTTCTAATACACGTTTTTCTGTAGGTGGTTCTTAATATGTATGTAGTGTTAAATTTCATCAAATGATCACACTTTGTATGTGTAGTAGATCAAATTTTGTCCTGAAGAGCCTCCAGTGGTGGTAAACATGAGTGCTGAGGAATGAAAAACAGCCCCCAACATATAGTGCATTTTTAAAATGAGATCATCATAGTATTTAAAAAAATCTGGTCTTGCAACTTGTACCTTTAGACAAATCTAGACAAGTTTCAGCTGAACAGTTTGGAAGAGAAACTTCTTTGTCTAAATGTGCTGTATGGAATTTCTGAAGGTTTATATTGGGATTTCTAAGTACTCAAAAATGTGAACATACAAACTCACGTACTGTGAGTTCTCACACAATAATTACAAGTTTAAGTTTCAAGCTGGTTTTATTGAATTAGGTGGTTTTAGTTCAGTTACAGAGGTGAATTTAAAGAAATGTTTTTAAAATAAATTTTATTCTCTGATCTCTAGAAGTAAATGGATAATGCTTGGAACATGATAAGTATACTTAGTGACACTGTAATATAAAATATAGTTTCTTCTATAGGTACTTATTTAAAAATGTTTAAACATAATAATTACTAAGGCCTTGCTTGGAGAGATTTTAAGATGTTGATACATGTAATGTAACATGCATTAGCCAAAGCATTTAAAATAATCACACAAAACCAACCCAAAAAAGGTGTGTAGAAAGTTCACTGCATTAACTTATGGTAAAGGGATTGAGGTAAAACTGTGTGTCATTGTCCATTAATGATTGAGCTTTTCTATGAAATTACCCCATTTTCCTTGTAAAATAATATTTTACGATTGTGAACTTCCCAGTTTTTGCCAGAGGTACTGTGAATATTCTTTTTCCTATCATGAGAATCCTATTAATTTTACTTCATACCTTTCAAAAAAATGAAGGTACTTGCTGTTTGAATCGAGGTTCATGGAAGCTGCCAAAGTAAAGACCATTCCTAAAACATACATATTTTGGAAGTACCTTTATTTTTTTATGTCTAATGTGTAAACTGATACCATTACTTTACTTTGAGTAATTCTTTTCTTCATATTTTCATAGAATCATAGAATCATATGGGTTGGAAGGGACCTCTGAGATCATCAAGTCCAACCCTTGATCCACTACTACCAGTTACTAGACTATGGCACTAAGTGCCACATCCAGTCTCTTCTTAAACACCTCCAGGGACAGAGAATCCACCACTTCCTTCGGCAGCCCATTCCAATGCTTTGAGAAATGACATTGAAATTGTTTGTTCATTAGCTGTACTGTACAGTGATGTGACTAAGAAATTAGAAGGAATCATGGTTATAAACCAGATTTCAGTAATGTAAATTGAATTTTCTAATTACAAACATGAATTAAGTTACAGCCTCTGAATGCATAATATGCTTGCTAGACTTACGTGCAAAATAGAAGTAGAAAAGATGTCCTAAGGCTCACTGAAGAACTGTCACTAAAACAGAACTACTTTTTTTCATACCTGAAACAAAGCGATTAAAGCGAGATGCCTGGATACACTTTTGATTATATTATTATGCTTCACAGATCCAGAAGCATTCATTTTTGTGTAGATAAGCAAGAAGTGCCATCATTTTTTGGATCTTTTTCATGAGAGGTGTATTTGTGTTTATCTGAAGTAGCACCAGAGGAATGATGTCAATAGAGACGAGTTCAGACATTGAAAGTTCCAGCACAATTGTATCAAAGACCAGGTCAGATCCTCTCCTGGAGAGGTGGATGCCACAGCAATTTATAACAAGGGCTGTTCTTCAGCTACTGTTAACAGCAGTGCGAGATCCTGCAGTGAAATAGTGAAAGAAGAAGATACCAGTCTTTTAAGGATTACCAAGGGTTTTGTGGATTTTGAAGAGTGGGAATGTTTGTTCCCAAGGCTAGAAAATACAGACAAACTATGAAGAGACAGCTGTTTGCTTGAGTTGTGTGTATCTGCTTTTTTTCTTCTGTGTGCTTTCCATCTTGAAGAAATTGTAGATATTATAGGGCATTCTTTCCTAGCTTTTAAAAGAGCAGTACAAAAGAGAATTTCTTTTTAACTATTTAGAAAGTTACTTAAAGGTTCAAGGACACTTTCAATGACCAAGAAAAGATTCCCCAAACTAAAACTAAAATATTTTTTAATAGTCATTAACAAATCAATACAAACTTAAATTTAAAAATCATCTGTCCTCCAGACTTCACTCGGTTGAGTGTCAAGGTGCAAGCGTTTGAGTACATGTTTGGGAAATGTTCACTACTTGGATTTACAGGGGTGTTAGCTACCTTGAGATTAATTTGTGATCAAAGGTGACAAGCTTAGGGTAGATAAGCACATAAATTTCAATGTTTCACTGAAAATGTACAATACTGGTAAAGATGGTGGTGAGTTCCTACCTCTCTAGGTTATTGGAAACACTTTGAACAACCTTTTCTCTCTGTAGCAGTCAGAAGTGATCAACAGGGGAAGTTTTCAGAGTCATCTGACTGACAAAATACTGAATTTTAATTTTAATTCCACATATCTCCAAATATTGCAGTAAAATATAATATATGAGGTGTTGTTTTCATTTTAGGTCTTTGCCGGTCAGTTTTAGATATCTGCTTTGTCACAGGACTTTTGCAAGCAGTGTAGCTACCACAGCAGGAAGTACTTCATCCAGTAAATACTAGTGGGATCAAATTCCTGGATAGTAGTGGTTAAAAGGCCTGGGGTGAATTTCATTGGGGGGAGAAAACACCTGTGAGAAAGTAACAGCTGGTTTCTTTAGATTTTCCTCTCTAATGTTATCTGTTATTAATAACGTGATAAAAGTAGCCAACACTTCAAATATTATGTGAAACTCAAAGATTTCCAATACTTGCCATGAAACTTAAGTAATACTTCTTTTTCTCTTTCTTATTGCAGTCAGCAACTGTTTCTGATGGAGGTAAGCTGAAGCTTGTTTTTCCTTTCATAATGAAAAATAATCAATTTTCCACATTAGGCAACATAATATGTGATAAATAATGTGATATATTACAAGATGTGAGTCCAAAGTGGCACAGAACTCCGTGACTGCTTTGGGAGCTGTGCCAGTGAAAATACTGCAGGACTGTGTTCACATACTTTCATTGGTTTATTTGCATAATATTTTTATGGCACATTTATATATGCATGTTTTTATTATAGCGAGGCTTCTTCATTCATAATAATAAAGAGGCAGAGCTGGTAGACTTTTTTGTAATTGGGTGGTAGATAAAATCTCATTCTCTCTTTTATTGTCCTTTACATACCTTGTGTGCTTTCGAAGAGATGTTCTAGTTTCTAAGTTGTAAGCTGTGTTGGTACATTTGTTGAGGTGGAAATTTCTTAAGTGTGATGCATTTTGAGAAGGGGGTAAGTGGTTTGATATTTGTAAAATCCCAGCATGGAACTTTTGCACTTCTGGAATACTTCTAAGTAAACTCTTCTTAATTGCACCTAAGCTTGTTTGTTTTAATTTTAACATACCTTTAATGTTTTAAAGGATGTCCACTCTTTGTTAAACATTAGAAAATGATTTCTCTGAAGCTTTGAAGTTAAATGAAATAGTTTGTTTCCTTAATGGAATAAAGGAATTTGTATAGTTTAGAGTACACAGGAGATGGCTTTTCTCCTTGTCTTTCTTGGCAAGAATTGGTTCACTCCATCCTCCAGAGAAACTAATGTACATACATATTATTACATTTGCTATTCTTTGACAACAGTACAAGACAATTTTATTAAATAAAAGGGGCAGAAGGGAACAAGCTGTGTTGCTCTAACTAGTGCAGTGAAATCGCAGAAATATTTTGAATGGTAAGGATAATTTTTTTATATTATATGCAAATGTAAATGCAAAATTAGCAATACTATTCACAAAACTTCATCATGTCCTAATTTCTGATGCCTTGCAAGACTAAAACTGCACTTGAGAGTAACATTACTGGTTTGGTCCTTTTGCCAGAGCCATTTTTCAATGGTTGGCTGACTTTGTTAGGTGTTTTCCTTCTCCACTGCTGACACAGTCTACTGCTGTACAGTACTTCTGTCTGGATGAGAAGATAGACTCTGTATTGTATCTGTCTTGTCTGCAAAGTGAAAAAACAACAAAAAAGAAAATAATATTGTTTATTCTGCTATTTCTAAAATGTAGCATATGTTTTTGTGGGGAAAAACGTGTATTTTCCCCCCCGAGATGTTACCTGCTTGATATAAAAATCAGAACAAAGCACAGACTTTTTGTTTCTGTATGTAGCTCAGGTGCTGAGAGTCAAAAATTTGATTGGCCTTTTTTAGTTAAAATGGAAAGTACTTGTATCTTGTCTGCAGGAGGGTTCTTGCTCCATGCTAATGAAAATTATTTCACTTCTGTTGCTTATCCAGACTTGGAGATTCCTGTGATAGTACTCATATGATAGTCATTTCAAGCTTTTTATGCCTCCAGCTGGAAATTTATTTTAAAAATCCCACTTATTTTCAGTTCTTCCAATAGGACTTTTTTATTGCATTCCAAATCAGCAGGTAACTGTTTTCACAATTAATTCCGTACAGTTTTGTGAAGTCATGAAATCTAAAGGCCATGTAAGGTTGCAGAGGTGAAAGAACAGCCAAGAAGTTATGTGCAATTTTCTGCTGAGTTGTATTACTTATCTTTTCAGCTAGTTCAGAATATTTAATGTGAACGGTCTCTTCATTGTTAAATGCTACTTAAGAAGGGGGGTATAATTTGTGTAAGAAATGGTAGTTGAACTATACTGAATAGTATTGAATCAATGCTTAACTACCCAGAAAATGGATTGGAAAAATAGGAACCAGAGAGACTGTAACCAGAAAAAGTGAAATTAAATGAATTCCTAATTAATTTCATTTAGAGTTGCATTAGTTGCATTGAGTAAAAAGCTCTGAGTCGTGTGTGAATTACATTTTCCAGCTTTTACTTTTATTGAGTCTGTCGCAAACTGAAATTTTTCCTGTCTTCCTTAATCTCACTAATGCATTAATACTTCCACAGATTTACACATTTTAGGGCATTTCTAGGTTAGAGCAATTTTAGGTAGTGTAACCATTAATACAGCACTGCATACTTCCCTTCCTAGACTAAATCTTTATCATCACAGAATCACAGAATTCGGGTTGGAAGAGACCTTAAAGACCATCTCGTTCCAACCCCCTGCCATGGACAGGGGCACTTCGCACTAGATCAGGTCTCTCAAAGCCGCACCCAACCCGGCCTTGACGCTTTCAGGGAAGGAACATCCACAATTTCTCTGGGCAACCTGTGCCAGTGTCTCACCACTGTAACAGTGAAAAATTTCTTTAATCTAAATCTACCCTTTTCCAGATTAAAGCCATTACCCCTTTTGTCACTCCATGCTCTTGCCAAAAGTCCCTTTGCAGCTCTCTTGTAGCCCCCTTTAGATACTGGATGGCTGCTCTTAGGTCTCTCCAGAGCCTTCTTTTCTGCATTATATGACTAATTAATATTAATATTTGACATATAACTAGATACTATAAATACTGTTGTTAAGCTTTAGTCTGGGAAGGAAATTCATGTGCAAAAAGTAATTATTACATGTTTATATACATCCCTTCAGTGTAATCGGAGGCACAACAGCTCTTTGTACATTTTATTTCCAAGGTCAGTGAAGCCTCATGTCATATGGCTTTTATTACATTCGAGCCAGGCACTGGAAACCATCTACCCCTTGTTGTGTTTATTTTTACATGGTTCTCGGCTTGTGCAAAGCTGGGATGTTCTTTCCAGCCAAAACTATGCACTTGGGCTTTGCAGGATAGGTAACGTGGTACTTAAATTAGTGTTGTTTCCAGAGAGGGTGACCAGTAGCAACTCTTAACTGTAATTGATTTGCTTAATGAATTTCAGACAATCAGAATGCAAACTGTAATACTGCTTAGATGCAAGATCACTGCCATAGATCATCTGATCTGCAGCACCTACGCTCTAGGGATAGCAGAAACCATTTTATGTTACTACAACGACCTGTAATTAGCAGGTTTCTCTTCCTTCCCATTTCAGAAACTGTCCTTTCCTGCTGACTGTAGGAATAGTGAGAGTGTGTACACAGCACGCGGGCTGCGGCTGATGTTCTGAGTGATGTGCCATCCGAATCATCACAGGGATGATCAATAGTCCCCAGCTAATGTGTGACTTTGCTGTTTATACCTGGATGACACTTTACAAAGGGAAAACCTTAAGGTCAAAGGACATATAACAGAAGTACCTCATCATTCATCTTCCAAAGAGGGGGTGAGGTATCTGAGCTAGTGAGAATGTCTAAGTGAGTTCTTACCTGCTATTTCCTGCTGAGATCAGTTCTGCAAAACTAAAGTCTGTTATTTCCAAATACTGCAGCATAACAGATACTATATGCACATGTTTTTCCCAAGATACTACTTTGCTGTAGTTTCAGCTGATTTTGGCTTTTAGTGTTCATCTCTTGGAAAGAATTTCCATAAGGAAAAGCATTTTAAAGACCTTTCTGAACGGCATCTGATGTTTACAAGAATAAATAATGTAAAGCCCTATTTTAAAAAGTAACTAAAGAAGGTAGAGCAAAAAATTCGCAATTAAGTACAAAATAAAACAAACCCCTGCTTTACACTTTTTAGACTCTAAATACAGATGGATTATTTCCCCAACAGGTATATGACTTATTTGTCAGTTGCACTGGCGGTGCATCCTTACTGTAGCTGTGTTCCACTGTAACATAAATAATTCAAGTTCCTTTAGCAGCAGTGGCAAAAGGTCTTTTCTTTAAATTATTTATGTAGCATTTTATAATGCTTTGTGGTAAGCATACTATTGCTTTCCTCTGCTTGAAGCTATAAGGGTAAAGAATCAGTTTGTTTAGAATGGTGTTAGAGGCTCCCAGGAATTGCTGGGGGGAAGTGCTTTTTAGCTTCCCACATCCCAAAATTTCAGAGGAACAATGTGCTGTACAGTAAAGCTAATCTACACCCAATGGGTTCCGGGATGTTACAGCTGAACTTGGTATGGATTCGGAAGGATGGCTTTCAGTGAAGAGCTTGAAGTATTTGATTAAATGGCACCACAGTGGTTCTTATCAGCTTTACCCAGGTAATGTATTAGTGATTAGCTAGAATATCTTAATTATATGAATGTATGTGTTCTAATGATTTACAGGGAATATGTTTAGCTTCTCATAATAATAAGTATTTGTAGGTTGAAAAATATATACAAAATACACAAAAATGCATACAAAAATATCCTTTGTGAATTATATTCAGGCTTATGGCTTTATATTATTTAAATCAAAACTTTTGAAGCCATCTTATGCTGAATACTTTCAAGATGCATTTTCTTACATAATGCTGTTTTTGTAAAATATAAAACCAAGACCCTCCACAGAATGCATAAATGCAAAAGGTGTAAAATATTGGGTTTAGAGGATTTTTTAGATACCATTCTGTGTTAATTCTGTATTTGAAAAAGGTAATAAATGAAACTGAGTAAGTTTGCACCAAAAGTAGTTTTTCCTCATTAGGTCTTGTTGATTTCAAACAGAACAGAAATAAAGTCTTTTACAGGTAATACAAGATGAGTCGGTGCTTCTGACAGTAAGGACGAAGGAAGGCAGACACTTGGAAATTTCACAGCACTGCTGTTGTCCATGCTGTCCATTCAGAGTTGGGGTTTTTCACATTAAACTCCTCTGGCATCCTGAGATTCCCAATAGCTCACTGTCTTTTTTTAAAATACTTTACGAGGTGGAGGAGTCCACTTTGCACAACAGCCTTGTGATTAGAACGTTTGAGGGTGGGAATCCTCTGATGATCATCACAGAGTGCTCATTAGACAAAATATGTGACTCGGCTGGAAAGCTTCTCCAGTCCCGCTTTCCCAGGTGGGCTGTGTGTACCTAGGAATGCATGAACTGTGGGAGTCAGGAAACCTGATGCTGCAGTCTTACACTGGAAACATTCCTCTGCAAGAGGAGTGGAGCAGGAGTTATAGTTTATACAGTCTTCATTTAAGCGTGATTTGGATACTTTGTGTACTAGCGTTAGAGTCAGGGTGATCTTTTTCTTTCCATCTGATCTTTCTTTTTCTCCAGTTCTAAATGGTATCTGCGCTAGGCTGTAACTGTTTTAATTGCAACTGTTTATCTGTGTGGTAAAACAAACTACAATAACCAAGCCTTTTCTGGGAAACAACCTTGTTCTTCATTGTTTTCAAGTTGACAGGTACCCCAGCAGAAAGCTGTAGAGATTTTAAAAGCAAACTGACTGCACTTTGGAATTAGGGGAAACCAAAGCAATGTCAGGGTTAAATATAAATTCAAACAGTTCTTTCTGAAAAAGGTCTGAATTAGCTAAATCAAATCCATCAGAACAGAGACAGTTTACTGGAATGAGTAATCCCTTAATGCCATGTTAACACGTTGGAGGACCTGTGCCAGTAGCTCCACGGTTGTTGGAAATACAGTCTTATTTCGGGTCATTTGTGTTGGTGGGACCTCCAGAGTCGGCAGCATATCAGAGGGAGAAGAGTGCACTGCAGTTTAGAGCGAGTGTAACTCTGAGGAGCTGCAGAGAGTGAGCAGCTGGCAGCAATTAAAGGTGGTTAGCAGTTACCCCTGGTGTAAACACACGGAGGGTGTAATTGCAGGTTGGTCTCCCTGCTGCCATGGGGGAATTGAATGGCTGCCCCTAGGTGGGAGGCGAGCGAGGCTAGAGGGCTGATGACTGCTCTGCTGGCTCTGCACAGGCCCTCCCCAGTCCTAAGGCACCGTGACTCCTCGACTGAGAGTTGAGCACTTTGTGTGGCCGCTCCCTAATTTCCCTCCGCCAGCCAAGTAGGTTTCAAGGGTTTGGTAGGTGGGATGAGTTTACCTTTCTGACTTTGCCTGAAAGGAACAAGGAAATTTTCATCATTCATCACTGGAAAACACTGGGGATTGAACCCGCTAGGAGTATCTGAAACTGTTCCAGATCTATCAAGAAGTGGGTGTCTATTTATATCCTGGACTGTAAAATAAAACATATCCACCTGCAGAGTTAAAGCAAAATACTTCAGATAATAAATTTAGATATCATTCTCTTCAGATTCACATTAGCTTCTTTCACAATAGTTTCACTGTAGTGACAGATATTCTCTAATGAAGCTAGCAGTTGACTTGGTTATGCTCTTTCATATGCCTTAAAGGAAAAAGTGAATAAATATTTCTATAAGAAAATTTAGCATTATTTGCTGAGTGTTTGTAATTAGCTTTAATTGATATGGAGATTAGGCAAAGAAAAATGTTTATATACCCAATGTGTTACTATTGCCCTTAAATATTATCCTTGTTGAAAATAAAAAGTTACATTTTGTTAATTCTGTATCTCTGTCTTATTTGTTTCTTTTGTCTTGAAAAATAGCTTTGCATAGAGAAACTCACAGTAGTTAACTGTTACATCTTAGTGAATATTTTGAGCTACTGAACACATTTAAAATGAAGTTTTAGAACTTTTTAAAAATTTTTTTTCTTATCTTTATGACTGTCTTTGTAATATTTTCCAGTGCTTGTAGCTGTCATTGAGTGGTGCTTTTTTTCAGAGTTCATAGTTTCAGGGAGGAACAGTAATGTTTTGTAACATAAAGTTTGGAAATGCAAAGTGCTTTCAAATATTTATAAAAGAAAAGGAGACCTCGGGAGATCTTATAAAGTACTATTTTTAGTGAAATTACTCCTTGCTGTAGGTAATCCAAGTGAATAACAGGAAATAATAAAAATATCCCTGTGAAGAATAGTCCATTTCTGACTGATTGTGAATTCAGTTTTCTCAAACAGCTTACATTTCTAGTGAGCTGCATACTTACTTTTCCATTGGGCATAAAATTATTGAATATACCATCTATTTAATTTGAGGATATTATTTTATCACATCTTTTACTGCAAATTTTTCAAATAATTGAGTGTCTGGGTTTTTTCCATTCCTTCATCACAGGATCTCGTTCAGTTTAGCATCTCTCTAGTGCAACCTGTCCTTTGTGTGCACTGGGAGATGTAGAGAGCGTGCTGTAAAAGGGCATGCAACAAGTAAATGACAAATTTCTGAATAGGACCCTGTTGTAAGCAGTTCCCTCTCTTAGACCACCCATTTCTTTCACTTTTCCACTTCTGTAAACAAATGGTCACTTTAAGATTTTGTGTATTCTATTTAGTGATATGTGGCAAAGATGGTCTGGGGTAATACTTGAATTATTAGTTAGGCTGCTACATAGGGTTGGGTTTTCCTGGATCCTTTATGGGTTCTTGTTAATTTGCTTTTCAGAATACAAAGACCACTTCTGTTTTTTCAAGATCTAAAGAGTCTGGTCATTTCTCATCTTGGGGTCCCTAGATTACTCCAGTTGGCTGGAGTCTGGAAGGGAGTAAAAGTTCCCTGTTTTTATTAGAAACCATAATAAATTGAGAATCTCTGGTTTGATACCTCTACCTGCTGTGGTTGAGGAAGGCATCCATTATGAGCTCATTTTCTTTAGTGTTCTTTTCCTCAATCAAATCCTTTCCTAAATTTTCAGTATTTAACAGGCATCTTGTATTTCCATGTAAAATTTCACAGATTGCCTGTCTCTACTGATTTAAGTGTATATGAAATTTTGCTATCTCCTATCACCAAATAGAATTTTGCCATTCTGGTGAATGGTGTGTTCTTGAAGGTCTACCTTTGCTGAATAATCTTATTAAGGAGTGCAGTCCATGGGGTGAGGAATGTAAGCAGGAAAATTTGCTCAAGGGATTTTGTTTTGTGGAGGTATTTCATTTTGTGCCTGCCTCTTCTAGTTCTGGCACGGGACTGCTTTTAAGACACTCATTTCATTTTTGTAGTGGAACAGAAGAAACTTGAGAGATGTTTGTGGTTATTTTTTTCTATGCAAAAATGGAGAGGGATATTTTCAAGTCTGCACTACTGTGAGCTTGAGCAGGAGGTGTGATAAATCAAGTAAACAGTGTTGAAGAGTAAAAGTGAATAGCACTTCGTTGACAGATTTGTTAATTTCTTTTATTAACAGAGCTGAATAGCACTGATTTAAAAGACTGCATCAGTGAGAACAGCCTCAGTAGCAATGCCAGTCTTCCCAGTGTACAGAGCTGTCGACGACTTCGAGAAAGAAGAGTTGCGAGTTGGGCTGTTTCGTTTGAGCGTCTTCTTCAGGATCCTGTTGGTGTTAAATATTTTTCGGTGAGTTGTGAGAGATGATCACAGGCCTTTCAAAGCAGGTGATACTGCTGCAGTAATTTTTCTGGATTCTTTTTTTTTTCTCTCTTTCTTGACACTGTCCTTTCACAGGACAAGAGGCAGGAGTTCATTCATGCTCGGCTGTTATCTGAGCACCTCTCTAAGTTTAAATGGGTTCACAGTTGAGTAAGAGTTCCTATTAATACACATATTGCCATGCATTTCTGCGTAGCAAAGGTTTCATATGGAAGCTATACTTTGTTTTGTCTGTGAACTTTTAGAAAACTTCCCCATTTTGTAAAACATGTTATTTTTGTATCTGTATCATTTGTACAAGAAGAAGGAAGTAGTTTTGGTAGTTTCCTAAGAATGGGTAATCTATTCATATTTATCTACTGAAATGTTGAAAGCCATGTAGAAGATTTTTTCAATGATGTAGTGGCTTATTTTTCTGCAAAAGGCTTTTAGAAATACTTTTTGGAAGTAATCATGGTACCTAAGAACACTTAATAAAGCTATACCTTGCAGGAATAGTGTTGACTATTTGCAAAGCATAAATTAGGATTTATGCAGCACATTTATGAAGTTGTTAATAGCATCATCTCTATTTTACATGCAAGCAAATTGAGTATACACACTTTTGTTGCACTGAGAGTATGTTACTGATTCTGAATATGTTGCACATTTGTGCTGCCCGAATAATTTTCACAAAGAGAATATGAAGAAACTTATGGTAGATTATTGGAGTTTGCAGTAACTCAGAAAGACTCCTTTACTTGATACAAAAGCCTTGAGATATCAAAATGGTTAATAAGCAGACTCACTTATCACGGCAGACTGGTGTGGGGACCCAAAACCCAAATTAACAGTGAACATTTGTTTGAGGAAACAGAGAAGACGAAAGCAAAATAATATATCCTGTATGTTATGTTCCCTGGTTTAGCTGAGTAGCCTAAGAGTTATCAGCATTTCTGCTTAGATATTGAGACTTCTCGTCAGACTGGAAGAAAAATTACAATTCTGATCTGATGTTAGAGTCCACCTGGAAAATGATGTAATTTGTTGGGATGCTTCTGTAAGTTTAGTTGACTTTCCTAATGATTTGTGAGCCATTGCTAAACTTATGTACACTTAGGAAATTGCTGCATTAATCTTTCACTACTGTAAATGTTCAAAACTTATATTAAAAACTTAGAAAGTAGCTTATGTCATTTTAATAAATATTCAGATTAAAAGGTTAAAGATACATTTAATTTCACCAAAAAGCAACCTCAGATACTTTGGAAGTTTTACTTTTTCCCCTCCCATTTTATTCTAATTAGAACTTATTTTTATAAACACTGCAAAACTGTGTGTGTTAAAGAAATACCCAATTTAAAGAACAATTAGGGAATGTTAAAGTTTGTTGTATGCACCACCATTTTCATGAGGCCCAGGAGATGTCCAGAGCCACTGCTTAGGTTCATTTGCAACCTGGTTGTCATAACACTGTGCAATTCCAGATTTCTGCCAGTATTCAAGAGCACTGAAGCATCAGCATTTAATTCAAGGTTACCCAGTAAGCATCTTGGTGTGTTCGGGATCCAGCATGCATCTGCCTTTCCTGAGGACAGCTTTGTCACAGAGCAGGAATTACTCTCTAAGAAGGAGGGATTTTACATGTTTTGCAAACACTCACACTTTGCATAATAGCCTGCTGAGCAGAGCAGTCAGCCAGGAAGTGAGGGACCTGTTTGCAGGTTCCCTCCTCAAGGGGTTCAGAGCAGCACCTCCAGCTTCCCAGCTGTGAGTGACACTGCTGGGCTGCCTCGTCTTCCAACTGGGGCACCGCTTGGTCTTCCTGGTGAAGCTGAATTGTTGTACAGCCAGCTGTGCCCAAATCATGTGGCCACAAAGCAAGCAAGTGGGAGGTGGACTGGAGATTCATAGTGAATGTGCCGAGCAGGGAAGTAGGCAGTTGTGTTCCAGTTCCTGCTCAGTAATTTGATTCTCTTTCAGTATGAAATTACATGTAAAATGCAGAAATGTCTCCTGACTATTCTCTTTTACACGTATGTAATTGTCTTTTATACGTTTGGTGTCACAGGCTATGTATCTGAAGAACTTTTAATTTAAAGAGAGTTTGCTAAGGGATTTAGATTCCCTGTATTGTAGTTTATCTCAGTTGCTTTCTTACAGTTGGACTACCTAAACTCTGTGTAAATCCGAAAAGCACAACTAAACTTAAGTTTTATGGTTTTTTTCTGTGGAGATTCTTCTTACGTTGCTTTCTGAGGCTGCCTTGTATGATAAGGAAGCTTTTGAGTGATACCAGTGTAAGTTGATTGAAGGTTAATGCTTGTGGCTGACTTAGAATAAGATTTCCAATTAACCACAGATACCTATAAGCTCTAAAGTATAAACAAGCTTGTAAGTGCCTAGATAATTTTTTAGAGGATGAAGTTAATTTTTTTATAACATTTTCCCCCAAGATGGTTAAAATGCTTTCATTTTAAGGTGCTGAGAGAAAATACAGATTTGAATATAGGACAGTCTGTGGTGTTATGGGTTTCCAGCTGAATCAGTACCAGTCTTCATCTGGACTTTAGGATGCTATAACATAATAGTTGTGATTATTGTGTGTTGTATGGGAGATTTATTTTTTTTTCTCTATATAAGTATTTTCCAGGGAGAACCCATGTAATCACATTAGCAAGCAGTGATAAAAGATTGTTTTGTAGTTGCCATGTGATGCAGAAAGACACTGTAATGAATACAGAATTGATTATGGGCACTGCTTGATAAACATCTATCTCTGTTATCTCAGTAGAACTGCAATTAAAGACAGACAGTTTACAGTGCAATTTTTAAATGTAGTTTATAAATTATTTAAATTTGTACTAAAAGTTTATTCACTAGTTTATACACTACTTAACATGACATTTCAAACTCCATTTTTGTACTTGTAAATGGTTTGATTGTAACTTGATGGATTCGTTTAAGTTATACATGCTTAAAAAGAAATGAGAGAGAGGAGAAGCACTAGGTTTGTATTGGACATGCCTTGATTTTTACTTTAGAAGAGAACTGGATTGTGAGACTGATTGAAAAGTTACCGTTATGCAAACTTCTAGCATAAAAAAGCATTATAAATAAGTTGTTTGAACTGGCAAGTAACTTTTCTTTGAGACATTTATTTATTCGTTTATTTTTTCCCCTAGGAATTTCTCCGGAAAGAATTTAGTGAAGAAAATATTTTATTTTGGCAGGCCTGTGAATATTTTAACCATGTACCTGCACATGATAAAAAAGAGGTAAGTCAATGTTGCATTTCAGTACATCGTGTTGCCTCTTCAAAAATTGTTACTCCTTCAAGATTATTGAAATTATTGGAGCTGTGCTTGATCTTTGTACGTGACATCACTAAAATAGGATTGGCTGACCTAAATTTAAGATGTTGGGTATATTTAGACTGCAATGAAGTGCAGAGGTAGCTCTGTAAAAATGAGGTAAAGTATCCTACATGTTGGAAATGGCCAGCTTTGGTAGCCCAGAGCATGGGAGTGCAGAGCAAGTTAATTTAACATGGCAAGGAAAGGCCTCTTAGACTCTTTTAGCTAGACTGCCTCCACCACCCAAGATAATGTGTTTATAACTAACTCAGATTATCTGCTGCTCTAAACATGTTCATGTTTGTTCACAAATTATGATAATCTCCATCTCCTCCTTTTAATGTAGTCTGGCATTGGTCAGGCAGTTTAGGTGAATTTTGAATTTTGTACGAGTTGGCAACCCTTCTGGTCTACACTACAGCCAAACCTGAGCTCAGTTTGATGTGTTTTTAATTATTTCCATGATGTGGGTGTTTCAAAGTAAACAAGTTAAAAATTATATACTTACCTTTTTCTAACTTCTGGAAATTGAATCTTAGAGGATTTATTTAAATAGTAACTGTTATGTAAAAGGTCTAAAATGTAAAAAAACTATTCTTCGTAAAAAACCATTTGCTGTGCTTCACTTCTATTATTTTCACAGCTTGATTATTTTAATATTTATTTTGATGACAACTTTTACTGCTTAAGAAATATTGTAATTATTTGTAATTTTAAAGGAAAAACCATATTTGTGTGCCTAAAACTAACAAAAGCTGATATATGAAAAATATATATACAAAAAGGAAACAGGGATGGGTGTATATTTTTGAGTGGAATATACCAGTTTAAGAAATGCCTAGCTAAAAATATGGCTTTAAAGTCAACATACATTTAGCATTTCTTTTCTGTAGCTTTCTTACAGAGCCCGGGAGATCTTCAGTAAGTTCTTGTGTAGCAAAGCTACAACCCCAGTTAATATTGATAGCCAGGCACAGTTGGCAGATGATATTCTCAATTCTCCACATCCGGATATGTTCAAGGAACAGCAGCTTCAGGTAACCCCAGTAAACATCAATGCTCTATATTTGTCCATTATATTTTCCTTTACAATCTATAAAAATAGTTTCACATGCTTTATTATCTATAAAAAGACATCAAGATCACATAGATTCTGCTAGCAGAATAGAAAAAAGGATGTATAATGGAAAGCTGCTTAACTGTTTTTCTGTTATGTGTAGAAAATTGTCATTAACTAAAAAATAATCTGACAAGTACCATTATTGAAAGGAAGGTTTCATGCAAGTAAATAATTCCATGTGCTGCAACACCATTGCATATGGTGTTTGCATATGGTTGCTTATTCTTTTCTTTAGTGGAGAGTTGAGTACACAAATAGTGTCTAATTCTGGTAAAAGTGGTTTGTAAAATGTCAGTTTTATTGGAGGAGTTCTTCACTTATGCTTTAATGATACTTTAAGGCAAACATCTTTTTAAAACTGTTTATGTCTGAAGACCTCTGAAGTGGATATGTTTTAAATAATTACTGATGTTCAGAACAGTTATGTAACAATAGGATACAGTTTACATTTCCTATAAAATTTTAAGTTTCTTATTTTTTGCTCCTAAGTAATCAGCTTGGTTACTCTTCTGCCCTAACAGTTCATTAGTAGAAGTAATTTTGAGATCATGTTGTTAAATCAAAGCTATAGCCTTAATGAAACAGGTCACAATCTTAGTCAGCACACAACCTCAGACTGCATGTTTTTGGGGCAAGCTGAGCAGCTGCTTGTAGTATCATCCTTCATCTGCAAAGTGGAGACAGAGAGGTAGGTCTGACTGCTGGTCCGGGAGCTTCTAGTGTTACAGTTACTCCCTATGCACCTACCGGGGCTGAGGCTTCTGTGGGAATTAACCAGTTACCATCTTCCCAGACATTATTTCATGCATCCCTCATCCTGGTGTTGTGGAGACCATGCCTGAGTTCCTCCTCATCCTCTTCCAGTTGTTTGGTGGGGTAGATGGTGTTCTTACGAGTCAGGTGGCAGGGTTGATGCAGGTTTTCTTCCTTTGAATATGCTGTATCCTTAGGTTGGAGGGCTCATAAGGTGGGAGAAAATGCTCATGTGAAGTCCTGCCATGGGTTCAGTCCCAGCCACATGGCCTGTCTGGACTGGACCTGCGTATCTCAAGATCCCTCAGTCAGACCTGTTCTTCCCACTGGAAAATTAGGTGAAGCAGGATGAGAGTTACTTCTGCCCAAGCAAGGGCCCTTGGAGCTAGTTGTGCTGGCTGAGGTCAGTGCTGGGTGATCAGCTGCCTTGATGGCTCTTAATATCTTGGTTTCATCAAGTGGTGTTTCTGCAGTTAGGTCAGTTTGTGGTCTTGGTGGGTGGCATGACCCCGAGAGCACAGAGCTGTAGGTTGTGTGGTTACTGCAACACACCCACAGACTTTCAAAGTTCAGCTCATGGTGGTGACATGATCTTAATAAAGCAAAACCTCTGCATTTGTGGTCATTCATAAGATTTTTTTAGATTTCAAGACTGACCAAAGAGAGTGCGAGGGTGCTGCTCTGTGGCAGTCATTGAATGAGTGTTATGTGATCCTGGGGAATAGGGAATGTTGCTACAGGGCTGCAGTGGAGTTGCAGAAGTCTGTGGGGAAGTGCCTTGGAAAGCACTGCTCAGGCTATTCTCTCTCAAGCTCTGCCTGTTGGGAATGCTCCAGGAAGTTGTTTTCTGTCCATGTCCCGACAAATTTGCCCTTGATCTTGTTGTTAAAAGTGTTGTAATGACAGTGTGGATGCAGCCAAAATACCTATTTAAGATTTTGTTGCTATAAATTGAATAAGAACAATCATTTTGAGTGTTTCGAGGTGCAAGACAGTGTAGGTCACTTGAAGATACTAAAATAAGAATAAAAAAAATCATATACTTCATGTAGAGTTGTGTAAATGGATATAAGTTTTTCTACTCTTTTTTATGTGTAAATTTCAAATTATGCTTTTATAAGATATGTTTCTTATTTGTAAGAACAAGTACCTGCTAGCCTTTTCCAACTAAGCAGAAGTCATTAAGATATGTAAATTAATATGATAATAATGCTAAATATAGGAAATCATGGATGTAGTGTGGGCTAGAAGCATAGTAGGGTGGATGATAATCAGCTCAAGGTAAACTAACTATACTCTCATCACTTTGTACAGCAAAGTTAAAAGTGTAATTTTTTTTGCTGTATTAAGTATATTTAATCTGCAGACTGCATCTCTGCAGTAACTTTTTTTGTGTCTCTTAATTTTCTGCGATTTTTTCCTTTATTCTTTCCACCTAGCATGGAATAACAATTTCATCTTCTTTTGGGGCTAAATTCTGTGCTGGGGGAAAATGCAAAGCTTTGTTTTTCATCCTGAAGCTGTGCTAAATTTAGGGTACTAGTGTTAGCAGTGCCGTAGGATGATGTCATACCTTTTGGGAGCACAAAATTCATTCAGCTTAAAATACTGTGACTTGTTGAGGAATGTGACCTTTATAAGTTTCATTTTCTTAAAAAACTCAAGGACAGCTGAAATATTTTGTATTTTTCAGTTACTTTGGTTTTTGCATGTGTTTTGAAGTTTGCAGACTGTAGTTACAACTTTCCCCCAATAATCTTATAGCAGTAGTGCTTCTGTGAATCCTTGACACTGATGCATATCAATTTCTTGTAGTTGCTTCTCCATATTTTACACTGTTTTGGCAATACACCTCAATATTATTCATTGCCCTCAATATAACTCAAGAAGTGTTTCAAAGCTGTGTGTGTTGTGTAGACTAAGTAATTTGTGGAGACTTGGCCTGAAGACTATGTGTGCTTTGAAATTAATTGCCTTTTTTGCCAGTGTGCCTGTGGTCAGAGAAAGATTTTATTTTTCATTGTGTGAAAAAGAGGTTCTCCTTTGTGAGCGAATTTTTAAACAAAGTCACACTAACTGCTGTTTACAGGTTAATGTGCTAAATTTTGTGGGAGTTGGCTGTTGCAAAATAGCTTAATTTGCTTGATGCGTTAAGCTTATATAACCATTATCCATTGTGTTTTAATTTCAGATATTTAACTTGATGAAGTTTGATAGCTACACTCGCTTTCTCAAATCCCCCCTTTACCAAGAATGCATCTTAGCAGAAGTAGAAGGACGTCCTCTTCCTGATCCTCAGCGTGTTCCCAGCAGCCCCACTTCTAAACACAGCGTCAGTTCAGAGAAGTCCAATATCTCAACACCAAAAAAGGTTACCTTTGCGTTGTTGTTATCTGAAAACCATGTTTTTAAATAATATTTTTCGAATTCTTTAATAAAATCAAAGATATATACAAAATATATATAGAATACAATTGAAGTGTTTGGTTAGAGATGCTGGCAAATACCATTAAAAAATTTTTATGTGCTGAGGAAAATACTTTTTTTTTTTTTATCCTTACCTTTGAATCAGTTTTCTAGATATTGACTTCCTGAATATAATTTAAAATCTTCGTTATTATTTAAATGTATGTGTACAAATAAAGGTAAGGGTTATTTTAATGCACCGCTTCAGAAGCTTATTGTGATTGGACTTAAGATGTGATAATTTAACTTTTACTGAGAGAAGACATTTTATCAGAAGTTTTGGAGAAGTCTTAATCTAACCTAACTCCTTTTTGCAGAGGGTAGTTTTTTTAATTTCTTAGCCCCTACTGAACTAAGATAATTCTGTGTTAAACAAATTCAGTTGCTTAAAAATTAGACCAATAGTCTTACTGACTGATCTCCTAACATTATTTAGGGTTTATTTTTTGTTCATGTTTTGTAGATAATACCACCTTAGCATTACATAACTTTATGGAAAAATTACAACTTTTCATTTTTCATGTCAATCACTACAGATTAGCCCGTCTGCCATTATGTATTTTTATGAGTAGGAATCTTTTAAAAGTAGCATTTTAAGGAATATTCTAATAATCTAACAAGAATACTAGCTTGTTAAAAGCAAGTTTAGTTTAATATCAAACATTCCTGACATTTATATTCTTCAACACTAATAAATACTTGATTATACTTGTGAATTTTAAACAGTACTTTGTCATTGTCTTCAAATGCAGTTCGTGTTCAAGGCTAGCCTAGGAAAAAAATACCAAAATGAAATTCAGTGTTTTAAAAAGGCAAATGGCCTTTCCACATTAACCTTAGGCATTACTGGTGAGTTGAGAAGAATTCTTCAATATTTGCAGGAGCTCTGGGTGCCTTGTTTCCAGCTACTGTTTTGTACTCCCTACCAAGTAGCACATTTTCATCTAGGTATTTCTTTTTGTTTCCACTGGTGGGTTTTTTGGTTTTTGGTTTTTTTTTTTGGATTGCTACTGAGAGGGATGCTGGCATATACGCTTATGCGTGGGGTAAAGAAGAGAGCTAACCTGACCATCACACTCTTGTTTTAGGAAGAAGTGTGGGAAGGTTTATTTTAGACAATATACTTACAATTGTGATCCAACCAGTGATTTAATTGTGTTTTGGTGATAGCTAAGTGGTAAATCAAAGTCAGGAAGATCTTTAAATGAAGAGTCAGGAGAGGAGGACACTGAAAAGAAAAAAAGGGGAACGTTCTTCTCATGGTCAAGAAGTAAGAGTTTGGGAAAATCACAGAAGAGACGAGAAAACGGTGATTATCCAAACGGTGAGTGTTCACATTCCATTTTTTTTCAAGGTTGTTTCAGCAACAGATGTGACTAATCTCATCATGATTAGTTTGTATCTAGGTGCATCCTTGGAAGTGACAGAGGGAAAAGAAACTGTTGAGCCAGAAGGCCTTAGCGTGGCTAATAGCACTGCAAGTTTTGTGGAGGCAGATATACAAGTAAATAGATGAAAGTATTAAAATATTTAAGTTTGTTTTTTATTGACTTCCATGAAACCTTTTTTCTACTTACCAGTGCATTGTGCGTTTCTGTGTGCTGGTAATTGCTTTTTCAAGCAGAGAGCTACTATTTTTATAGTAAGATCATTTAAAATCTTTACAGAGAAGTTCAGGAGCAGTGCATGCAAATAGTGCTATAATTACAGCTGTTTAAAAATTCCTCCATCTGCATAATTCTACTTTTCTATCAGTACCACAGGTGTGTGTACTTTTGAACACAGTTACTACCTGTAAAAGTCAGTTGTGAAACCTCTGCTGTTTTGTTACTTAACTGTGTTTGACAGTTGAAGGAAGAATTCGCTTATGAAAGCACCTGTACATGGCCTCTAAAAGAGAAAATAAAAGTTTTGCATTAAATCATTCCACTGACTTAAAAGAAATGGACAAATTCCCCGGAAGCACCACATTTGGTCCATATTGTTACTGTGTTTTTTGCTTCCGGTAAATGCCCAGACCCACAAGATATCCTTGACCATATGGATATTTCAAGTGTTCTCATTATGCTCATATATGAAGAGACTCAGAGACCTTTGCTAAGACCATAGACTTAACCTTCTGAGAGTGACTAGTAATTGTCCTATGTTTTAGTTTTCTAACACTATATTTGCACTTTTAAAAGTATTTATCTCCCTTCATGATAGCTGAAGAGGTAGAATAATTTTTTGAGATTAAATATTTAAATCTTATTTAAGCTAGTTAATTAAATTACAAGTTTTTTTAAAAATGGGTTCAGTTGTTTTCTTAAATATAAAAGCAAGTGGGTTTATTCAAGGGTTGTATAACCGAGAAGAACTTGACCAAAAGTTATTTTAGTTTCGATGCATCAGTGCACAGTATAAAGATTTGGTGGTTTTTTTCCTTTAATGAAAAAAATAATTTTTCTTACCAGAGGAGGAGCTAATATTTGAAATAGTTTTCTGTATTATAATAAATAACAAGCCTCTTTACTGATTGCTGATTCTTTTCACAAACAGATTCTTTTCAGTCCAATGGATTGTCATACAGGCGGGAATCACAAGGCTCCATGTCATCAACTGCTAGTCTTGACTTGGTAATGGCTGGCTCTTACTAATGAAGAAGTGGGGAAGCAGATAAAACAGTGAATTGCAATTTTTTAAGTAGTGTGATGTAATTTGTTTGACATAATACTTTGGGAAAGGGTTTTTAAGTGATACAGTTAGAGCACAATGTAATATTAAGCAATTTTAGAATATTAGAAATGTAATAGAGGTTGTATTCATATGCTGCTTCTTATTTTGTCCTTGTATCAGAAAGATGTGCTTTGCATCTTTTCTGTCTTAACCTCAGGTACCAGTAAACTTCCAAAGTAGTTTCTCTTTTAAGGGGCTCTTTATAAACAGCTTTTTTCTCCTACCAGAGCTTCGAGATTCTGTTCTGAACAACCCCATGTTAAAGCTTTCCCCTTTCTTGGCCTGTATGCAAGTTGCATTAGGCTGATTTCTGTGGTACTAGATGATAGTAACTCTGTAGTTCTGCCTGTGCTGCAAATACTGATCAGGGAAACAGGCATGGTGCAGTCAGGTCTAGTTCTGTTGTGGAAAAATTTCTTGTCTTAAAAAACCAGTGAATCTTGTAACTGTTTTACCCACTTGCTGTCTAAAACTTTATCTGTTCCTGAAGTAAATTTGGATTTGTTCAGTGTTGTTATCTTTATCTAAATTTCCTCCCCTCCAGGATTTAAATTTATCTGATATTTGTGGTATTTGAAAGGATTTCTAAAACATGGTAGAAAGTATGCTTTTTGGCTTGGTTTGATTCGTGCAGACTCTAGAAGTTTATACACACATAGTCCTAATTTTCCCATTGGGCATTGACCTTTCTTTCTTTTTCCTTTTTCTTTTAAAGTCTGAAACCTCAAGATTGCCTGCATTTGTACCAGATAAAGAGAAATCCCCCAAGTACTGCTGTGTAAACCTTCCGGATGGTTCATCCAGCAAAATGGCTGTTAAATCTGGATTCTCCATCAAAGAGGTGCTATCTGGGCTCTGTGAGAAGCATGGCATTAACATAGCTGCAGTGGACCTTTTTTTAGTTGGAGGTGATAAGGTATTGCGTATTCCTGGGCTTTTTATTTTTGTTTAACATTTCCATACTCATTTTACTAATCAGGAATTCTGTTCTCTCAATACTGTTATATATCTCCTGGTTGTGCCTGTAGCTTTACATTGGCAGTGCTGGTTAACTGAAGGAGAATTTTAGTGAAACTTGTAAACTTTGAGTGTTCTGTGATTTTCTATGGTGTCTGCATTACAGAAAGCAAAAGAGAGCTTGTGAGAAAGATTTCCTTATAATAATAAGTTAGGTATCTAGTCCGTGTAGTTTGTCCAGGGAAAATGTTAGCTTGTGTTTAATTGAAAGTATCCACAAAGCCAACAAATGTGCTACAGCAGATGATACTGCATTAAAGCAAAAAACATAGTGACATTCAGTTGTTCAAAGATGAATGTGATGCATTAATGCTAGAAGTAAGGTACAGGTTTTCATATTGAGGAAAATTTCCAAAACAACAGTCTATATGGATGGGGGTGTGTCTGTGTGATGGCTTAGTTCAACAGAAATGTCTTCCAATTCAAAGAGAAGCTGTGGATGTGAAGCATTTTTTTCTCTTAAATGTGTGCTTTTGATTGGTCTAGGTGATTAGAAGGACAAAAATCAATGAATGTGCATAGCTATGGACTTTTTCTTTTAAATCTTTTAAAGACTGTTAGCTGGATGTATTTTCTATTGCATCATTCTGTGTAATTTATTTAAGTTGAAGAACCTAGGCTTGTTTTAAAATACCAAGTTCCTGAATACCTGCTGACTCCAGGGGAAGTTTCACAACTAGCCAAAATAAAACACACTTTAATCATGTTCCATATTGCAAATGAATATTCACTAAAATGCATGCAACCTATATTAATAATTTTTCTGAGTATTAAAAAAAAAATAAAAACGCAGCTGTTCTTTTTTACATATTTTAAAATTAATTCTCTTTCTCTTCTTTTATTCCTCACATGTGCTCTATAGCCACTGGTTTTGCACCAAGACAGTAGTATCCTGGAGTCTCGGGACCTACGTTTAGAAAAACGCACTTTATTTCGGTAAGAGTCAAAAATACTGTCTTCCTCTGGCATTTTCCACCCCATTTTCCATTTTATTTTTTGTAAGTGCGCTAAAGTATGTTTCCAGGTACCTGTGCAGTGAAACAGTACTGGATGTAGAAAAGAATTTCTCTGAATTCAATCAAAAAATCCAATCAGCCATGTAATGCAGCATTTTAGATTGTAATCCAGAGTCCAGCATGAGGGGATCTAAGGTTCACATTCACTGTACAGGCACATTAAAATAAATAAGTCTCAGTATCAAACAAAGAGTCTCATGAGGACAACCAGGGTAAGGATCCATGGGAGAAACATGGGCCTACAGGAACATTTCAAACTGGGTGGAGCAGGACCTCATGAGTATTACATGCTGCAGGAGGGAGCTTTCTGGGTGGCTGTCTTGGATACAAGTGGGATTTTGATGCTAATGTTCCAGATTAGGGACATTTAAACACTACTGTGATGTCAAACTGCTCAAGCTGAAGCAGTTGTGAACAAGCACATAGGACAGAGCTGCAGGCCCAGAGGGACCTTCCATATCCCAAAGGGACACGTTTAGTAGGTTGAAGTAGCACAAGAAAGGGATGGAAATTGAACTGCCAATCTCTTAGTCTTAAAATGAAATGGATATATTTATTAATTACATGTTCCCATTCAGTTACATCTGTAATTATGTGCCCACCTGGAAAATTATAGTAAGACTAAAAGTATAAATATAAATTAATCTGATTATAGATTTATAGCCCTGAATCTTAAGCAAGTATTGTATTAGTATGGATGTAATATCATTTGGCACGTTATATATTTAGCTTTATGTAATATTATTTGATAGCATACTTTTTATCAAAATAATCTGTTTGTATTTTTTTCCAAAATGAATCCAAACTAGTGCTATGAAAAGTCCTGAAATAATTATTTCAGGAAAAATTAATGGAGTAAAATGTTTGTGTTACATTAGCGAATTGCACTTTTGAGGTGAATAAAGTTTATTTTGTTAGGCATTCCTCATTTTGGCTTCATATTGCTTTGCTTTAGGAAGCAGGGCTAGTTTCTATTTCAGGGTACTTCAGGTTAATAAATGTTGCATAGAATATTCAATTTTGAAATTGAGATTGAGCAGTCTTTTATTAGGTGTGAGTTTGTTGAGTTTCCAAATTAAAAAGCAACTTTAAGTAGGCTGTACCATATGGTATTTGTGTGTTAATTAAAATGTACAAAAGTTCTACATTATTCCTTTCTCTGGGTAGACACTGTGTAAGCAAATACAGTCAAATATTTGGAACGTTTTCAGACACAAGACAAATACTATGAGTCTATACTGGGTTTCCTGAATGTTTGCTGCTTCTGTGTCAATTACCAGTTAATGATTAAAATTGATCATTTTGATTCAGTAGCTGTTGACTTCAAAGAAAATGTGAAAGACAAAGTTTCAGTTATTCATGTTTCATTTGGAAGGGATAAGCCAACATGACTAAACATCTTGCGTTTAAGTAATTTGTGTGAGGGAAAAGATGGGGTTTACATTTAATTGTGACTGACAAAATTACTAGTAAGTGTCATTTCTTCTGGCAATGTACATTTCTTCTGATATTTTTGTAGTAATAAGCCTGCCCTTTTTTTTGTACTATAGTGCCATTATAGTCAAATGAGCCTGTTATGGAGGAATTAGGGCACATGAAGATGAAGAGCATGTAAGAAATTAAAAACAAAACTAGCCACAGTTCTGTGGAGGGGAGTAGATATTAATGAATTAGTTGTTTGGGTTTTAATTTTTTTCTATTTCATTATGTTTTGCTGTTTTAATGAAATTATAGAAAATGGCGTAATAGACTGTAAAGAGACAGCTGTCTTTGGCCTTTAAGTTCCAAGTGAATTTCTTTTACAGCTTTGGTATATTAGTTTCTCTTACAGCAATTTTTCCTGATGTGGTGGCACCAACCCAGAAGTAGCATCATTTGGAATTCCACTGTGTTTGTTATTCTGCTTAAAAATAAAAATACTTGTCCAGACCCATCTCATGTAATTGAATAAGAAGTTGTAAGTCTCTTGTGGAATTGGGGAGAAATATTTTTCTTGCATCCAATCTGTAGTTCAGGCATGGAATCACTTTGGAAGCACTACTGAACCAGAATGGTCAGAGTAATTTCTGTAAAGATGATTTAATTGGTTTGAGGATCATTATGCAAATAGCTTGGCTTATGCCTTCACTCAACTCTGGCAAGTGAAACAGTAGAATTTTTATTTGCAATAAAAGCTTTTTATACCTTCAGTTCAGGATAAATTTGTGCTACTGAATTTTCAGCTAGTTACTAGCTGTAGTGACTACTTTTGCTGCAAGTTGGGTTTTATATATTTTGGTAAATTTTATTTATTGGAATATTTCATACTTAATGTTACAATTGATGTGTTTCAGGCTGGATCTTGTTCCAATCAATCGGTCAGTTGGTTTGAAGGCTAAACCCACCAAACCAGTAACAGAGGTCTTAAGGCCTGTGGTTGCAAAATATGGTTTAAATCTTAATGAACTTGTGGCAAGACTAGTAAGTATCTTTTGATGTAATTCAAGCAGCAATACTTTCTGTCTGGAGAAGATAATGTGATATTCCCTGAAATTGTTCAGGTGTAGCTGGATGTTGAGATAAAATATATCATAGTCATAACCATTATGCTTGACAGTAGTTCCCTCAAATATTTAGTCTGCATCTGTTTTATATTCCCCTTCAGAATAAATCCAACATCTTAAATTACCAAATCAGAATTTAGCTTCTTCCACAGCTCAACTCCCATTATTAGCCAAGCAAAGTTGATTGGATTAAAGCTTTGTTCCATTATCCTGGAAATCATGAAAGTTGCCTCAAATCCCCTTGCAGAGACTTTTTGTGAAGGCAGACTCATTCAACTTCTCTACTACTGAGCACTTGGCTACATGTTCTCTATACCATTTTGCTGGAATATCCAGGAAAGTAAACTAAAGTACTTTTGTGATATTTGTAGTACGTATCCTGCCTTAGCTGAACCAGTCCATGTTTTTAAGATAACTGAAAAACATGTTGGCATAAAGATAACTTCGTTTAATAAAACTACAAAATTAACCAAGTACAACCAATTTAGAATAAAAAATATCTCAAACATCCTCTGAAAAATACGGTGTGCTGAAGATAGACAGTGAAGGTTCTGGAGTATTTGTGCACGCTTGCAAACTGGATGAATTTTTTTTTTTTCTCCATGTGCCTTCTTTTCCCCAAATACCATTGTCCTTACAAGAAATGGGTTACACTCATTGGAATCAAGGTAGCTTTACCACAATGCAATAAACATTTTTATAGTGGTAGAAGAAGGATATGTTGAGGCTACGCTGAAACATAAAAATGCTTTGCTTATTTTCTTTCAAAAATGTCAGAATGCATAAATTTGTTCTGAAAACAGCTTTTTCTCTTGTATACAAACTGTGATCCGACTTTAGAATGGTGAGCAGGAACCACTTGATCTTGGTGTCCCTATATCTAATCTGGATGGTCAGCGGGTTGTTCTAGAAGAAAAAGAACCAACAAAAGGTAGAGGTAAGTTGGTATAAAAACTTTTATTTATGATGTCAAGTCAGTTTCATGAACCCTGACTCTGGATAGTTCCTTCTGTTGATGTGAAGGTGAGAGAAATGTGATTAAATTTAGATTTGTCACATGGAGCATGTATTCTTTCTAACTAAAAAGGAGCACAGTTTCTGAAGATTGAAGATTAAATTAATCTGTTGATAAAAGTACTTTTACTGTTGCTGTAAGAAGTTTTACGCTAGTAATATTTGAATATTTTATTTGCATTCAGCTATATATTCACATCCATATTTACAGACATAGTGCGTAGTAATAATGATGAGAATAAAGTGCCAAATAACTTCTGTGAATTTGGCAATTATTTAATAAGAAACATGCTGTGTAAGTGAAACAGATGCAGTTTGGGCAGCAGCTATATGTATTGATATGATAACTTCCTTCTTTAACATGAGAAAGTAGCAGAACCTACTTTTCCAGTTTTAAGTGATTATTTCTGCAGATAACACTAAAAAGGATATAGTTTGTGATTACCCCAGGCAAAAAAAATTAGAAAAATAAAAATTTGTCCACTGAACAGTTGACAATCTTTTGACACAATTAACACTTTAGATTAATGTAAGCAGCCTTGAGAGTAAAGGTTTGGTTTCATTAGGAGACCTTTTTATAGATACAGAACTCTTGGTTTTAAAAATTAAATTAGATATTAGGTTAAATTAAATTCACTTAGAGCAGAGATCCTCTTTAAGGAAGAACTAGGATAATAAAGATGGAGGCATTTATTGAGGAGAATTGCATTTGTCATTTTTCTAATAAACAGAACTAACTGTTTTTTTGAAAAACGTTATCAATCTAAATGCTCCCACGGATAATTAGTTTAAGGATTACAAAATAAGCCTAAATCCAATGTGCTGTCAGTGGCTGTAAAAGACCTAAATCACAGAGGATCGTTCTAGTAGAGGGTTGGTTCTGTGCAATGTACCAGTGAAAGAGGGCCATGATTCTGTGTTAGTATATTTGCTGTAGGCAGGTGAAATTTGAAGGAGCCATTTGGTTATTTAGAAGGTGACAAGGAAGATATGGCAATGTCTACAAAACAATTGATGCATGAAACAGGTTGGAAAAGGTTCAAAATAACATTTCAATGGTCTTTTCTACTGATTTTTTTTTTCTTGTTTAAGTTCTAAATTTGAGAATTGTAAACTGAATTATTAGCTCAGATTTTAAAATTATTTGATCTAAAGCAAATGGAAATTTAGAACTGAAGTAAAAGTTCGGCATCTTTAAACTTTTAAAAGTATTGCCAGTATGAGGAAAATTTGAAGATGGGAGAGAGATTCTAGTAGGTTTTGACTGAAAAGTATCAGGGATATCAACTGTGATTGCTCTTTTTGTTTTCTGATACATCTTTGAGCAATTTTAAAGCAGAAATCTGTTTTGTGAATCATTGTCACTTAAATATTGCTTCTTCGGGAAATTACGAATTGGTAGTTATGGAAGGTATGTTTATGTTTATTGTTTACAGAGAAACAAAAAGCTGCATTGGTAAAACAGACTGCAATTGTATCTAGTTCAAGAAGTCAAGCATCTACTGTAAGTCTTCTGCAATGAATTTTGTCCCTTACATCATCTTTTGTTTCCTTCTAGAATTCTCTACTAAAGGCTGCATTCATCCATGATTTTGAATCAGCTAAATTATGTAACTAGATTGAATATAGCTACAACTTGTCTGATGTTTTTCCACTGTCAGCAGCATTTATTTGTGAGAACTTTGTCTTCGTGTGTTGTATTTGTTGTTTTGTGTCTCGTTGGCTTATCTATGTTTGAAAATGATTGAGTTACTCTGAGATTCAAAGGCCCTTTCTGTTACGTGAATTCTTCAGAGTAAACAATATTATATTTATTTATACATTTTTGGGAACTACTATGGCAAATGTTCTATGCCATGATCAAGACAAAACTAAAGCATTTATTGCGGTGTAAGAGAAACGTGTTTCCAAAATAACTTTTTCATTCCCTTAGACCATATTATGTACACAGTGATATACCCTAAATGTAAGTAGTACCTTAACTTTCCTTCTAATGCAGGGAGAGGGAAGAACTCTAGGAAAATCTAATTCTATCAAAATGAAAGGCGAAAATGGAAAAAATGCTAGGGAAGTCCGGCTGTCAAAGAGAGAAGACTCTATTGCAAAGATTGGAAAAAAAAAATGTCAGAAAATTAATTTGGATGAAGCAGAGGGTATGTGAACTTTATAGCTTATATATTAACATAAGTAGTCTTAGAAAAATTTTTTAATCTGTGTGCCATGTGTTTAATACTGCATTGTGAAATCAGTCATGATCATAGTATTTTTGTTTGCTGTGTTTTAATTGTCTTTTTTTTTGATTTTTCTTTTTTTTTAAGTTGAAGGTATTCTTAAAATACCTAAAGATAGATGTAGGTACCTAGTGGGATTTTCAAAAGTACCTAATTCCTGTAAAACAAAGGAATTAGTTACTCAACTGCAGCTGAATATCCCATTTGATACCCTTTGCAAGCCATGTAGAAGCTTGCCTTTCTGTTCACCTTTACATAAGTGTTCAACTCACTGAAAGGCATTCTGCACAATAGTGTAGATCCTAACTTAGTCAGGTAAGAACCTTTGCTGAAGTCAGTGACAGGGCAGTACAGTCTGATGACTATGGAGGAACTGTGATGGGCAAGAATAAAACTTAGTTTACATTCAGCTCGTGCCCTGAAAAGGTGTTTGGAAGTAGAAACACGCAAAGAGGTCACTGGCAATCTTGAATATTCTGAGTATTATTTTTACCTTCATTACATATTAATAGTTCTGGTGATATCATTGGGAAAAAAAATCATTAGAGAATTTGCTTTCTTATAGAAAGATGTCCATGGGAAAAAGAGGAATAAAAATGATGTAGCACTAGAAATCTTGATATACCACGCTCTGCCCTAGGACATTAACTGAAGCAATTGCTTGTCTTGTCAGCCCTACACGTTCCTCCCTATTTTCACAAGTAGAAAAAAATCAGAGGATTAAAATTTACTGCTGAAGTTACCCAGTATGCATATCCAAAACCTGGTTATGCACATTTATACCGCAAATGAATGTCTATCTGTGAATGTTCATCTGTGAATAAATGTCCACTGACTAGAACTGAAAAAAAATGCTATGGCTAAAAGTTTTATTGCAAAATAGATGTCATTTAATGTAAGTGTTATTACAAAATACTAGTGAATTTTAAATTATTTTCTGTTGCTTACTATTTTGTTAACTTGTTTTCCACATTTTAATATTTTCATTTTTCTTCCTAGGACTGAGTAAAACATTAACATAATTTGAAAACTTCAGAATTCGAGGCTTTCACATTTTATTTTGAATTTTGTGAAATTTGTCAGAGTTTGGGAAATGCGTACCAAATGTTTTTAATGAAAAAAACCACAACTGTCCTATGAACTTTGAAATTTCAGAAAGAAACATTTTTGTATGACACGTCTTAGAAATGTTGCATGTTTTAATATGCCTACCGCCATTTTGCAAAACTTTGGCAATAAGAAGCATTTGGAAGCTTCCATCTTGGCTACGTTCAGATTTTATGGCATTTGACAAAGCATGTTAAGAAGTCATTTTTACGAATACATTGCAAAGCCTGCCAAATAGGAATAGAGGATTAGGAATAAGGTCATACAAGTGCAAGCGTATGACTTCGTATTATGCTAAGTTAAAACTGATATTAACATTCTCTTGCTTGATTTTGTAACGGCTTTTGCTTCAAACAATATTTATAAGCTGGATTGAAACTATTGATTTTAATTAACCTGTTGGAGATGGCCTTTTTAAGCATCTTTTAATATTCAGTAGTTTAAGTGCTCTCTTCTTAAAAAATGTAGGACGTGCAGAGACCCTATATTAAGAATTACATATTTTTATATGTACATGTTTTGTACCAAAGAGTTTGTTTATTGTTGCGATGCTTCTTTTTTGAGGAGTGTTATAATTCTTGGCTTATAATTGATAAGTTTCTTGTTGCCAAGTTTTGAAACTTTCTAGAACAGTGTTGATTTACTATGAGTATTATTTATATATAGAAACATATTAAACCATTGGATATCATTAAGGACATGATCAGAAAATCACTTCTAATTGTGTTAAATCTTCAATAAAAAAAGCTGCCCCGTGGCTTTTGGTAATGGTTCGTTGGATGGTTATTGACTACCTGTAAGCTACTGATCCATTGCAGCACCAATTAAAGTGGGGTTACTTAAATCATCATCTGATCATACCCTGTGATGATAACATCCTGGTTTAAAACTACACCATGAATTGAATTGAAGCTGTGATAAAATATAATTAAACAGAGAGAAATTCAATATAACAAGGAAGTTTGAAACATTCTGAGTCTTTGAATGTTCAAATGGCATGGCTATTTTTGAGTTAAGATGGGTAAAACCCATCCAGAATATAAAAACGTGCACCCATTGTCTGTGAGACCAGAGCCTTGTTTTGTATAAAGAATTTAAAAATCCTGTGTGTGTACAGATTTATTAACTGCGTAAAATAGAAGATGTGTTCAAGGCTCAGTGAATTGCAGCTGTTCTAAACTGCAAAACTCTTACAATAGCAATGCTGATGGTCTTAATTATAGTGATGCTAGTGAACATTGCTGCAATTGAAAAAGTTCCTAATTAACATGGGATCTTATTTCAAGGCAGCATTGAAAGAATTGAAGATCTTCATGGAAAATAAATGTGCTGAAAATGTACGTTTTAATGGCATTGCACTTTCTGACAAAAACTTGTCAATTTTGGGTTTTTCCCCAATAGAATTTTTTGAACTCATATCCAAAGCACAAAGTAACAGAGCAGATGACCAACGTGGACTGCTAAGGAAAGAAGACCTTATTCTTCCTGACTTTCTTCGTTTACCACCCGCTGGACCAGAACCATCCTCATCTACTCCCGCAGGTCCTAAAGGCTTCAACAAGCGAGTTTCAAAAAATGATGGCAATGACGGATGTACATCACCAAGTGGAAAACAGGAGTCCATACAAAACTTCAATGAAAATTCAGTTAAGAAAATGGGTTACTCAGAAAATAAACATAAATCTGCCTTGGCAGCACTCCACAGTCAGAAGACTTTCAGTGTTCCTTTTAGTCCTCCATTGTCTCCCATTCCGCATGCACAGGAAAACAATGCAACAGTGTGGAAAAGGCAGTCAAGAGAATTACAAGCCGAAGGCATTCAGATGGTAGATGATGACAATGTGGCAGACTTGACTCTTGTGGCTGAAGGAGATATTAGTAGCCCTAACAGCACTTTGCTACCGCCGCCACCACCGACACCACCGTCAGACATCAGTAAACTCACAGAAGCCAACTATCCACCCCCAACTCCTTTTGCAGGTAATCAGGAAAAATCTGGATATCAAAGATCCAATTCAGGTATTTCTAGATTTTAATAGTCTTTCCTTTTATGTAAAACTACTTTTCCTTGGCACTGTTAATCAGTATTTGGCGCCCATTAAAACAAGAAAGAAAATTCTCTCTGCACCTTAATTTTTTTTTTTTACAAAAAAAAAAAAAAAGGAAAAAAAGATTTTAATTGCCTTAGTCTGTGCTAACTGTAATATTTCTGGTTGCCTTTCACAATGTACTTTTGTTTGGATTTGGCATGTGCCCCAAAATGGACACATGCAGACAAACGTTTGAAACATATCCATGTGCTATAATTATCTCATTCACCCTTGGAGTACAAAACAGGGTGTCAGCATTTTGAGCTCCAGAGCACTGTTGTGTTCCAGATTTTCTGATCCATTTCTCATAATGAGATACATGATTAGGGTTTGGAAGTTTAAGTACTTTAGCAAAAACCCTAATTATGTGTTGAAAATTGCAGTACTGTTCATGATTACAATCTTAAACAGATAAACCTCAATTTAAAAAATATTTCTCTAATAAAATAGATATTTGTGACTAAAAATAAGAATGTTATTTTTTTTAACCCATACTTTGCTACACAGAGAAATAGATTGTATCTATCACACTTTCTCCCAGAATATTCACATGTCAAATAGCTCTTTCTATTAGATAATTTTAAAGGAAATATGTAACTTTTTCAGGATATAAGTTTCATGGTCTAGCAATATCACAGAGCAATATTAGCCCAAGGCTGAAGTATGGAATTTCTTTATAAACACGGACTCTAATAATAATTGCTATTACCAGAAACAAGAATTTGAAGACGATGGGTGTCGTGACATTGACATTTTACAGTCATTGTACTGTACATTTTAATGTAAAATATAAGAAGAGGTATCTATGTGCTACATTTATTTTTGATGTTTCACAAACATATGGTGCCATAATTTGTATGATCACATTTCTTTGTGATGTGGGAATATACATTTTAATTATTTATCTTTTTACACAGAGTATTTGATACTGTTCTTTATCTGTATGGTTGATGATTTGTAAATACTTCTTTGGTTGTTGGATGCTTATAAATGGCAATGCAAATTATTTCATCCTCTTGGTATTTTAAAAACAAATTCCTTTATTAGTAGTATTTGAGAAATGTTCTATAAGTGCTACCACTTAATTTCTGAAACTGAGTATTGGACGGACTTGTAACCAGTGCCTATGAATAACAGAACCACAAAATGTACTTCGGACATATTGATGTATATATGCATAGATTTGTGTTGGTGTCTTTCTGATAATATGACAAGTGTACAACATAGGTATTGATTTGCATATTTTTCAGTGAGAACTGTTAAAAAAACCATTTGCACTTAAAAAAAAACTTCATGAATTTACAATATTTTAATGCATGCCCTACATTTCTGTGTAACCACTGAGCTGTAGCTTTCCCTTTTCCCACTTTCTACTTTTTACTTTGTAGAAATCTTTGTGTAGTTTTCACATGTATTTTGTATCTTTGTTCTCTCAGGAGTAATAAATTCTAGGTCTAGTTACACAAACTGGTTTTAAGCTTTGATTTTCTTCATTATTTTAAAAATTCTTTCAATCCTGGATTACGAATTCTGATTGAAATGATCTTCTTATAACAAACAGATTAATAGATATGAACTAGCAATTACAGTGAGGCAAAGCTGACAAAAGTTAGATTTGTTAATAATTTAGATATCAAAGGGCGAATGCTGTCTTGAGATGCTGGTGGGTCACATGTGGAATCCATAGCATTGACATGTGCTCCAGAAGGCAGATAAGACAGGAGATTTCTTTTAAATTAGTCACAACAGGAACTCCTGAAAGGAGAATCTCTTCTGTCTGTGGGTTTGTGTGCTAAATTTCACATTCATTACTTTCCTTCTTATTTTAAACTAAAGCAACTCTTCCTTGGTCTCCAAGAAATGAGCTTGTGATCTCAGCTCATTTGATGTGGAGTAACCAATGTAACCACCTCTTTGTTTGGGTAAGAAATGAAGGGTTGGATGGGTGCTGGAGACTGCACTCCTCTTTTCATTCTTAGAGATGGGTCCTATATAACAGCACTGGGTGGAGAAGCCTAACTGAAAAAAAAAATTTTGCAGAGAGGCTTGTCGTGCTGTTAACTAGGTCTCATTGTGTTCTGGGGGATGAAAATCCAGTTTTTCCAAAAGTCACTGTGTTCCACATATCTGTGGGCCTCCATGAAAGAAAAAGAAGCAGTTGAAAGTCCCGTAGCAGTTCCCCTTTTAAAACTATTCAGAGTTTTCCACAACAAATAACTAATATTCTACATATTGAATTTTATTTTTTTAAATTAATCTTAATTAGCATGTATTCCAACTAGTCTTCTCTACTTTCACTGGTGACTGTGGCTTATTTTTCTGTCATAGTCACCTGTGAGAGATGTTTAAGCAAACTAATTCTGCAAAACTAAAAATCTAAATTTCTCTTAGCTTTAAGACAAACCATTTTCTTTGTTTTTCTTAGGAATAACAAAAATCTGAAAGAAAGATGTGAAGCACTTTGGTTTTTTGCCACAACCTTATTGCATACAATAACTGTATTCTATGCTCCTCTCACAATGCACTCTTATTTTACGGGAACTGTATTCTACAAAAGAACGGTGATTTTATGGAAAAAGTGTGGGCTGAAAAAAAACTTTTCTATTTTCATGATTTCATGGAGTTTGCATGGAAAGGCTGTTCAATGGTGTGCATAATTATAATAAAGACTTCTGGAAACTCTCCAGTCAAGAATCAAAATCTCAAAGGACTAAATCATTAATAATGGTTGCTTTTTTAAGTGCTTTAATGGTTCTTCATTCATAATCTCCTATCAATGGAAATCTCATTTCTAATTGGTTTATTCAATTAAGGTGTTGGCTATAAAGAAAAAGCATGACTACTTAATTTGAAGAAGTCTGTAGTCTTGGTTTCACATTGGCATAAAGGCAAACGACGTGTGTGCTTACCCTGCACATGTTGGGCTTTTATACGTTGGGTTTATATGTGCTGGGAAAAGGACTGGGGGGAATGAATGTCCCCTCATGTTCTGCAGGGGACAATTTGCCTACGTAGTAAAGCCAGGCCAGCATCCATCCCTGTAATGGGTAACTCTTGAGGGTTTTTTTTTTTCACTTGGAAATCTAGAAAGCAAAATACCAACAGTGGAAGACAGTAAAATGAGGTTTGCATTGCTCAGAGCTTTTGAGAACAAATTTTCAAATGCGGTTCTTAGCTTTCTGAAATAGGTATAATGTTTTTATACTGTAGTAATACTTAGCTATGAAGTAAATATCAGTTAGCAACATAAGAATCATTACTGATTCTAGGTGCGTTACTCATCAAGAGAAAATGTCTTTATTTTGAATAAGCCTGCTAGTTCTGGCAAATTTCCCACTTTAAAAATCAGAGATTTCTGCAATGTGAAGACTAATTCTTCATGTCTCTACATAGAAGGGTGGTGGTACCCATCTGTGGAAGAAATAATGATCGTGGGGTGTGATTGGATTGAAGGGATGCGTTAATTTTTGAAAGTGTTAAAATGCTGATTTAATCTCTTCGTTGTTGGGGGCCTTTTTTAATGGCCTAGTATAGTCTGGGTATTTTGAATGTTGTCCAGTTTTTCCCAGGGGGTCAGGCACGTGTGTTACCCAAGTGCAAAAAATAGCTGTCATGGGAAAAAGCAGCCCAACCTTCCAGACCTCCTCAAGAGCCACAGGCCTTGCACTAGATCGTTTATTCAGCAATATTCCACTGGCCTGTGAATTGATCATGATGATTCTTGCTTCTGCTACAAAGTAGGCGGGCTTTTAGTTGTAATAGCAATTGGGCTCTTTCATCCCAAGGTAGGACAATTTGCAGCATTTCAGACTGAAGATGCACAGACTGTAGATTTGATTCCATCAAATTGTTCCTCCTTCTGTTAAAAAATTCCCGGGTTTGCCCCCTTTTTTTTTTTTTTTAAGTCAGGATGAGAATTATTCATCAAATGGCATTAAAATTATAGTCAGTGGAATTACTGCCTACCAAGAAGGTAGATGTATAGACTAGATCCAGCAATGCAAAAGAAAAAAAAAGAAGTGTTTATTGAAAGCTCCCTTTTAATAAGTATATAATGTCATTGGTTAAGATAGAGAGCCAGCTAGGGAAAATAAAAGCATGGTGAACTTTCTGCAATTATACTTTAACAACATGTCTATGGAAGTTAAAGGGTGAATTTAGACTATATGAAGTTACGTAACTTTTTTTGAAGACACACAGCTTTGTTTCTGAAATAGATGTTCAATTGTGTCCTCAAAATAAGCTTGCTTCCTTTCTATTGGAAAGATTTCTTGCAGAAATGGAATAGTTAGTACCAGTGCTGGGATGTTTCTGTTGTGAAAGATGAATTATGCAAAAATAAAATGCAGGGTGGACTCTGAGAGCCTGGGGCTGGCTATTGTTCCCAAGGACAAAAAAAAAAAAATCCCAACTGCTCCTTTTCATTATTCACAGAGAGGATGCAGTACATGACAGCTGAGGAATAGAGGTCAGATAATATCAGTGTAATTTCTGTGACTTTCACTTTGTTTGGCTACTAAACTTTTCAAGGGTAATGTTCTAAGGGGTTCTAAGGGTAATGAATTCCAAGTGCAAAAAAGTTTGTAATAATTAAGGAGATAAAGAGCAATCACATGTTTATGTTCAAAATTTCAAAATAAACCTTTGTTTTTGTAATAAATTATATAATATTTTGCATAATTAATATTTTGCATAACCTCTTAATTCATTTGGCATGTTTTAGAGACAATCCAGTGGTGTTCCCTGTGTAAATCAAGATAACCACATAAATGAAAACAAAGAAACATTTAAGGAAAGGAGGGGATTATGACTTAAAGATGTAAAAATAATGTAAATTATTATATTTAACAAAGGCTGTTGTCCTGCAGTTACTTATCCAAGATAATTGGATTCTGGATCAATATAAATAAGTACTCGTGGGGGTCCAGAAATACTGAGGCCAGATTCTGTTAATCCTCTTTTAACCAGAGCGTGATTAAATGGGAGAATTACATGTAGTGCATGTACAAACAACAACAAACAAAGGAGAGTTTAGAGCAGACAAACAGGATGCAAGGAAGGCCTTGGGGGATGATTATTTGAATTGTAAACTTATGTCAATCAAGCAACAAGATACGCATTTTAGAAAGAATTGCACATTTTATGACTGACTGGATAAAATGTTAGAAAAATGACAGCTGTTCTTTGAACCAAACACACACAGGCTAAAACCAGATCTATGCGAACCCGTGGCAGCATTTGGATGATGAAATGAACTTCGTTGAATTACTAGTTGAAATGTAACTGGTAGCCCTGCAAAACCACATTTTAGAATTTCCTAACTGAAAAATAACGTAAGGAATGGCAGATCAAATTAAAATGGATTCGAGTAATTCAATCCGCCATTTCCCAGCATACAGTAATTAAACCTGCCATTATTGGCCACCGATGGAAAACCAGGATGAATGTTAACAATAAATGCTGGAAGACCAAACTGAGGGCTAAATAGTTGTAGGCTGCTTCAGAGATGTTTTGTCATTCTACTGCTTAGAAAGCATTAAAAAGTTGTTTCAGTTTTTGCAGTGGAGAAGCAGAAAGTTGGACCAAATTGGCCGGTGTTCCTGAGGGCACGCATGTCTGCCTGGATCAAAATTCAGAACTTTTCATGTTCCTGGCCTTTAAATGATGTTCTGTGCAGTTCCCTTCAGCCACTGTTGTAGCCATGTATATAAAATGTCACTGCCCTCAGCAAAGACAGGTTGCACTGTTTCCTCTTTTGCATCTATATGCCCCTGGTGAGCAGCAGTGGCCATACCAGCTCCCTCTTCCATGTAATATTCCAAGTTTGTCATTCTGAATAATGTTTTGTGCCTTGTTCTTCTTTTGAATACTTTGGAGATGAGTGTAACAAAAGGATTTCTATCCGCCCTGGCTTTCTAGACTTAATGCTGCAAATGTTTTCCAGAAATTCCCAGGACAAAAGTAAATGTAAGACTGGTAATGTAGAATGTCGCTGCTTTGTATAATAGCCCATTTCCTAACTTGATGCCTGCATTTTACTGAGTCAGATTTGAAGGCACTGAGCATATGCTGCAGTTGGTGTTTCATCGTGCAAGTGAAATTCAGCATATAAAGTCAAATTGCCTTTGAAAAGATTTAGCATAAACTGCAGGTAGGAATCTTTTATTAAATCCACTTTCTCCTCGGTGCTGTATCAATTAAGAGATAAAAAGAAGGAAACTCCTAAAGAAAATTTAACCTGCACAATTCTAAAACTTAAATGTAAAGTATCCTTTTCCCTTCAGAAGCATAAATCACTTTTCAGACTTGTAGAACAGATAATGCTTTCAGTAGTAACAGTGTGTCAGCCAGTGTGGAAGTCATTTATCCACCACTTAAAAGAATCCACAGCTGGGAAGGTTAAAATTTAGAAGTAGCATTTCCTAACAGTTTGGGACAGGGAGAAGTGTCTTTCACAGAGTGAAATTGCCAGATTATGTCCATGCTAAGGAAAAGAGTTACTTGTACTGACATATTTCCAGGACACTGAAATGAACACCCACTGCAGAAGCGACCATCACAAAGCTCCTTTTGTAAGTCTCGTGAAAAAAGGCTCTCTCAGGCAGCCTGTTACCACCTTAGTACAGGTTCTGTGCAGCCAGAGACTAGAACAGTGTCTGCCCGATCTCCACATTACAACACACACCCAGACTGATTTGGAGACTGAAAATTATTTGGGGGTGGTATATGGCGATAAATTACCAATTCCAGGAATTGTTCCTGAAAACTTCAGTGGTTTCTTTTCACAAGAGTTATATTCCAAGTATTATAAAGTACTTCAAACAGATTTTTTATCTGCTGTAAGTCAGCACAAAATCATTAATCTGCAGCTCATTCTTTTTAACTGAAATCTGATCCCCTCCAACAGTAGTTGAATGCCTGTGATCAATGGTGTGGAAGTTAGCAAGATATTCTTGTTATCTTTCCATAAAACTGAGAGTCATCTAAATAGTAAATGATTTTGACAAGAACAATAGGATTTTAGCAAAGGTAGAATGATAAGTGAAACACTCAATTTACATGGAAGGGGTTTTATTAAAAAATCATAACTAAAATTTGGCACATTGAAAAGAAATGAATTTAATAATTATGGTGTAGAAACTATCATTGCAAGGTGTTGTGGGTGAACCTTTAAATGCCCAAGCATCTGCATTTTACTTACAGTTAAATGATCCTATTATCTACATTTGACAGTTAATGCTGTTCCTGGAATTTCCAGGGGTTTTTTTGACCTTGCCTTTGTCTGGAATTTGGCCAAATCCTCCCTTGTTCCTAAACTACCTGGAAGACAATGTCTTGTGAACTCTTGCTTTTATCTTACAGCTTGAGGAATATTTTATACAGAAGAAAAAGTCTTCCCTTTGTCTTCCTCTGCGAAGGCAGTTCCCCATAATCATAATTTTACATTCAGAGTGCTTGAGAGTAATACATAAAATCCAAATATCAGAAAAAGGGAAATATTGGTAATGGAAGTCAGGAGATCGGTGCCTGCTTGTAACCTTTGGAAAAATGCAAATTGGTGCAGCCTTCTAAGCAGTCGTTTGGCTGTGAGTCTGTAAAACAGAAGATCTCTTTAAGGACAAAAGATGACATGCATTATCCCATCTTAAACCAGCTGGAACATATTAATGGGATGAGATGCACAAAAAATTCCCTCAGAACTGTGAGGAATGCTTAGCAGGGGAGCAGGAGATTACCAATAGGCATGATTGTGCTATTCCAGAGTGGAAATTCATCTGTGTGACCACTGCTCCAAGCACTGGCATCCTTTCCCTTCTGAAGTTAGGTAGGACATTTGACAGATTAGGTTTGGGAAAATGTAATATCATTCCTGACATGCTTTATGCAAGGCAAAGCAATTCACAGAGGAGGATTCCCTGGAGGTTTTCATCACTTCGGTGCAAGAATATATGAAGGGAAATTTTATCTGTGAAAGTTCTCTGCACCTTAGATGGTGCCCTGCATAGCTAAGTGTGTTCAGGTATTTGTTACTCAAAAACAGAATATGAGGAGATCAGTGCAAAAGTGTTGTAAGCATCATTGAAATCTCACTATTAAGCTCCACTGAGTACATGCAAATCTTGAGTCTCTTTAAAAACCTGTGGGATACATGTATACACAACCTGGTTTGGGGAAGCTCTCTTATTATTTGTGTTAAACAGCCTTGCTTTATAAAAGCTTTTTTTTTTTTTTTAATGAGGGGGGAAAAAAGCACATTAAAATATTTTTTCTGTGTAGTGCTACTCTTGAAATCATCTTCCTATTTGGTGTAGATGAGTCAAGATCTTTCCTACTTTGACAGAAAAAGAGAAATCGTCTTCACAGTATCATCCTTTAGCAATTCCATATTCTTTTGAACTGGTATTTTAGACAAGATGTTCTCTATTACTGTCCCACCTCTAGTAGTAATTTATTTGATACCACAGAGAGATTGCTCCTGAAAAGGTCATTAATAGAAAAATATGTCCATAATGTGGATGTATTCATGTTCAGACGAGCTTATGTCTTGAGAAGCCTTAGAGCAAACATTGACCTTATTTTTGTTGTGTTCCTTTTAGACAACTTGCACGCCCAGTTGCTTCATGTGGTGACTCAGTGACACCATAACTCCACGACTTAATGGCATTTCTTATATTTAGCTGCAGAAAGACGTAGCAACCAAATAAATACAGCAATACTCACACCTCTCATAGTGTTCCTCAGTAGGAGTTTCCAGCTCTTTCATCTGTTGTACCCTGTTAATGCAGGCTGCGTCTTCGCACTGTGGGAAGTGTTTCAGCTTAGTTCAAGTCAACAGAGCTATGAGACCTTCCACCACCATCAAAGTTGTTCCTTTACATTACATTTAATGGGAGGATGTATTCTCAATACTAGGACAACTGGATGACTCATGCTCTGTCGATGCAGTGTATTTGTGGTAATTTGTCATTAGTAGGCATTTTAGAAACTTTTAAACCAACTTGAAAGGGGAATCAGAGATCTTCCTCAAAGGGCATAGAATAGTAGATTAAAGACATCAAGAGTACAATTCAGTACACTCATGTTAAGATAAATGTTTCAGAACAGAAGAATAGCACTTTGCACCCCAGCCACGCAAGCAGCAGTTGAAATTAAGCCCATGTTCAGCTGCAGTAGGAAGATTTAAACACGAAGTGTAATATAGTCCCATTAAATGTTAGCTGTAATTTAGTAGGCTGGAGTCATGCTGGGCTAACAGGGCTGAGAAAGCTTTCTGCCTCTCTCTGCTCAGATGATTTGTTTGGAGTTTGATCTAATTCCTCTGAAAAGAGGCAAGCATTACTGATGCGGAATATTTACATTATTCATATTGGGCTGTACTGTAGCTAAGACACTAAACATTGCACTATTTACAATTTTAACTTATTTTTCTTACATAGAAAGCTTTAACCCTCAAGAAGACCCTGGAGTGAGTTGATTGAAACTGTATGAAAGTGCTTTTTTTGTCTTTTTCATTTGCATTTCCCCCCTTTTCCATATCAAAAAGTTCTTGATTATGATGATTATACATTGAAATTTCTTTTCCTTGCATAAAACTGTACCAATCACTTTGTGGGACAAACACAAATAAAAGATTTGAAAGACAGCTATGGCATTTAACCACACCAGTCTCATGGGATTTGTGTGGCTAAATGTGCTGTCAGGCATGTACTGTGACAAAGTGTTTAAAAATATTTTGGGTAAAGCATGTCAGATAATATGGTATCTTTTAAAAGATGGATAAAAAGATACATGGAAAAAAGGGATTAAATATGAAATGGAAGCCCTTACTCAGGTCTGCCTTTGTGCCTTGAAAGTTTCTCTTTTTTTTTTTTAACTAGGCTCTCAGTTTGGTCTAATAAAAGTGGGTCTGTTTCCCTGAATGTATCACCCCTTTTTAGATCATTATGATGGGGGAACCACAACTACAGAAATCGTGTTGTTGACTGTGGTGCAAATCCTGAAATCAACTCCCTCATCCTTCCCTTCTTGCTGCTGTTGACACAGGCAACAGCTTCTCTGTTGCTTCTCTGCGTTTGCTCTAAGAAGCTCCTAGCAGTTCGCAGCGCCACACCTAATGCAAAACTAGCTTTTGGGAACTCACAGGTTTAAACTGTGGTTATCTTGGGATAGTAGCAACTTTGTGTGTTTGGGCCTAGAGAATAGGCCCAAATCCTGGCAATTGTGATTTTAGAAGTGCTGTACCAAAAAAAAAAAAAAATTCCAGGCGTTTCTTTAGTGTTTCAAGCCAAGCTCAGAGGGTCACTTCAGAGGGACCTCAATAGGTTGGAGAGATGGACAGAGGAGAATCTGTAACTCAACAAGGGCAAAGGCAGGGTCCTGCACCTGGGGAGGAACAATCTTGGCACCAGCACAGGCTGGAGGGCAGCTCTGCAGAGAAGGGGTCTTGGGGGACAGCAAGCTGTCCATGGGCCAGCAGTGCCCTTATGGCCAAGGAGGCCACTGGTATCCTGGGTGGATTAGGAAGAGTGTTGCCAGCAGGTCGAGGGAGGTGATCCTGCCCCTCTGCTCAGCCCTGGTGAGGCCTCACCTGGAGAGCTGTGTCCAGTTCCAGGCTCCACAGTACAAGAGAGATATGGAGCTCCCGGAGCAGGTTCAGAGGAGAGCTACTGAGTTGGTCAAGGGTCTGGAGAATCTCTCTTAGGAGGAAAGGCTGAGGGAGCTGGGACTGTTCAGCCTTGAGAAGAGGCAACTGAGAGGGGACCTCAGTAAGGTATATAACTATCTGAAGGGAGGATGTCAAGAGGATGGAGCCAGGCTCTTCTCAGTGCTGCCAACCAATAGAACACAAGGCAATGGGCAGAAACTGATGCAAAGAAAATTCCACCTGAACATGATGAAGAACTTCTTTACTGTGCAGATGACCGTGCGCTGGAACAGGTTGCCCAGAGAGGTTGTGGAATCTCCCTCACTGGAGATATTCAGGAACTGTCTGGATGCAATCCTGTGCCACATGTTCTAGGATGACCCTGCTTGAGCAGGCGGGTTGGATGAGATGACCCACTGTGGTCCCTTCCAACCTGACCGATTCTATGATTCTGTGAAATTGTTTCTTTTATTCTTGTCCTGTAAACCATGACCCATAGTTGCTTGGTTGCAGTTCAGGACAGTGAACTAATTGCAAGTTCAAGTCATCCCTTCCTACTCTGGTAGAGAATTAAGCCCTAGCCAAGTAAAAATAATATCTCAGCAGAGATCTGGTCTTGGAGGCCAATTGAAGTGAAGGAACATCTCTGATTCTGCCCCACTGGAAGCTCTGTATTCTCTTCCTTCACCTTTAGGTTTCCTGGTGTGAGAATTTTTGTTCTAAAGGTGTACAAAATTATACTAAGTAGTTATTTTTAATGGAGTCTTTTTAAAAACTATGAAAAATGCTAAATTAAGACAGATACATAGTAATATTTTACATTGATCTTTGAGATCTAATGTTTATTTACCTACCTTTTACATCAGTAAGTCTCTTTGATGGAGTAGATGAATATTCGAGCTGACTATCTACCACTAGGGCCTCAGAGGAAGCTGCAATATTGAAAACTGCTAAAACTAGAAGATACATAACTCTCCTGTTTTATGTTTTTTTGTTTTTAACTCTTCTGGTAGGCACAAACCACAGAAAGAAAAAAGATTCACAAGGGGCTTCAGGAAACTCTTGTGAGCAGACCTCTCACAAAGCAAAGACCAGCAGAAGCTTTAATCCTCCTGGTGCGAGAGGGAATCCTGGAACAGAGCTCCCTGTAAACAGGATAATTGATGTGGACGGAGTCAAGCTGGAAGACTCTGGCATACGCTCCTGTGATGATTCTGAAGGGAACCTCAGCTTTGAAGGTTACATCTCTGAACTGAGATCTTGCCAGGGGAGGATGAGGACTGGAGTTTACAGGACATCAGACCTTCCATCTCTGATTGCTGTCAAGAGCGAGAAGAATAAGGCCACTGAGTATAAAGCTACTTTTGTTTAAATCTCTGTTTTTAATTAAATATTCTGGTATTTTTGCTTGGCATCAGCAGCAATGGAGATATGCTTTAGAGACATGTTTCTGCAAGTTATAAGTGGTTTTCAATGCTCTGTTGCCTTCAAAGAGCCTGCCATACCATCACTTCTGATATGAGTTAGAAGCCCTAGAATGAAAAGATAGTATTCCAGTGCAAATATTGAGCTTTGTACTTTTACCATTTCTATGTTGTTTTCTCTGGGATAATTCCATTGCACAGTGCAATTAAAATTGTTGTTTTCACCCCTACCCTTCTTGTCTTTATTCAAGATAAACTTACTTTAAATTCCCCAGTCCAAACCTTTTAAGATAATTTCAGTTTAATCTTCTAATGGTTTTCCCTTGTCTGCAGGATTCCCTGTGTTTTAGTAGATTTTTAAGGTAAAATCAGTTACTGGTTTAAAGAGATTAGGATTATTTTCTTAATATCTTCCTGTCTGTCTCATAATGTTTGGGAAGAGGTCCAAGTGGAATTCAGTCCATTGCCTGGATATATGCAATAAAACCGTTGTTATACAAGCAGTAAGAGGCAAAATCCCCTCTCCTCCCCCCAAAACCTGTGAATTTCCTGTGCTGGGAATAATAGCTGCTTTTGTAGCCAACACTGGTGATGTTTCTATACCAAAAATATATATCTAATTACATAGTGGTGTGAGGGTTGTCAGGTCCCTCCTCATCACTGCTCTCAGTGTCTTTTAGCTTTGGGGTAAGGCAATTTTGTTACTGCTCTTTCGATAAGGGGTTCAGTGCCTCTCTTTCTTCTTGTCATTTGTTTTATTTCAGTTAATTTTCTAGCCTTGGGTGGAGTTTTGAAAAAGAAAAGACTTCTGAACATGTTCTTTTTTGTCACCTGGTCCTTTTCCTCCTTTACCATGTCTTCAGAAGGGGTTTTTCGCCTGGACATGCAAAAAGAGCACACAAAGAAATGAGATCGGTGAACACCTGCTCATCATATTGAGTGGATATAGTGAGACTTCTGGTGGTTCACTGCTTTGCAATTATTGTGAGACTTAAGAAGTCATGCTGCATAGCTCCTGAACTGCAGATCCACACAGGCACTAGGTCTAAAGCATCACAGTAATTATTGATTAACTTCTCTTTCTTTGCTCCAAGAATCATGAATTTTCTGAATAGCCAAGGGTGCTGGACACTGTCACTCAATTTCTTCAACTCAAATCTGTAAGCTGAGAAAGAGGGTATGTAAGATTTTGTAATCGTAAAGTAAGATTCCTAAAGCTTAAGCTTCATGCTTAAGCATTACATCAAATATCCCAGTCATATAAAGAGATACAACACCCATTAGCTTTAATACTTTAATTCTTTTCTACTGCAATTGATTTTGCTTTCAATATTGAGGGAAACCCTTGTGTGGGCCTGAATGAGGATATATCCTGTGAAAATAGCTGTTCTTTTAAAAACTTTCCTGCTTTAAACTAATTTGAGAGTCCTGATAAAATCATGGTGGTGTAACGATCCCAGAGATTTGGGAAACACAGCAAGGCGGAATGTAGCAAACCAGTCATAACCCAATGAAGCCCAATGATGTGAAAACATTTAAATATTTATGTATTTTTGAAGATATTTTTGTTCTTGTTTTTGTTGTTGGGTTTTTTGGGTGTGTTTTGATAGCATTTTGCTAACGATCGCCCATGAGAGAATATTTCTTTGCACAAATAAATGGCCACAATTTTTTCCTGTGCCTGGAGAATTAATAGCTTCATTCTAATCAACACTAACATTACAGCAGTCAAACTCAAGAGAGGGCATTTTGACCTGCGATATGCTTTGCACTGTTTTTGTGTCTTGAAAAGTAAAATCATAATGGTAAAAACTTGAAATTCAAATACAGTAATTACAATCTTTATTAATCACAGATCTCTGATCAGTATTTTAGATGATACAAGGTTGCTTATCTCATGTTGTGCAAGTGCTCTTAAGTAACTGGTAGTGAGCAATACAGAATACTTCGGCTGAAAGCTGAGGGGAGATGCAATACCAGCTGAAAAATCCTGAGTGCTATGGAAAGGGTGGATAGATAGGGATTGACTTTCACACTCTTCTAATGCAAGGATTAGGGGTCATCAGATGAAGTTAATAGAAACCAGGTATAAATCAAAGACCTGTTTCTTCATCTTCTCCTGTTTTCTCTCCCCAACCTGCTGTGTTTGAAAAAAAAAAGCAAACACAAATGCTGTTCATAAATTCTGAGTGCAACATACTGGATTTGACTGTATCAAGGATTCAAAGAGAATTTGACAGCATGGAAGTCAAGCTGCATGCAGGAAAAGGAAGGATGTGAAAGAACGGAGTTTTCTTTAACAGAGAGAAAAATCTTGGCATAATGCCTGGAAATCCTGTAAACAAAGGGACATGGGAAAAGCCGTTTCTCCCCACACCACACTGTCATGCCAGTTATTGGCAGATTGTTTAAAAGAATGGCTTCTTATCTAGGACTAATGGAAATTAATTCCTTAGACTTAGAAATAATAATATTAGTTTTCCTATCCAATATCTAGCAGAATATAGAAGCTAAACCTGCTGGAATCAGGAGTTAATAAAAAGGAATGTGGACAGCCTGTCTCTGGCTGATGGTTTCCAATATTTTACTAGGGATGTGGTCTACTTTCTAATACTGTGTGACTTCAACATAGTTATGTGATTTTAAATTGCCTCCTCATACTGTGATTTCCACTACTAATCAAATCTGCTTGAAATTAAAAATCAGCCTAATTGAAGCCCTGCTTGATAGCTTGATCCTTTATCTTGCCAGCTAGTTCCTAAAGATAATCAGATTTTATGTGGCTTTATTTCTCTTTTACTTTTCCCAGTTTTTCCCTGTTGAAACTCTACTTCTGCAGAGTTACTCCTAATGTCTTTCTAATCCCATGGTCATAAACAGAGGGAAATTCAGTTATTCCATCCTTTTATGCGAAAGAGGGAGATCCACTGACCTGTATCAGTACTCAAACCTGAAACTATAACAACCAGTGATATAAAAAAACCAACCCCAACCCTTAAAAAACCCTGCAGCACTCTAAATCTTATTTAATTTAACAGTTGTATTATATTTCACTTGTTGTCATGGTATCTGATTTTCAGTTGTGGTGGTTTCAGCCTCATCGGCTCCAGAAGTCGCAGTTTTGTTGTGTTTTAGTTTTAAAGGCTTTGTGAAGAACAGAAAATATACATCTAGGTAAACTTACAACGAGACATCCCCGTAGGATTACTGTAGCTGTGTGCCTTGTCAACAAATTTGTGATATAACACACATGCAGAATAAACCATTGCTCTGTTTAGCTCGGGGGGACCGCGTGACAAAGAACCGATGGGTTGTGAAGACACATAAACAGGGTTTGCAAAGAGACTTTGCAAGAGCTTTACTGCTCCGTGGGAAGGAGCCAATACCTGGCTATACTGTGTCCTTTCTCATGCCCCTGAAAGTCTTCTGGGGGCTATTTAATGTCATTTGAGGATGCTGGGTCCTTCAGTCAGTACTTCTCTGCCTAAAAGTTTTGGCTTCTTTGTGGCTTTGCTGTAGCATGCATTGCTTTATTCCTGCTTCTCTTCTGCTGCTGGAATTTACTGTTCTTAACAGAAAACTTGTAAAAGACGTGGCTCAGCCAGTAGCCTGCTTGTCTCAATTTGACAGAAATAACCAGGACTTATGAGCATATTTTGATTTTTTGGAAGTAGGTTGATTTTTGCCACAGAACTGAAATCCTTGCCAGTATTGTTTCTCTGTAGTGGTGCTGCTGCTCATCCAGACCTCTCCAACATAGAATCGATAGCAAATACTGTCATTTAAAATGGTCCCTCCTAAGGTACTTGGTAGCTGGGAAAAAAAGCAAAGGTGTGGCAGTGCGATGCAAACAGCTGGAATCATCTTTTCACAATTTCTCAAAGATTTTGAAAAGTTTCCAAAGGCTCAGTTAGACAAAGGCCCAACGGCAGGTCCTTATCAAGGGGTGTGAGAAGCCAAAACCATTGCAGGTCTGAGGCACTCCTCCTAACTCCCAACCACAGCTCATTGAATTGGGTTTAGAAACAGCCATACTTGCTGCCTGAACAGGCAGATTTCCAAGCTTTGTGGGATTGTAGCAAACCTGTGTGACAACACTGTTGCTCTGTGATACTTGTGGGTGTTTCGCAGCAAAAACAAGTGGCACATCCAAGCCCTCCTCTCTGTGCTCTTGGAACAGCTTCCTAAGCTCAGCATCATGGGGCACTGAACAACCATGAGGTTTGTGAACCCTATTCCAATGCCAGTTAAAACACAAGAAAAGCTTTCATTGATCTTACTGAAATATTTCCTTGCTTTAGACCAACTGTCACTTTTAGCTAGTTCAGTCTTATTTTCTTCCGAAAAAAAAATCTGCTGAGAAGTGATGGATGATCAGGTGTCTGCAAATCTTGCCTGCATTACTCAAAATGTTAGCAAATCCAAGATGTTGCACATGAACCAAGACGCTTTCTGAATTGCTTGTGTGAAAGATAAGAAAATCGTTTATATTTTTTTGTCCCAACTGATCATTCTGTTGTACAGCCTAAAATGCTGATGTACAGAACTTGATTTGTGTTCTTGTTTTATTTGTGGTTTTGTCTTTAAATGCCTGTATGTTCACTTTCTAATATGAAAATGCACATTGATTTTATTTCTCATGCCTTGTCTCCCCAAAGTATTAAGAAATCATGTACTGCACAATAATGTTTATAGAATCTTAAGTGTGTCAAATTCATTAAAAATGTTAATTGGATATGTAGTAAGTAAATAATTTATGCCACTGGAACTGATAATGTTTTGCTGATATCTAATTTCCATGTAGGGAGAAGATGCGAAAAAGATTTTTTTTACTTATTCTGGGACCTGCTTCCATTTGGACATCACAGTTTAAATGGAAGTATGAGACTTGCCTGCATTTTATTAGATTTTGCAAAGATATCTTCTTAAACCTAGCTTACATAAAGAAAATCCTTTAGAAGAGGATTCTTAAGAATTTCTGCCAAATATTTATATACCTTAAAAATAGCTCATCCTCTGGAATTTAATAATAGTAGGGTATGTTTTTAGCCTTTAAGTAATTTCTTTTGCTCTATTCTAGCAACACAAAGGGTTTGCAAGCCTGAATAGCCAAATTTTTTCCAGGTACAGTGTAATCCTCCTCTGGCTTCTCTTCTGCATAGTCATGGTGGGTTGTCTAGATCTGTGTGGTGGTCTGAGGGGACCAGTGCATCAGAACTGCTCTGCCCTTGAAGCAAGCACTGCTAAAATACACAGATGCTCTACCTACCAGAGAGGAAGAGTGGAAAAAACTTGGAGGTGACAGGACTTCAGTGTCTGTGTACACTGACTTGTGTCAGTGACACAATGGTCCTTCAGTCCTTCAATCCACATTCCTTTTTGTTCTTTGAAAGATCTGTGCCAGAGCAAGAGGGCATACTGAAGTTTAAGTACCAACAGTAGAAAATAATGACTGATGGGAATGGAATGAAACCTAAGTCTTCCAAGTCCATGACACCACTGTATTGCTGCCCATTATAATCTCATCCCTGTTTCCACTGATAATGCTGAATCCCATCCCTGCAGGTGCACAGAGCTGCAAAGCCACCAGAGCATTTCCAAGTGCCCATAGCCTGCAGCAAATGTCAGGGCTAGTGCTGTAAGGGCCAATCACCCACGTCACTGGAGAAGGCCCTGGAGTCCAAGTTTGGGAAGTGTATTCCTAAATACCTTGTGTCTGCTTTGCCAGGGAGCACCAACCTGTGCCCCATTTGCATTCTCTGCCTGCAAAGATCTCACAATCTCAAAATAGTATGTAGCTCAGTTATGTGCAGATTCACACCTCAGTTCCAGGCTGATAAAGAAATGAAAGGTCCACTAGAAGTTCAGCTGATTAAAGCTAATCCTATTGGAGTGGCACATTTGTAGACCAGGGCACAAAAATGAAACTAATTCCTCTCCCCATTCCTGCAAGAAGTAATTGGGGTCTTTCTTAATGCTTTGAGCCTTTTCTGTAAATATGAAACCATGTGATGAGGAGAAACTACCCTCTAATTACTGTTCTCCCTCATTTATACACTTGCACATGCATCCTTTTCAGTAGCTGTTTGCCTGTATTTACCAGTATACCAACAACATGAAATCCATCAAAAACTGCTGCATAACCTCAGCCTCTTCCATGATTTTAAAATTTCCAGAGCTAGTTCTATGGCCAGGATGAAGCAATGCCTGGCTGAGATCAGCCCTCTGTATGCAGAGCAGTTAGCTGAAACTTGTTTGCAATCAGGAGATAATCTGTGACGGTGGGCACATATCTCTGATCTTGCTCTTACTCATTTGAGCGTTGACTAAAGTGTGAGCACGTGTGTGTTAGAAAATCCAGAGCACAACGCATGCCACAACTTCATTCCCTGGAGAAAGGCTGAAGGCAGGCAGATGTTCACCTTCTGTGGGAAGGTGCAGGATGGGGAAGGTCCATTGGTCTTGCACTGCCTCCATCTCCGGCAGAGAGCTTGTTCTCCCATTGCAACTTGCCTGTTTGTTTTATGCTCTTGTAGGAAAGGGTCTTATACAGAGGTATGAGATTCAGCTGCTATTTGTTGCTTATACCACTAAAGCACCCACTCTGTGATGTCATAAGATGTAATTTTCCTTGCTAGACAGCTCTGTAGTGCACAGGATTTGGCCTCCTGTGAGCAAAAGAAAGTCCAGTTTAGTTCAAAGTAGATGTAGCAGAGCTGATCTGAAAGTCATGATTTCTCTTTCAGGAGAATGCAGTTGTAATCTTGCCTAACATTAGGTGTCTATTCCAAAATTTCCTTTGTATCCTAAACACGGGTGTTACTTTATGTACTTGCTAGGGATATAATTAATACTGTCTGTGGATATAAAGAATTGTTTGTTTAATACTGTCCACGGATATAAAGAATGATTTGTTTCAACCTCGAGTAGAAACATACTTTTGGACAGGGGACTCATACCTTAAATTTAACTCTTATATGTTTAAGGTCTCCACTGCTCATGCTGTGAACCTTGGTACCTACCTCAGATGTAAATACATATGCAGGAGGGCCCTGAAGCTAAGTGGGGTGACTCTGATCTGCCAGTTCCTCCTGATATGTGAACAGTGTAGTTCAATGACAGCTCAGATTGTTTCTGCAGCAATTACACAGAGCAGCAATTACACTTCTGCAGCAATTACAGGGAGTGGCACTGGAGATACAGGAAAATGGGGGGAAAAAAGAGAGAGAGAGAAGGAAATACAGCAGAGGTATTGACCATGCTGTGAAATCTTTAGCCTAAGCCTATTCTAGAGGCCAGTGATGAGACAGTGAGTCGTACACCATCACTTCTGAAATCAAGATTTGTGTGGTGGGGAGAGGGCTGCTCCACTGGAGGGACCCCAGGTTCCTTTCTGGGACATCTCTGCCCTTCAAAAGGGAATACTTCAGCTGCCTTCAGCTGCAGAAGTGGAGCCACCTTCCCTCACACATGCTTGACTTATAGACCGTTTTAAAGTATGCCATGGGGGCGTCTAATATGCTAATGAAGCAAGTGGGTGGAATAGCAGGAATTTGAGCACAGCTAAAAATGTACGTGCCTAACAATTGCAAATCAGCCTGTGCTGAAGTTACCTAAATGTGTTGGCATCGGTGGAAGGTGGGTGCCTCCACACCTCTTCTTGTCAGTTTTCAGTGAGTACACAGCTAAAAAAACTCCGTACGCCTCTGTATACGGGCCTACTGTTTCAGCCAGGGTTATCGGCAAAGGTTTATACCAAAGTCCTTGAAAAATACAGTTACCTACTTTCTACTCTTATTCATACAGTAGGAGTCTCTTCATGCAAACACATCCTAGACTGGTTGCAGGCATAGTATTTTAGATATATCATGACATCTGGAGGTATGAACAGAACTAAGTGTTATCATGAAATGGACTTCTAAAAGCTTAGATTAGATCAATGTCTGGGAGGTATTAATTAAGATCCAGCATATTGTGGCTTGTAGCGGAGCTTCAAATCACTCACAGATTTGTGTGATTAGTGGTATAATAGCACAGGTTGGTTTTGTTTCTGCACCTCAAGCCCAGGTCTTCCATTGCAACTTTTATATGATTTGTTTTTTTCAGAGCAGAACCAAAGTTTTCTGGATGCATCAAAACAATATTCATGAGCACAGTTGCAGGAAAGGCTTTAAAAATATGTACCTGCAATAGATACCTGCGACGGCTGTATCTGGCTAAAATGAGGTTTCACAGAGAAGTACATATGAAGCCATTACAAAACCAGTGCACACAAGAGTGGTCACTTGAAAAGACAAAAATCACCATCAAGATTTTGTCTGATACCACATCCTGCTGAGGCCAACCACCCATGTCAATTGGGACCAACGTACAGGAGATTGTGCTCACAGAGTTCAATCTGATCAGTGTGTTATAGGCCTCTTTGGGAAATGTTGGCAGGAGAGACTGTCATGTGAAAGGCTGAAGCAGGGTTATAGACACAGGGAAAGTATAAAAAGATGAGGAGAGCCTTCCTAGGTGCTGGAAGCAGAGGAGGGCACAGCCCAGGTGCTTGCTGCTGCTGCAGAACGTGTTTGAGAGGCTGCGGCTGCTGGGTGATGGGCAGTGGAGGGTCCTGTGCCTGCTCCTGGGGGACACAGGCCATCAGGACAGGCTGTGCAGCTCGAGACTGAGAGAGGGAGGGGAATACAACACCTTGTGACTGCAGAGGGACTCACGAGGTCTGATACTTTGAGGCTGGTAAAGCTCTGAGTGCAGACCCAGTCATGTGGGAAGAGAAGGTGCTAGTGGAGAGCAAGAACAAGGAGGCCACATCTGAGGGGCAGCAGCGAGATAAGAGGGTGCCAGATAAACACCAGGATGTAGGGTTTGGTGAAACGTGATGTTTAACAGAAACATGCCAAGGCCAACTGGAGCAATCGTGGAGAAAATCCATGTCCACGGGGAGATGTGATGGTAGTGTGAAGGTCTGCAGAGCTGCCAAAGGAGAGTCCCAAGCACTGCACAACAGAAAAAGGAAAAACCCGGTAACACATGAGGCTGTCTTGTGCATAGAAGGAAGACAATCCCTCTGCTGCTGAGCGCTGTGAGGCATTGGAGGCTGCTGGCAAGGTCGTGGGCCAGGATGGGACATCCACAGTTAACGTGTCAGAGGGGATGAGGGAGATGAGTGAGTGAGATGAAAAAAAAAAGACATGATAGAGCTGAGAACAGTTTCAGTCCCTGGAGAGAAGAGAAAGGAAATTGGTGCAGAAAACCCCAGAGCTGTGAGCTTGTGGGTGAGGGAAGCCAGGAGAGCTGCTGGAGGTGCTGGGGGAATGTGGGAGGTGAGAGGAGTGAGGAGGAGTAAACATTTGGGTGAAGGCATATCTTTCTGTCCCAGGATTATCTGCTAAGTGCTGCAGCGCCAAATCAGTGTTTGCTGGTCCCAGCTGCTCAGCAACCAGCCTCTTGCAGCTGTGCTTTTACCAGCCTTGCTGCCTTGAGGAGAGGGGAGGGTGGTTTGTGAAAGCGTTTGTTTGCTCTGTCACAGCGTGGCAGAGGTTATGTGCAGTTGCCTCACAGCAATAATGTCAACTAAAGCTGTGAAGTCAGATCATCTTAGGAGGCAACATTACCCAGTTAGTTGGGGTTACCTTATTACTATGAAAAAGCTTAGAAATTTGCAAAAATACAGGGAGAATCAGTCATTAGAAAAGTTTATAGTTTTTCTTCAGTTTTGCAGTAGCTGAGTGGAAGTTTTCTCAGAAACATTTGCAGTGGTTAGAAAAAATGGAGAACACATGAACTTGCAGTCATGTGACAGCCCTCTCAGAGTCTTCTTGGTAGCCGGTATCTACTTGGTACCTTGCTACCTACTTGGTAGCAAACGGGTGTATGTGTGTGTGTTTAGACTTGTCTTTTCACTTATGTCTTGTCAACTTATTGATGAAAAAAACCCCTGAAATATTGTTATTTCATATTGATGGCTGACTCAGTTAATTTACTTCTTGTTGATACTTAATGATTAAGGATGGTTGTTAATATTATGTTATTATTACTATGCAGTTCAGAGTCTCGACTCAGTCTGGGCTTTTATCAATTATTGTTAAATTTTAAGAAACAAAAAACATGGCACTGGGGGAAGTGAGGAAAAGGCAAATGTATGAGGCAGCATTATCAGTATGTACTACATGGCCTGCAGCAAAATTTCTGTCTGTTTCTCTTAATTTATTGTGTGTTTATTTGTCTTTTCTTTTTCCCATGATGTCAGTATAAAGGGGATTTTAGCCTTTGATACAGAAAGATTATAGACTGCAAACATGATGAAGAATTCCTAGTCTTATTTTGGAAGCTTTCATTGTCTTTGGTAGTAGCAGAATCTGACTCCAAATATATTTGGATTATGTGTCCACAGGAAATGTTCAATATTATGTGCAGCAAAATTAAGAATCAGAATGTAGCTTTCTTCAAAAGAAAAATGGAATTTTCTTTGAAAGAACCAGACTCTAGCTTCAGTTTCATTTGTGGGATGAGTTGCCTTAGAGCTGCCAAATATTTTGTCACCCCAAACCCAAGTCTTTCCTCTAGCTCCTATTCCCACATTTTCTCTTTCTTTTATATATATGTGTATATGTATAAACACATGTATTTGTATTGATTTAGTGTTTTATAGAGCCCCATCTGAAACAGGCACTAGATGAAGTCTAAAATCTAACATTAAGGAGTTTATCTTGAATGCCATATGGATTGTCTCCATATCTTCATTGTTTTTCTCGTGGTTGTTACGGTATTAGCTCCATACACACCTGACTCTCATTTCCCTTTATAGCAAGTTTCTGTCACTACATTGGAAGTAGTGAGTCACAGAGGAACTGACTTGAGAAGGTTATGGAGAGCAGCTCTGCAGCTCATCAGCCCGACCCATGGGACGATGGTTTTGGCACAGTGCCCTGGGTCTCACAGGCTGCAGGGGTACAAACCAAACAGCATCTCCTCCCTACAGAAGAAGACATTTCGCTCGTGGCAGGCATCCCCAGAGGTCTTAAGAACATGTAGTCTGGTGGTATCTGAATGTGAGAGTGGGGGCCTCTCTGCCTCTGGGGTCATTCCCAGCTCACCCAGGCCTGTGCTGCTGGATGGTTCTATTTGGAATGGCATAAAACCAGACCAGTGTAGGGGATTCATGCATCTCTGCTCTCTTTCCCCAGGTTTGCTCCCCAGCTGTCCCTCCGTTCACACTTCTTGCGCTGCTCATGGCCATAAGCTTCGCACGTGACACACATCTGCCACTAAGATCATACTCTTCACACTTACGAACTTCCAAATGCCCAATGGTCTCTGAAGTGTATAAGAATTTAAATATCAAAACTTAATCTTCAGTTTTCTGAATATTTTCTTGCCAATGATACACCATTTCTAAAAAAAAAATAGGATGTGGCATACTTCATTTTTACTGGTTCTACAAAAAGCCTGAAGAAGGCAGGTAGAGTTTCTTCTGGTTATAAATACCTGAAAGAGTCACTGATTATTTAACATAATCTACCAAAAAACCACACCTCAAATTCTGCCTTTTTGCTGTAAGACCTGTTCAGACACCTCTCTGCTGAACCAAGGCAGGCAGCATACATGTACCAGTTAGAGTTTTTAATGATTCAGATCTGTCTGAGCCCTGAAATCACTGTTTGGTTGTTATTCAGACCTTACTCAGGGGTAATTCCCATTTTATGGTGGTGCTTCTCTGGCAGCTGTTGCAACTCCTAGCTTTGATGTCTGTTCCTTTTGCTTTGTGCCAGCACCATCCTATCAGCTGAAGTGGCTCCTGGTGTTGGTGCTTCTTCCTTTTTCTTGTGTTAAGGAGTCAGTTTGAGCTAAAAGCTTAGAGTTGCGATTCCCCAGAAAGACACTCTGCAGCTCTTGATGTAGATCAATGCCTACGAACTACAACTGGGAGTATACACACAGACACAGAATACATTCTTCCTTTTCTTCTCTGCTACTTTTAGGTACGCAAAAATGCTTTCCTACAACCTGGTGACTTGGACAGCATAGAAATACAGTGTTTGTGGTCCTGAAGTGGATGATTTTCATTCTGGAATTGGGTGGAAGAGGGTGTTTCCACAGCCTTAAAGAAGTATTTTCCTCCTCTCCTTGCTCCCCATGCTCCTCTCTTTCTGCAGAACTTTTGGGAACTCTGAATGGAATAGCAGCTAATGGTATTATTTTTTCTTTCTTTGCATAACTTCAGTAGCCTAAGTGGTAAGCAGATGTCTACAAGCCATTGTACAGGCATTACTAATTTGAAGCCTGATGACCGAAGCCAAGAATGAGGGTAGAAAGTGGAAATCTGCTCCAGCTTTGCCAGGTGACCCCAGGCAGATCAGACTGCCTGTGCATCCTATTTCCATATTTGAAATGAGTGAAAATAAGACAAATCTATTCCACAAGTCTATTCTGAAGCTTGATTTACTTCAGCAACAAGCAACGAACAGAGGCAAAGATTTTTTTCTGCTTGTTTGGTCTTTGCTGGATTTTGGGAAGAAAATTCCAATTTTGCCTACTGTTCCTACTGTTCCAAGTCCTGCTCAGAGTAGGAAAGTTTAGTCCATAAATCTATATATGCTTAGGTGTACTAATAGGAGCTATTACTGTGATGAAAGCCATAGTAGTGTGATAGCACAGCCAGTGGAAATTCCCTCCAACATGATAAACCATCATGTCAAAATTGTGCAGGGAGTAGCTCCACTGCACTGCTGGACCCTACTGCCATGGTCTTGTTGGGTCAAAAAAATTAAAACTAATCATATCCCTTCCATAGCTGTGCTGGTGAAACTTCAAAGGGTAGCACACAACTTAAGCAAGGACTATGGTATTCCTTCTGTTGTTGTGGCTCTGGGGATTTTGGGTGTGAAGAGGTGCGGTCCCTGACTGACAGGACATGGCTGGCAAAAGCCTGGAGCCACAGGCACAGTTGTACCAGCCAAACCTGTGCATTTTGGTTGTGAGGCAAGGTGGGGCTGAAATAGACTCCACTGGTGAAATCTCCGTTTTAGCAATACCCTCTGCATCCCTCCTAGAAATGCTTCTGCATTGCAGCTTTCTCAGATAGGCTCTTAAAAGACAGATATTTAAAGATAGGCTTTACTCAGATGGTGGCAGAAGGGAGCTTTTTGGTTCACAAAATGTGTTTTCAGAAAAATGTTTGTTTTCTTTCTTTGTAACTTTCCCAATCTGTTGCTGGAAGGCTGCTGTTGCAAGTCACAGCTGAGCAGGTAACCATCAGTTAATGAGTAATCCTTGTGTCTGATATTGGCATTGATCTGGTCCATATTTTGCAATGTAATGCCATCTCCTGAGTGGGCTTGCTTTGAGCTCCTTGTTATTGCTATACCATGCTTTTAATTAGCTCCTGAAGAGAGAGAGAAGGGGAACATCTGGATAATAAATCATCTCTGGTTGCAAGCAGTGTTGGACCAGCTCCTCTGGAGGTTCTATTCAATATTTGCTGATTACACCAGGGATCATCTCTGAGGGTCAGGCACTTTGTAAGCTCTTAAGTAACTCCCTGTGGTTTAGGGAGAGTTTCTCCCTACATGTCATTCCCTTCTATCCATGCAGACATTAATGATTAACAGTGATAACAGCTCTGCTTACTTAGAAAACTAAAATACCCTAAAGTCAAGTAAATCACAGTCCCTTATGAAAGCTCATTGCTGATTCACCCTTCCACTTCAGCCCAGCCCTGGAAGTTTCCCTGTACCAGGCAAAACCTTCACGAGAGGAAAGCAAAGATGAAAGTGTGTGCTCCTTTCACTGTTGTCTTGGCTCTGACTCTGAGCAGTGAGTGTGCAAGGATGGTAAGTCTGATTCTTCTGGTTTGGAGTGGTGGATCAGCTACGTGCTGTCTGGCAAGACCATGTTGCCTTGGGGCTGGATGAGTGGAGCCACCAAACAGATCAAGAGGATGAGAGCTTCAAATGGAAAACAAAATGGATTTGTTAGATGAAGGTTGACAGCAGTGCTGACTAAAGGGGGGGCCTGTGGGATAAATGGTACTCTATGTTTCTGTGTTTAAAGCAATTGCTTGCATCCATGCCCTGCTAGGGACGAGGAATGGGAGGGGAGAAAAGACCATAAAAACTGAAATCCTTCTAAATACATCTCAGAAATGTGTTGACGCAAGCAGGTACCTGCAGTAGCATGGTAGGAGAGTGCTCCTCTACCAGATTTTACTGCTGTCTGGTAACTTAACAGGCCAGCTTAGGTAGGTAGCTATCTTGTTCTTTTCAGACCTCTCCCTGTTTCCACATCATTTTTTCATGTTTTTTTATCATGTGCCTTGTGCCTTTTTTGGGGTATGCCTGCCAGGCACTTGAAGCACTGCTGAGCATGGCCATGATGGTTTGACTTTACTAGTTGGCTTAAACCCCACCATGGCCTGACATCCACCATGCACTAGCAGGGCAGCTAATAGCCTGGACCTTATAATCAGACTTATTTCACTAGCTAGGTTAACACTAACTCAGATATACTTAAACAATGCTATTAATCCCAACTATCGCAGAGAATTACAGAAGTATCTCCTCAGATATTACACGTGGAAGCAGAGAGAAATATTCATGGTGCCAAGTAAAAGATCATCCCTGACTGAAGCAGTCACAGACTGCTCAGTGCTGGCAGAGTCAGTGTAGAGTGCAAAAACTGCTTTTTCTGCAGAACAGTTCGAGCCCTTCCTATATATCCCAGCAACAGCCTTTTCTTATTCCTCACTTGTTATATCCCCTGTTCACTTCTACATTCATGATGTGCTGCTTCTTTGGATGTTTTTTTCAATATTTTTATTTTGCTATAGTTTAGTTGCCAGCACTGGCAACTGTTAGTGGCAGCAGGACTTTATGTGTGTTACCATTTTTTATTATTTCCTGTGGCTTAAAATCAGCTCTTTGCTTGCTGATTGGCAAACCCAAACACAGTTAGAGGTTGCTTTTGTAACTAATGCCCTCGGGGATACAGCAAAACTGCAGGAAAAGTCAAATGCTGGGATATTGTTTGTAACTGTGAACTGGCCCCAGAGTGCATGTATGCTTCCTGCCGAGAGAAATAGGAGATGTGTCCCTTGGCAATAGAAAGACATAATGGAGCAGAGCTTTGGCCTTTGTTGTGTTGTGCTGGGTTTTCCTGGTTAATCTTTTAGGACCCAACGTGTATCTACCCTTTTTCACCAGACTGTGCCCCAGCAAAAATCACTTGCAAATAATGAGATGTTTGCAGAAGCATTGGGAGAAACACAGTTTCAGGGCACCCTGGAAAATACATTTGTCCCCATAGGATGGTTTCCAGAGTGAATTCATGTCTTCAATCCACATTCTCTTTTTCTCTTTGTAGCACTACATATCTGGGCCAGGAAGAGGCTCAAAACATGAGTTCACTCACCCACAAGGTACAAAGTCAAATCCAACAGGTCTTATGACAGTAAGAATGATTTGCCTGTCTGTGCTGTGCAAGTCGGTAGGAAGCCTGTCTTTGTTTCAACATGAATAAGGATTATGGAATAGTTATGCCAATATTAATTTCTGTTTAAAGGGGAATTTGGGATTAGCTCATGAATCTCAGGTAATTTTCCTTCAGGTGCAGATTAATGGGAAGGTGCTGATGGGATTTTAGTTTGTCTGAGCTGGAGAGGCTTTATATTCACTCATAAATGGTGTGGCTGGAGACGTGCAACTCCCTTTACTTCAATCAGAGCTCTATCTGCCCTGTCGCTTTAAAGCACATAAACTCTTTGTGTGTAAACGTTCAATTTCTACCACAGCCCTTGATCTCTCTGTGGGAGAAGGGTTTGAGCCCCATGCAGTCTTCTGGGTTGCATTTGTTCCGATGGCACCCAACAAACATCCTGGCTGTGTGCGGGCATTGCAGACTTCCATTTTTAAAGATTTTATTTTATACTTTATTTTATTTTATCCTGTGCTTTTGCTGCCAAAGATTAGGTGAATCAGGCCATTAGTGGTGCCTTTATAGCTTATAACAGTCTTCAACAGCCTTTGAGATGTAATATGTCTTCTGAAAGGGGATGTATTTTCACAACTCTCCCAACTGCTTATAATGAGAGGTATTGGACAGAGAAGGTTGGTATTTGAACATTTGATTAATTAGTTCTGACAATGCAAACTAGGATCAACAAGAGGATGACAGAGGGGTTGGCATGTGGCTATTTCACATTGACAGAGAAGGGGACAGTCAGGGCAGATGGAGTGAGCATAATTCCAACTGATTAGGAAGGATTTGGACCACAAGGAGGGTTTCTTTTCCATAATGCTGATAACGGACCTCGGCAGCTCTTTAAGATGATGAGTCTTGGCTCGTGAGGGTTAACAGATGTCATAAGGGTGCGCAGTAGCCCCAGCCAGCATGGAAAGGGGTAAGCTCAGGACAAGGAGCAGCCGTACATTATCTCTGAAAAATGGAAATGTGCTGTGCTGCCAGTGTGGTTGTATGCCCCATTTCTCTACTATGGTAGTGGTTGGCTTCCCATTCAAGCTTCAGGCTTTCACAATTGATTGCTTTTAGTTTAATGGTTAAATAAGCTCTGACAGTTTTTCATTGTCTGTTTTATCTTCAGCCTCTCTCATTCTCAAAACTTGTCTTGAAGGATTTTTTTCTGATAGACTCCCACTAGACTTCCTTAGACTCCCACCACCCTTCCTTAGACTGCCATCACTGACATGGTGAATGTAAAACTTGCCCTTTTTAGATGCTGGTCCCATCAGTTTCTCCCCATTTGTAAGGAATATGCTTATCCCAAAGGGGAGTAGTATGATCGAAAATATCTGTCTACCCCCAACCTTTAAAACTTTCTTCCTCCTGACTGTTTCTATTTCAGTTTGTACTCTCTGGTTCCTTAATTATTTTAAAAAGATGTTACAATGTGATATGGAGCCTGAAAGGATACAACTTCAGAAATTATTTTAATATGCAATTACAATACCACATAATTAGAAATGATAATTGCAATTAATGAATATAATTGGCATTTGCTGTACCAGAAATTGCAATATATTTTGAACTGAAATTATCTGAGATCTTTACTGCAGAGTCCATTAATCTTTGTTGATTCAGTCATTACATAGGATTTTAAGCCTCTTCTTATGCACTAAGAGTTGAAGAGACACTGAGTCCAAAGTAGAGCTGAAAAACCTACAGATATTTACCTTCATAAATTCATAGAATAGCATATAATATATATATACCTGTGGTTTGGTGTTCAGCTGCATGATGAGTTTTTTATTCTTGTATTTCAGTGTTTACGGAGGATGGAAATTTGTGCAAATTTCCTTTCCGGTTTGGTGGAAGGTTTTATCACTCGTGTATATCAAATAGGTTTTCCAGAAAGAAATGGTAAGTTGACATTGCTCATAAACGAAGACAGCATTCAAATTAAGATGTCATCCTTTTAGTGCTTTAATCTTGCTTTTGGAATAATTAACTTGAGCTTGGTGTTGTGCCCAAGGAGACCGGTGCAGTTCTGCTGATAGTCATGGCCCTCAGGTCAAGGCTCATGCTCAGGGGGAAGGGAGCCCAGGCACTGGGTCTCCAGCACCACAGAAAGCTCAGGAACAGCAGAAATGTTCCCTTACTGCTCTTCACATTGGAACTACGACTTACATGAGTGACAAGAGCTTGCATAGAAAAAGCAGAACTGATGCAATGACCTGATAGAAACCCTCTGCTGAGGGAGAGGGATCCAGACACCTGCAAGAGAGGACACTTGGTTGAGGAGTTATTTTATTTGTGCAGGCAGTACTTGTATTGCAGCAGAGAACATCTGATTTTTGAGGAAAGCTGGTTTCCCTGCCCTCCCTCCCTGACGTATCTCTAATTTCTATCCAGATTGGCACCAGGCCCCTTTTGGATGGTGCAGTACTAAGAAGTGAGGTATTACTCCTGTTTGTTGGGTAATGATTTATTCTCCCAGTGTGTTTAAGGCCAGGTCTCCTTCTTTTGGGCAAAGGTTACTCTTTTACATATGCAGAAGCTGTTAAAACTATTCATGATTCATTTTGGGGTAGGGGCACTTAGGTGGGAACCCTGCTGAAGCAACTATTGAATAAAAAGGATTAACTTTTGCAGACAAACCCATATAATAGGTGTATATTAACAGAAATCAAAGGCAACAAAGCAGGGAATATGTGGGCACCAGTAATGTGAAAATATATGCCCAGATGAGCCATGTGAAAGGCAAACACTTGCATGTTTTCAGGGTGGAGATAATATTTTAGAGTTTATCTTACTCACCCATGCAGGGCAGAAATCTCATTTTTTATACCTGTCTGTCTAATTTTTTCATGATCCGGGTGTCCTGATGACACATCTGTTTCAAGTGTAAGTGCTGGCGTAATGTAAACAACACAACACACAACTGCTTACACAAATAGACATAGAGCTCCAGGCTAGGAGACCACTTTGGAATTTCCCCAATATCCACAGATACAACCCAAGTAAGAAAAGCCTCCAGGAAACAAGAATTTGAGACTATCTTAACTAAAGAAAGGGAACTGGAATAATTTTCCAGTTTGAACTCTGTCTTTGATGAACTGTAGCCACAAAGAGTTTGACCTTCGGACCCCCTTAATTTCATGCAGTGCTTAAGATGTATCCCGTTAATACATGACACTCTGTGTATTTGTTTTTAGCCAGTTAGGACACAGAAATGGAAAAACCTGCGAATAGATGGGATCCAAGGTTAGACCACACTTTAGAGCTGACCTTGGACAACTTGCTCTCATGCTTCCGATTTTTTAAAAGCCATTTACAAGCAGGGAGATGAGGAGGAGGACAGCTGGAGCTGTTTGGTTTTGACAGGCCATTTCACCCTATGGGTGACCTTCTGGCCAGTGTTTACTCATTGCTTATAAGCTAAAAGCAACTTAGTGTGTGACTTCAGGCACAGAGATGCCGGTAAAAGAGCCCTGAATAGCAGTTGGGAAACCTGTTCTGTGCATTTTTGTGTGACTTGGCAGTGACCCAGGTTGGACTTACGCTGAATAATTGATCTCAGGGGCCTGGCAGACAGCAGGTGAAGGCAAGGTTTGTGTCCTTCCTCTTCCTGCCTGCCTGCAGGCTGCTAGTAAGGAGCTGGTGGGAGGCTGGGTCCAACATGTCTCTTTGAGGGCAAATGCAAGGAGACCAGACTAGGAAAGCGCTGGCTTATGCATTTAAGTTTATGTCCTTAGTCCTCAAGTCAAGACTTTACAATGCAGGCCAAAGCCTTCTCCAATTGGCTTTAATTTTCATGTTTTCTTATGCTACATGTGACACAGATACTGTGTTTCAACGTAAATCAGCTCCTGACTGCAGAAAGCCCTCCTTACTTTTTTCGAGAGCCACAAACAAGTTGTATCTTTATAAATATTTATTGAAAATACAGGAAAGAAGACAAAATAATTGCAGTATTTAAATAATAGACTTCCTCTAAAAGCATCCTGTATTGCATTTCCCTTTAATTATAAGCTATTTTCACAGATAAATTTCTGTTTAGTGTTCTCTTACCAAGTCTTACATGATAACTTACTAAAGATATCATGTAAATTTTCTTTTTGTGCTGAGGAATAAGAAAGCCAGCTGGAATTGCCCCTGAATTTCACTGGTACCTCCAGAAAGACAGAGCAGTGTGGGGACCAACAAAATGGGTGTGCAATGAACATCTGTGAGAGCAAACAGGGAGGGTAGTCTGTACTGAACCGAGCTGTGGTTCCAGGGAAGCTGCCAGCACCCTATCCCTGTGTCCCATGGTGGGATGGATTCCTCGAGATTCTGCTCAAGGGGAATGGCAGGAGCAGACCATGGCTGACATTTTGGCTGTAAATTGGAAGTTATTGATTCATACCCTGGAGAAGATGCTTGGGTGCTGGATATGTGGGTCCCCTGTGCAAAGGTAGGCTTAGATATGTATAGGAAGGGCATGATCTTGCCATATTTCCTGGAACACAAGAAGATAACTTTTGATACTTCGGCCACAGATTGAAAACAGTGCAGAGGAGGGCTTTTTGGACAGCTGGCTCACAAGCTGGAGAGTTTATGGCAGTCCTGGAAAGGAGAAGTACATGTTGGTTGAGCTGGGAGATGTCAATCACCAGGCTTGAAATTTTGATGGTGCTTGTGGTAGTAGGTTTGGTGTTGTCAAGTGAAGTCTGGACATCTCTCATGGTCAGGACACCACCTAAAAAGGTCTCAGGCAACCTGCAAGTCCCAAAAACAGTGGCAGCACCAGGTGTGATGGTAGAGCTCTTTCCTTCCAACAGTCTGTCTTGAGCCTTTGCTTGCTCTCTAAGACATCCTATTGTTAAGGCTCCCAATGCTCCTGATGGGTAAGATAGCCCACTTTCCATTTATCTTGTCTGCCAGTTAGGCCTCATCTGTGACACACCATTTGGTTTGTCCGTCCTATGTTGTTTACCATTTATGGGTTTAAAATGTTATTTAAATCTGTCCCTAGAAAGTGGACTTTTCTGGTGTAATTAGTTCACTGTCTATGTCTTTAAGTTTTCACTTTTTTATTAACAATTTCATGACAGGCTGGCTTAGAGACATTTGCTATCTCATAAATTTTGAGCATGGGTGCACTTGCAAATAGCACAAAGAAATAATAAGCCTATTGGGTTGGTCTGGCTGCTGGAGGTTGCATCCCCCAAGACCAAAATATCATCACATTTTCGGTAATCCTCAAAGCAAAGAAGACATTTTAAAAAGAAAAGGAGGGAGACACGTGAAGTAGCTTTAAGGATGTGCTGAGGTTCTCCCAGACAGTGAGAGGTATGTGATAGAACATATAGAAGGATTATGTGCCTGGGCAAGAAGCCTGACACTGAGGAGGCAGCTTGGCATCACAAGGTATCACTACCTCTTCGTAGTCACTGCAAGGCGACAGGGAAGGAGGGGACTGGCTGTGGAGAGCACTGAGTGGGAGGACCAGTGGGTTGTGGAAAGCTGGCAGAAGAAGCTTCTGTCAGGGTCTCTGATAACACAAAACATTTAAGATGGAAAAATTTGAGATTCCCCCTTTGCTTAGAACTTGACTGCTGCTGGACAGACTCCAGAAAACATTGAATTGCACGTAAATGTTTTTTCCCCCCATAATGACCAGAGTTTTCTTGTATTTCTTAGGTTTATACAGAGCCTTTTTCATTTGTCTATTCCATGCTGCCCAGTGTAACATCACTCAGCTAGATCAGAAATAATGGCAGTCGGAAAAGACAGAAAACTTTGGATTCTCCTCCCCCATCATGGCTGGCAGAGATGAAGTGTTCAGTCAGAGATGGTTTTGCCAACAGTGACACAAGCAGTGCTGAGAACAGTTTTAAGTCATTCCTCATCTTAATCCTCATGCGTACTAAACCATCCTTTAAAAAAGCACAATCTACTTCCCACCAAAGGATCATTGAGAAATTTCCATCAATTCCCAGCAGAGTTGCACTGGCCTTAATGCTTGTGAGAAAACAGCCTCCTTAAGTATGTGCCAAGTTAATCTGCACTAGACTACTAAGCACCTTTTTGTTAGCGCGCCTTATATAATTGAGGTCACCAAACTTAATGTATGTGGCCTGTTCAAATGCTCCATAGGAATTAAGTGTTTTAAATACCACATAGCATCTAATTAAGAAGGAAAGTAGGGCAGTTAAAATGGTACACATGCGCTACAATAAAATTTCAATCTAGCTTGTGACATCCCAGGGTGAAAAAATATTTGATCATACAAGTGTTCAAGGTATGGCAAAACCACGCATAATAAAAATAGATTATAAGGCACATTTAATAAAGTAAACCCTAATTTTTCTAATGCCACGTAGCTGGTATCTATTACTCTGCATTAGAACTGGTTAGGAAGCGTGTTTTGGTGGATGGCGCACTGGGACAGGACTTTAGCCCCCAAGGCTCAGCCTCGGTTCAGTCACATGCTCCCTGTGTGGCTTTGGGGAAGCCTATAAGTTTACTTCTGCAAATGAAGAATAGCAGCTCAATGCTTCTTGGAGTGCTCTGAGCCTTGAAGATAACAGACCAGTGAGGGCAAGGAACGTGTGCAGAAAGCAGTTGTCAAAATTTGCCTTGGTAGGATTCCCACAGGCGATGTGGCGTGCGGGACTCAGTCCCCTGCTCTGAAAAAAAAAGGGAAGGTTTTGTCTGTGTGTTTGGAAATCACCACCATGTCAGCTATTTCCTCATTTCATCTAGCAAGTTCCAAAATAAGAATGCTTTAAAGGAACTGAATGTGAAATACGTTTGTCACTGAAAGCCAGGGAAAAGTCCCTCTGTGGACATTCTCCTGCCTCCACAGATTATTAAAGTACCGTCAGGCATCAAAAATGGTCTGGGTCCTGTTTTGCTTGTTTTGTAATGAGTAAAGGAGACATAATTTATTTGCTTTGGTTTTATTTTTATTTCTGTCTTTCATTTTCTAATCTTAGAAATAGAAATAATGGTGGTTTTTTTTCTGGAGGATTTGTTGAAAATCTCAGGTCCTGCTTCCACGTCTCGTTTTTAATCTGTTTTTAATTTGAAAGGAATGGAGCAGAGCAACTTCAACAAATGAAAGCAAACTTCTCCCTCTGGTGTTAAGAGAGTTTGAATGAAAGTGAAGCTAATTAGAAATAAAAAAAAAATTATGAATTTCCAGGTTGCCAAAGTGCAAAGGCCATGAAGCTTCAGTTATTTAAAGCTGCACTAAACTTCACCTTTGATTTTCTTTTCAGGTGTTCAACAACACCTAACTTTGACCGGGACGGGAGCTGGGGACACTGTGCTTTGTTGCACAAAGACCACTCAGGTAAGGTGAGCCATTGCTGGGTTGCTCCAGGTACCTGGCTTCTCCTGTGCAGTAAGGAGGGACGGTGCCTTCAGTGCGCCTTTTATTTGGTGTACACAGAGCAAGCCTTCACATCAGCTGTTTCCATAATCTCTCTGTGACTCTACAGTACCATAGTATTAAATTGTGTATATCACACAGTCTTTAATTCACTCTCTGTTGACTAATTTAAAGTCATGGAGAGAAATTATGGTAATGCCAATCTGAACTCCAGCTGGAGCTGAGCACAGAGGTGATCATCATCTCCTCCTGCACAGCTTGGATGTGCTTATTAGCTTTTCTTTCATTTAATCAGCTACTTTTTCTGTCTGTTTGACCTATTAATTCTTTAGAAGGCACAAAAACATTTGGGAAAAAGCAGACCTCAAAACCAGACTTCCTTGGGCTTTGGGCTCTGTCAGAGAAGGCAAGAGGCTAGACACATTCATTGCAAGAGTCCTAAGGGACAATGAGAGGATTACTTAGCTGAACAGTGCTATGGCTTCGTGTGGTCACCACACTCCTGTGCTACAATTACCTCATTGCAGAAGTCTGTCTAAAATGGGAAGTGAAGGTCTGTGGCAAACTCTCCTTTCTATATATATAGATATAAGTCACTTTAATTGACACACTGAGTGAAAGCATCACATCCCAAGAAGTTCAGTTGGGAACATGCATCCCTGTCCTCAGCCGTACCTCAGTGACTGACCTCTGCTTGTCTCTGTCTTCCCAGCTCCATGTTCCATGAGCCGGATGATAGGGAATCTCATTTTGTAGGGAATGCATACCTTATTCTCAATTCATATAGACACAGACCAGCACTAAAAAATCAGATGTTGTGCTGGCTAAACTTGATGCCCCTGAGGGGTTTTTTTTTGGATCTATGTCTAAATGCAGATCATGTTCCTCTTTTTGCCATCTCACTACTTTTAAATGTGACTTGTCTTGTTTAGTCTGCAGGATATGACCAGATGCCCTTAGACAATCACTTTCCGCTTTCAAAGGAAGGGCATTTTCCACCATCCCCTTTCAGGGACTTCTCCTCAGTGTCAGGAGTGTCACTGCCAAGCTGATTGCAATCTACCAGAGCACTCGAAAAGCCAATGTTAGCTGAATCATGCTGACAGTCTAAAATTAAGCATAGCATCACCTTTTTAAACTTAATGACTTTAAATTATTTTCCAGCCTGGCTTTATAACAGATTAACATTAGATCAGAGGCAAATGACCCAACCCCAAAACAAGCAGCACTGTATGTGCCTTTGCAACGCGTGTCAGACGTGAACGTGGACTTCACAGGCAGTTCATGCCTTACAAGAGCCAGGTTACGGGTGCTGCACTTAGTTATTCCTGAGTAGCCTCCCAGAGCTTAAAATATTGGTAGCTGCAACTCGTGACTGCTTTAATCCTCCAGTGAAACAGTTACTGTCACGGTGACAGCTGGCTGACTCAAGGAGACTCTTTCAGGAGCTGAAAGAGCTCTCGAAGCCTAGTGTTGCATTTCTAGGGGTGCCTTGTGCCACCCCTGTCCCTCTGTCTGCCCAGCACCATTGTCTTGCTAGACATTTGGCTGCCTGCAAGCCTTTTTAGAATTCTTGACTCATTTTTGCCTGTTACCCACAACAGTGTTGGATAGGGTGGGTTGGAACAAGAAAGCCACCCTGTCTGCTTTCCTCTCACTGAGGGGTATCTCTGTCAATGTACCTTAACATCAGTGGGGGCTTTCCCTGGCTAATGTTTTTTCTCCAGAAAAAAAGCCTAAATAGGTTTTATATGTGTGAGAGAGGAAAGGAAAATAAAAAAGGGTGGGGTAGCTGGAAGACATCACTGCTAGCTGTTGCAAAATAAAAAAAACCCCTTTATTTCTAGAAGTATTTAAAATTTTTAAAAATTAAAGTGTTTTAGCTGTTATTTTATTTGTAAAGTTGGCTACTTTTTTTTTTTTTTTTAAAGCAGCAAGCACTGTATTTGGACTTAGAAAATGTTTAACAGATCATCAGCCATAGCTTAAAGAGAAAAGTTTTATTGTGAGGTTGAAAGGAAAAGTGACAAAATGGATGAAGGGAATTTCAAGCAAACAGGAAGAAAGGTAATCTGCTGAGGAAGACAGCTGGGAATAAATAAGCAGTCAAACTGAACAATGCTGATCTTTAAAATAATATGATTTTGTTGGGAAAAATCCACTAAAATATTAAATATTTGGGGAAATCTTAAACATTTTATAGATGTTTGAAAAAAAAAGATAAAATGAAATTTCAGGGAGAGAGTATCCTTTGGCCATGAGGGGTTGGTTAGATGTCAACTGGGATGGACAAAAAGTTTTTTGAAAGCAAAGGTTGAAGCACAAACTCTCTCCGGGCCAAGAATACCATGTATATATGGGAATCCTACTTCAAAACGTTGGAGATGCTTACAAGTCAATGCTAAGGAAGTTTTGAAGGCATTGATACACAAAAATACATCTGCTAAATTCAACAGAAAGTTTAACCAGACAGCCTTTAAGCTTCAGAATGAAGTGAAGCTTGGGTATGTGGTTTCTGCTGGAGGGAGTTGTTAGTACTGCACTCTGCAGAGTCAGAGCTTGCTCTATCAACAGCCATGGCCCTTGTTCAACTCCCTCTACTATCTCCGGGACCTTTATTGCTGCCTTCAGGGGTTATTTGTTCAGGTTTCCAGACATCCTCCCCCCCGACCAGCTGCCCAATGTGAGCCCCCTCATACACATGGACCAGCTGGGCTGTGAATCCATAGCTTGCATTTATGTACACATATGCATAAATGTGCAATGTCTCTATATGTGGGACTTCCAGATCTTGGGCAGTCTGGTAGAACTACTGCTCTGAATGTCTGGAAATCTTGGACAAATGGCCAAAACCCCAAGGAGGCGCAGACATGGGGAAAAAAGTGCCAGACGGTGAGTATTTTGAAGGTACATCTGGACTGATATGGAAAGAAGAAGTAGAGCAGTGTGGGCTGTGCAGGCAGGAGGAAGAGGCATCACCCCAGAGGGGCTCTGGGGAAGATGGGTGGCAGAAACAGAAAGTTTTTGTTGGGAGATATGGGTAGAAAGGTGAGACAAGGCTACTGCTCATTCAGCAGAGACTCAGAGAGGTGAAGCTGAAGTCAAGGTGACTGCTAGCACGTACAGAGTGTTTTGCCCATGAGGGTGCTTTAGACAGTGTTGAGAAGGCAGGGACTTAGCACTCCCCAGTTAGTGGATAGTTAATGGTGGTCAGGATTCCCTGCAGGGAACTGTGATGTTTATGAGCAGAAGTTGTTGCTGGACTCTGGGAAAGGTGGGGAGGGACACTGAACACCCCTGGGAGGTGAGACTGGAGTGGTGGGTGGGATGTAGTGAGGTACTTGCTGGGAAAGAAATGGAGGACTGAAAGTGCTTTTTGCAGATTTAACAAGAGTACAAAAAGTTACTTGAGCACTTGTTGCAGCAGAAGATATCTTGGAGATCAAGGCATGGTTTGGATGTAACGGGAATAGGAAATACAGGATTTTCCTTTGAGGAAACATTACACCACTAGAAGTTTCCTAACTATCAGCAGCAGGACGATTAGGAATGTCACTGACTTTACTTGCTTTCCCTTGATGTTATCCTGGAGTGAAACTACCAGCGAATACGCCCAGACCTGCTATCTGATAGGAATTACATCACTCTCTTCTGAAGTAAATATTTTGACCTGTTCAGGGGAACCTCACATTTACACTGCTTTAGCAAACTTCAGGATGTACCTTTCGTGCTTCACTTTGGCCCTGTATGTGTGTGCCTTGCTTCTATATATGTTGCATCCTGTGCTTAGGACTGTACTCTCCAGCTGAAGAAGCACCTGGATTGAGTAACTCTAGAGCTGGTGTCGCAGAGTTTGATGAGAATTAAAAAAGAAGATTAGAATGTAAACAAGCTGTTGTGCCAGCTCTGGAGCAGGTGTAAACATGCTGTTGGTTAACTTCGGGGGAGATACATCCCTCAACACTGCCTGAAATCAGGAACATTGCCTGGACAGCAAGACTTACTACATTTGGATGGCACATTGCCATGTAAATCTTCTATTGCAGGAGTTAGAGGGTTATCCTGGCTCATATGCTCCTCTCCCACCACATTTTCCCATGATTTACAAAATTCCTTAGTAAACAGAGATATACTAGACTGGTCCAATTTAATCTTTTTTGGCCTGATTTATTTGGATGTGCCTTGTGTTTTGCTTTATAATTTCCTCCTTTGTTCCAGCTGCCCATCAGTTTTAGACATAATCCAAAAATCCATAGCAAATTCTTCTGTCAAGGGTTGTCCTTTGCGTAATTTGAAAGAGAGAGGCCTAATCCCGGTGACTGACGCTGCAATGCGAAGGTTGCAGGGCAGAATGCCGGGCAGAGGCAGAGCTGCAGCCTTCCTCCCTCCCCAGTGTAAAGGCACAGCTCCATCTTGTGGGCACCTGTCCCGTCTTCTTCCTCACTGCAGTGCCAGCTCTGGTGACTTTAGGCGTGCCTGGACCTACCATCTTTGGACAACTTACTCTGGGGGTGAAGATTCAGCTCAGTGATTTACCACATGGTTTTTAAAAGCTGGATAAATATAGCTGCTATGCAGATGAAAACAAATCCAACGTAAATTAGCTGGATAAACTTATTTCAGCTTAATAGGTGGTATTAAACCCACCATGCATTGAACCAAAATGGTTCACGTAACCAAGCAGATGCCTAACACAGCAAAGCCTGACTTATTTGGCACCTATTAACAACAACCTCTTATGTGGCCTCTCTAGATCACTGTGCAAGCAACCCTTGCCAAAATGGAGGGACCTGTTCTCTCACTCATAGCCGTAGGATGTACCACTGTACCTGTCCCGAGGAATTCACAGGCGAGGATTGTCAGCTGAGTAAGTATCTTCTTCCATGAGTGTTACAACATGAAATATGAGCAGTAAGTAAAGCTCATTAATTTTTGCTTAATGAAAAGGTAGTGCTGTTGTGATGGGAGAGACCACTGCAGCATGAATGTTTGTGTAGGTGGATTTCCAAATGCTTATGACAGACAATCCATTCCTGACAGGACATCTGAAAATAGCTTGACTGTACAATTATAAGTCCAAGTCTGCTCTGAGCATGGGAAACACAAAAAGCCTCTTCCCTTTCCTTTGCTGTTTAAAGATTTAAATAACCATTACAGGTTTGGAAATTACTTATATCTAGTAGGTAGGACACAAAGGCATGAAAAAGCAACACAATTTCAGGTGATGTCTTATCCCTTATGTATATGCACATATGGGTCTATTACAACTTTTCCTGTGATGTCAGCTTTGTACCTGGGCAGCTGCTCCACCTTCAGGGCAGTCATTTTCAAAGGAGTAGAGTCAGGCCAAAAAGCTTTGCTTGGGTTATTTTTCCAGTTTTATGGTGATGTCGTTCCCAATTTGCTGCACATCAAGCAAGGGGTCTGGATTTTTCACTGAGGGTTTTCAGCTGTACTTGCTAAAGTTTAGTGAAGGCTTTTAGAGGAACATGGAATTGTTTAGGTTGAAAAAGACCCTTAAGATCATTGAGTTCAACCATTAACACTGCCAAGTCCACCACTAGCCCATGTTTCCTGCAGCTCTAGACTTCTCTCCTGACAATAAACAAAGAAGCCTTTTTCAGGGGACTATGCATTAAAGTGGCACAGACACAAGTGTATACCACTGATTTGACTTCTGTTTGCTGAATGAACTTTTGGAAGGGCTTCAGTAATGGTGATGCTGTCACGCTTTAGGAGAAAGCCACCTCTGTCTCCAGCTCCTTGGAGCTGCTGCTCTAGCAAATTGGTGCTTCCACACTGTGGAGGCTGCCTTGCTTGAGAAGCACTGCCAACAATCACACATCTGCTCAGCAGGAAAGAAGGGATGAACAGGGAATGATGGAGATTGTGGTGCTGTTTCTTGCAAGGAATAACATCTGAAAGCTTGTGTTTGTAAAACTTTGTTTCAGAGAAATGTTTTGACAACAGTCTCTACGAGTTCTTTGATGTGGGCATGAGGTGGTCAAGAGTCCAACATGGAGCTGTGGAGCAGTGCATGTGTGTGAACGGCCAGATCGAGTGTGAGCATGTTGAACACAAAAGTAAGGCATTATTTTGTGTTACAGCTATAGGCCTGCATGGACAGTGAGGATATTAAAGCCTCTGTGGTATTACACACCATAGTGCTGCTCTTGCAGCTCACATACCCTCCCTAAAAGAGAACATTTTAGCTTTCCTTTCCATGTGTGAGCAGTAATACTGACCCAGGAAATCACTTCAATACGCCCATCCTTATCTGAGGAAGCAATTATATGCATTATGATGAATTTTTGGGACACACCTCAGGGTTTTCTTTGAGAGGGATGTAATCTCGATCTGCACCATGTAACAATATCCAACAGATTATATAGTAGAAGTGGTAAAATTTCTCCTCCAAAACTGTAACATGCTTGAGAGGCACACCCTGCTCTATCTTCCTCTGCACACCTGCAATCCCTTCATATTGCTGTTTCACCTCTGTGTTTCTCCTCAAGTCTATCCCACTCTCAAGCTGCTACCACTTAAACTTCACCCGCCTCCAGGATCCCATATGACCTGCACTGACCCCATGATTTTTGGTCAAACTCACCCATTCCTGGCCAGGGTAATGCTTAGGTTATGAAGCCTCCTCCTTGTTTTGGGGCTGCCAGGTACTCAACCCCGCTGGCCAGGCACAGAGCATGTATTTGGGGTTGTCACTTACCTGATGAAGCCAGCACAGCACCTTCCATTTGGAAGGACAGGTGTTGCAAGGCAAACCATATGCCTCACCTCTATATGTGCTCTGGTATGGCTATTCTGTTACTCAGTCTGGCTGACTTTTACCCTGCCCAGACTCCCAAGTAACTTACAGTACAGACAAGCTTCATAAAAGCCCTTTGAAATAGGTAGGTGCTTTTATTCCCACCTTACATAACTGGAAACTAAAGTATGGAGAGTCGGTGGCTTTCTAGGACATCGGGAGTCCATGGGAGAGTTGCGAAATTTGTTAGACTTAATAATTCCCAATCACAGATCTTAAATATTTAACTGAGCTACCTACTAGATGTGTTATTATAAGTTTTAATACAGCTTAGTGGCAATCCTGGAATTGGCAGAACCCTCTGTAGAAAAAGAAGTTTTAATACCATCACGACTAGTAATAATAATCACCACCCCCATTTTACCTATTGTTCATTAATAATATTTTTCAATAGCTGACATTATCCAATAGCAGTAAAAACAATGAGACAGACCTTAGTGGGCAGAAACCAGCCAAATTTCCTTTAATTTATATGAAGTGTAGGTCTGAGATGAGTAAAAAAGGAAAAACTTCCCAAAAATGTGTATGCACAGAGAAGATGTACTAAAATAAAATAAAATGGACTGATTTTCTTAAATAATTTGTACCTTTGGTTTGATATTTGGTTTCTGCTTGTAGGCTGTGTTCATGATCCTTGCATGAATGGTGGAGAGTGTAAAATGGTTACCTCCAGTGGGAAAATAGTATGTGATTGCAAAGAAAACTATGGGGGAAAGTATTGCAATATTGGTAAGTATAACAACCTATTGGCAGATGGAATGTGGCGTTTTCATCTGGGTGTGAAGCTGGTGGGTTTTGCCTCTGTGTAGCATTCTGCATTTGAGGACATTTCTTGTAACAACTGAAGAGTCACACAGAACAAGGGTCTAATGTATTTCTACAGTGTAAAACATAACACACACTCCACCACTGAGACTCTGTTTCTAAAAATATTTGTTCATGTTCTTAACTTTATAGAAAATCAATCACAGAAATTTTAATCCAATTACTCATGCCCATATGGTAATTACCCATGCTTCCATTTTGCAGGATCGGTCACAGAGTTGTAGTCTAGAGCAACTGCCTCCCCACAGATCCATGCATCCCCTCATAAAGCTGGAATTTATGCTCTGACAAAATCTAGCAGCTGACTGTGTTTGGTAGCACTAGATTACTGTGGGAAGTAGACAAAGAGAAAATGCACACCCTCTGAGTTACCTTGAACTTGAACAGCACATTTAGCCCATTACAGCTTACATAAAAACCCTTGCTTGCTCTGGTGGGTCAAGGCAGAGAAATCTGCTTTTTGGTGTCTATGTGTTAGTCCTGTTTTGCTTATTAGAAGCTCCACAGTTCTTGATATAACATTCCTTCAGAAGACTTAACATTTATCCCTGCAGGGGTTAAATCTGCTTGTAAAGCTTGTTTGCATACTAAATCCTCAAGTTATATCAGTGGCTGTGGCTTTCTGAGTGCATAAATCCCATGGCTCATCCAAATTGAAGACATGGCTCCCAGTAGCTATTGGGCACCTATTTGGTCCGAATGGGTAGTGAGGTGAAAGACCATGGTAATGAACACTGCAATTGGTATCTGGTGTTCTTTTTTTTTTTTTTTTATTCTGATAGTTAACAAATTGTGCAGCTAACTATTCAAGCTGGAAAAAAAAATCCATTTGGGAGACCAGCAGTGCAGCTGGAATAACAAATAACAGGAGTGAATTGGCAAATTGGATGGTGTATGAACTGGTCCTGAACCTTCACTCACGAGGTACCTGATGAATCATGCAAAATGGGTTTGTGACTCTTTTAAGTTCTTCATAGGGAGCACTATTTTAGCTGGGGCCTGAATTATAAACATCAGGATGACAGTGTTATAGCTGTAATACCAATTTCTGTCTGACTAGCTTACAACAAGAAATAAGCAGGTGCTCTTTGATTACTTGAAAATAATAAAGCAAACGTTTGATTTGCTAAACAAATGGCTTTGGATGCTTGCAATCCATCTGTGTTCAGCTGCCTAACACTCCCACACAAAATGGGAACTGAAGGAGTGTGTTTATGTGTCAGGGCCTTGGAAACAAGTTTAAAAAATGAAAAAAAACCTCTTTGCCAGGATTTAGTCATTCTAAATTCACACAAATGAATTAGTGCTTGGGTCTCTAGACCTGGTGGTCTCATCACACTAGGACAATGGCATTCTGGTGAAAGCACTAGGAGCTTGTAATCTCAGAGCACACAGAACTGATTTTTAAATATATGTTGCATTAAGTTTTTGTTTAACCCTTCAAGTTGATGCTGTGAGCACAGCTGGCTTTTTTTCTTTGTTTCTTTCTTACTGTCTTCTATAGTTTCCCTTGTTTAAAAGTTACCCTTTAGTCTGAATAGCTTGTGTTTATAATGCTTGATTCAGAGAAAGTTACAGTGTCTCCTAAATGTACTTTATTCTGGATTATTCGGTTATAGAGGCAAGCTTAAGCCCAAGGTGTGATTCTAAAATGTCTTATTTTATTTTATTGTTATTAAAAAAAATCAATTAAATAAACGGTAAGTCTCCCAAACTGCTATTGAACTATGATGTGTTTGAAGTCTCTCTGATGTCCTCTGTCCTCAACTTATACAAAAAATAACCAGTCTTGATATGGAAATTAACTGGAAAACCAGCTAATTTATCTTAACATTATACTCACAAATATTAATAAACAATGTACCATCCTGAGGCAGATCACAAGTCTAAGTACTACTGTAACTCAAGCACTGTCAAAGTAGACAGAAGAGTAAAGAAAGTAGCAGGAAATTACTGAGAAATACTTCTCCCAGTTGAGGATTTTTTTAGCACATGCTTGGACCATCATACCTGACAGACTTTTACCTGTTTTCCATGAATTTGTCTAAACTCTTTAGAACTCCTTTATGCTTTTCCCTTTCACAGCACCATGTCAAGAAGTTCCAGAATTTAAATAGATGTGATGAGAAGCAGTATTTTTCTATTGTTAACTAAAAACCTACTGCCTGGTAATTTCATTCTTCCCCTTTGAACAGTGAGTAATGGAATAATCATAACTTTTGTGATTTTAAAGATATCTATTTATCTGCCCATTACTTGTTTTTGGACTACAGGGTCCCTGTCAGCGCTAAAAAATTATCTTTTCACTGATCTTAAAATTTTCTTGCCAACAATCATTATATGTATGTGTGTATATATATAGGTATGTATATATATTGCCAAACCATTATCATAAATGACCATGTAGCTACTGGAAAAGGATGATCTGACTAAAAATATGGGAGGTGATAAAAGTAACATAGGAGATATCCATAACAAAGGAGATTGATATACAAAAGACAGTTTCTAATATAGATTTCTATTCTTTGTGGTAATATATTATTTTCTTGCCCTTAAAGAAGAAACTTTCAGTACTAAAGAAAGAACTGCCATTTAAAAAAATGTTCTGAGACAGTTTATATGCACAAGATTTTAGCAAGGTTTAATTTCAGAGGAAATTAGATACATCATCAACAAATCTCTCCCCAAACAGATGCTGTTTAACATTTTTCAGGTATCCATGGTTAATTAAGTTTAATTCATAATAATTGCTCTTAAATATGCACCTATTCTCAGAAATAAGGATTTTGTATTAAAAAAGTAGCTTCATTCTCTCTCTGTCTTCTTGAGAGAGCTCTGAATCCAGGCTCTAGGTGAAGATGCAGAATTAATTATCCAACCATGAGTAGCAATGGTTGTCTCATTGTACAGAGAAAGTAATAAAAAGGGCCCAGCCCCAGCCACTTTGGCAGTGTTAAATGTGAGCAAGAGTGAAACCTGAGGACGATGTGAGCGGGATATTTTGTGTTTGGCCCAAGTTGTTGTTGGGAGTGGAGAGGGAATTTTTATGGGAGATATTTAACTTCAGAATATTTAGCTTCATTAGAGGTGATAACTGATGACAAACAGTTATAAACATGTAATTTTAAAATTACTTTGACATTTTATGTTTCTTTGAACAGATGGGAGCCATAGTGGAGATGCTGGGTAAACACAGAGGGACACAGAGCTAAAGAAAGAGAAGGAGTTATTTGGCCAGAGGACAGATAATTCATGATAATAAGATTTATGGAGAATTTAAAGGGAGCTGAAGGGTAAAGGAAGGAGAAGTAGAACTTTCTTTCAAGGGATTGGTGCTTTTTGGTTTCTGTGGTTGAAACCCTACCATTGCATTCACACTATTTGCCTCAGTTGATATGTGAGTGGAAATTAATATATATTTTGCCCAATTTCCATGTAAAATCACTTTCTTCTCCTTACATTGCTTTGTTTCTGCTTTTTTTGGGTGTGGGTTTTCAGTAAATTTGGGGTACCTATTTGTATTTTAAATTTATTCTTGATTTATTGGAGGATATGTTAGTGGGATATCTTTGTTCTGTTTACTTAGTTGTCTTTTCCTGAAACTTTTAGTGTCTTTGGGTGGCTTTGTTGTGTTACTGTTTTTCAGAGGAATAGCTGGTGCAGATATGTGGGGTTTACTACTACGTATTTCAATGGTTTTGTCAGCTTTCAACTGGATTTTTATGGTGTGGGATTACCTTAATCATCGGGTGGTACGTTGTTCTTGATGGCTATCTGGGGTTTATTTACGGCTCATTTGTTGTATCAGGACTCAGCAACAGTTCAGGGTGTGTTCTTGTGGAACTATTTGTGAAAATAAGGTAGCCATGTACTAAGTGGAAGATTTTGGTGCTTTTCATGGTTAAATTAATGAAGAAGTAGAAAGCAGCACATAGGAAGCCTGTTTCACATAGAAAGCCTGTTTGGATTTGTGCCACTGTGGTTGTGGGTTACAGAAGTTTTGAGAGTATTGGGAGGACTGCACAGAGGATTATACGTTTTGAGTTTTCTTTGGATTAAGCTTTAGGTAGCAATACTGGTTTTGGTAGTATTTTGGTCGTGATGAACTGTGAAGCTGGTGAAAGTATTTTTGAAAACTCTTCATGTTTTCTAGGGGTGTTTTTTTTGTTTGTTTGTTTTGTTTTGTTTTTCTTTTTTTCTTTTCCCCCTAATTAGGCTATGGGTACTGGAATTAGAGTGCCACCATAGTTTTAAAGAAAGTATGAGTTGGAATGCTAATTGTGGAAGGCTTATGGTTATGTAAGGAGATGTGGTGTATGTCAGATGTAGGTTGAAGATTCTTAGAAAAGGAAGATGACAGAACAGCTGAGTATATAATTACATACAGGAAAAAAAAACCTTCTTGGCCACATCTTTGGGGGTTAAACTGGGGGAGTATGAGGTAATAGAATTAGTAAAAATGACAGCAAACCCACCTTTTCAGTAGTTCTTTTGCTGAAATAGGGTGTTTGCAGTTTTCTACTAAAAAAGGTACTTTAGTAAAGGAAATTCAGCTCTGGAGGCTGGAAGGAAAGTTTTAAAACTTTTTCTTCTGAAGAAGACAGAAGATAATGCATCTCAACATTTTAGTTTATATTTACCATCTGCTAGAATGTTTTTGGACTAGTGCTTAGTTTTTTATTTTCTAGGATCACAAGAGGCAAAAAAAAAAAAAAAAAGAAATAGGGGGAAGTATAACAACGAGGTCTGTTGGCTCACGATGGTGAGTGTTCAACCAGTCAGTCAGTTCTCTACTGAACTTGGACCAGTACATCTGTGACTAAGACTTGAAGATGGGGCTGAGATGATGCTTGTTGCTTGCATGTATGAAGAACTGGATTAGTAATAAAAGTAGGCTGAAAAAGAATAAAGTTATTATGGAACAGCAGATAAAAAAGGACAGTTATGGCTGAATATAGCTTGGAGAGGTGATTATTTTATTTACAGAGGTAAAGTTTTATGGGTCCCCTGGGAAGATGCATGAGGGGAAGGCATGGATTAATAATGCAAGGTTAATGAAGAGAAAGCCCAGGGCACCACTACAGAAATAGCAATGATGGGTTGGATTTTTATTCGATTTTGAATTATTCCGAAATAATTCAGATAATGCTGGAGTTACATGGAGAAAGATGTTACATAGTAGCAATGATAAATGGGAGGGGGGATTGGAAGATGAAGAAATAAGTGAGCACAGCATTGTCAACCAAGTACCCACCTCTGATTCATTGCTCTGAGATAGAGCCAATCTAGGGAATGGTGAACAGGAGACTGAAGATAACTGTGGCTTTGCCAAAAAACAACTATAAGGTGTCATTTATGCAGGTGACAGATGTGAGCAATAATAGAGAGGCTATTCTGATCTCCCAGCTTTCTTTATAGGTTTAGGATAATAATAAACATTTTGGCTAATACAGAATAAAACATAAATGAAGAAGGAAGCACTGTTTGCATGGATTAGTCATTTACATTTGACACCTTGGCAAATGTGGGCTAAACAGGAGATAATGAGCAATACTGATAGCAAGCATATAGCAAGTATTAACTCTGGAAGGATTGAGTGATAAGGCAAATCCCAAGGAAGAGGCAAAAATTTCTCAAGAAAGAGTCTTTATTTCCAGATAGGAGTAGGTTTGAGATCAACAGAGGACTTCTTTATTTGTACAAAAGAAATGCATTTTCCAGATATTGGTGGGCAATAGGTTTTCTGTGGTGCCTTCTGTGCTCCTACAGAGGTACCTTTTTAGATTACAAGTCTTTGTTGTAATCCTAGTATAAACTAATATGATTAATATCAGCAGCTGCTAATATGAAGCAGCTGCTTAGTCCTTACTCTTGTGATTGAGTGCCTGACTTGGCAGCAGTATTAGTTACTGGGTGCTGGTTAATTCAAAGCCATAAGGGTGTTTTTAATCCTATTTTTGATTTATTTGAGACATGAAAGTGGTACCAGTTCATTATGTTTCTATAGAGAGCACATCTTCTCCTGCAGTGTGAGGGGACTGATATCTCTTAATCCATGCAATCTGTTTTCCTGTAGAATTGCCAGTTAAGAAGGTGGTTGAAGGAAAGTTGTGGAAAACATGGTACAGCAGCTCACAGGCTTTCAGCTCATCCGTGCATTACTGTATTGCTTGTCCTTCCCATTGCCTGCTTTCTCCCCCCAGCCCACACTGGGTGCTTTGGGGGCTCCAGAGACCAACCCCACTCATTACTGTCTCTCTACAGTGCAACTGCTCATCTGCTGACCATCATTAATTACTATACAGTTTGTTTCTATTCCTGTCCAGAGACTTATTTTGGCTCCTACTCTAAACACATAAGGACCTGCGGTTGTAGGTACGTAATGAAAACTTTCACTATGAATTAGGCACTCAGATATCTTGAAAATCCTGTAAGGTAGTTTGTGCAATAGGTTTCACTGTTGAAGTAATATAGCACTGGAATTTGCTTTTTGATGCTTGAATTTCTTTCCCCTACCTCCTGACAACCTATTTCCTAAATACATTTCTCCTTTCAGCTCTATAAACCCACCCATTTGATTGCATTCATGGCTCTGTAAATCATAACTATTGTACTACAATTGAAGATAATCAATAGAAAGATGAAATGGAAGAGACAGTCCTTTCTCTTATCTAGAGTATTACTTTTCCAAGCTGTCAGAAAATACTGGCAGAGTTTATAGATTTCTGGATTTAAACTTTTGTAACAAAGAATTCAATTTACTCAGAAGCTAGCTTTGTATATTAGCTTTTATAAGAAACATAAATCTCTTCAATTTTAGCTCTGTTTATCTAAGCATTTGCAAGTATGAAGGTACAAAGATACTTTGAAGAAGAAATATATTAAAAAATAAGTCTAGTTTCAGTAAATGAAGTATCCCATCCTTATGTTAGAATGCAACTGAAAGAGATTTTTTTGTGCTATGTAAATCACTTTGTTTTCCCAGTCTTAAATCCATTCTTGTTTTACATGATAAGTTTCTATTAGATTTAATTCATTACAAAAAGATGCCATTTTTCCACCTTTCTGCCTAGTTTTTGGCTCAGACAGATTGTTTGTATGTGTTGTGATCAGGATACAGTTTCGGCAGGGATTCATTTCAGTGTTAGAGATTTTACTGCTATTCAACAAACCAGAAAGTGGCACAATTATTTGAATCAATTACTTGTTATAAATCAGTGCAATCCGCTGTTGTATGAAATCATGAGCCCAAACAGAAACACTGAAATCTAGGTAAATATTATAAGTGTATGACTGAATGATACAGAAATATAGCTGTATAGATATATACCTTCCCTTATACTTCACTTGTGGCATATCATCTTTGATTTTGAAACTCTGAAAGCTACAGAGGGTGCTGTTATTCTCACTTTCACAGACAGGAGTGAAAATGTGAAGCAACTTGCTTCAAGCCAGGAACAGTCCAGTCCTGAGGCTGCTGCCATGCAGTCCTCTGCCCCTAGTAATTAGACTTCACATTCTTATCATTAAAGAGTGAAAAAAATGGCAAGTGCTTTCTTCTATGAAGTCTATGCCCACCTGGGCACCTTCTCAGATATTTACAGAGATTTTCAGTGGCACAGGGAGATGCTGGAAGATAAACCAAGTCTTCCTGTGGAAGCAGGGCTAAGTTAATGTGGATGTCTTTCAAAGCTCTCTGCGTGGTGTTGGTTTCCTTTTGCACAGGAATATTTGCCTTATTGCTCGCAGAATACCTGGCAGGGTGTGTGTCTGTGTGTGCTGTGTTTCAGTGCATTATTTGACGAAATGAGACGCCTGTAAGAGCAATCTCTACAAATATTGGAGACTCCTTTTTGTCACACATTTATTGCCAGCCCTGGCTAGGGGTGAGCTGTGCGTACAGTGGGGGCAGTGCAGCTCCCTGAAATCAGAGGTTTTCACACCTTTCACCTCTGAGGGGGTCTCACAAATACACGGGAAAGGAGGTCAGGGAACTTCTAGGTGAATCAAGAAAAGACTTCTACAGGCATCTGATGAGTCCGACCTCACACAGAAAGGAAACTTGAAATTACCTGTGTAAAGGATGGCTTGAAGAGCAACACATCCTGAAATGCTGAGGCAATGTAAGCAATAAACTTATGCAGAGGCATAAAATGTCATTGTTCATTGCTTTTCATCTTGAGGAAATGGCACGAAGCTGAGTCAGGGCAGGTTTAGGTTAGATATCAGGAAAAGGTTTTTCATCCAGAGGTTGGTTGAGCACTGGAACAGGCTCCCCAGGGAAGCAGTCACAGAACCAAGCCTGTGTGAGTTCTAGAAGTCTTTGGACAACTCTCTTAGGAACATGGTGTGATTCTTGGGTGTCTTGTGCAGGGCCAGGAGTTGAACTTCATGATCCTGAGGGTCCTTTCCAACTCACTGTATTCTGTGATTGTTAATAGATGAAACAGGTTTAGGTGAAAATATACATTTGTAGATGTATTAGGAAGTCTTTAGAGAGCTATGAGTGCCCTGTCTTACAAATCAGTTGCTACCTAGTGAGTGCTGGAGTGCTCTCTCAGACCAACACAGGCTTAGGCTCAAAGCACTCCAGCCTTTGGAGCTTCCAGCTCTGGAGCCTCCTAAGGGACAGCAACAGGAGTAGACATGTGCTCCAAGAAAGCTCTGGATGGAGGGTGCTTTCCTAATTACACCAATGTTTTGCTTTAGTTTATGATTTTCTAAGAATTCTTCCTTTGGGGTAATTGATATTTTAGACACTGGACAAGACCACTTGTAAAGGCATTTGTAAGCAGAGAGGGGATGTATGTCCTTTTCCTCTTCCCCCCTCTCCCTTCCTGTCTTCAGCTTATATAGAGCATTATGTATTTTATTACCAGAATGAAATAGCTTATGTATATCTGGAAGGAAAATACATTCAAAGCTCAAAAACATCAGCAAAATTGCTGATGAGATGTTTTGGGGAACAGAAAATCTGAAAGATACATTGTTTTCTGCAGAAAGACTTCCAAAGCAAACTCCTAAAAATATTCAGGTATGTAACTACAGAACTTGAAAAAGATCTGGAGACAAAAAGTTTGTGAAATGTTTTCAGGCAGTTAGAAATTAGAACTGGTTGTATAACTGCTATTTCAGGTTGCTGTTAATTTTAAGGCCCAAACCTGCTTTTTATTGGAAAATTAAAAGGCAAAGACTTGGTGTGACATGCTGATAAAATATGCCACCCTAACACAATTGGAATGTTTTATGTGAACTATTGCAATATCTTGGATTTTAAAAATAAAACATGACAGGAAATTATTTCTAGTTTTAAATTTTAATTATTTTTTTCCCCAAAAGAAATGAGCTATAGTGATAGTGGCATAGGACTGTAGAGTAACTTGAATCTGCATTTGCATCGAAACTTTCATAATATGAATGTTTAGGCCATTTCTACTCCTAACACAGTGATTGGCAGTAGAACAGAGAAGTGAATGAAGAAAAAAAAATATATTATGTCCTCCATTACTTTCTTACACATAAGAAAATAAATATGTTTCAGAGTTATCAGACATTGTGGAACCAATACAGGTTTGGGAATGAACAATTCCCAGTCAGAGCAACCCATTAAGAACTGCTGAAAGCAGACCACCTACACACCATTTCTGACAAAGAGGGAAAAAGAGATTTTTTCAGTGCTGTAACAGCTCGAAAAAAGAGAATTAGAGGAAAAAGATCTCTATGACTTCAATAGTTGCAGAGATTTTTTTGGGGAAAACTGTTTGTCCTGAATTATAGGTGATAAAATGTATTAGGTTTTGCATATACTTCTCATGGCCTTAGTTACGTAATGAAGAAGAAGAACCCATTAATGAGAGCTGCTGTGGGTACCAGGGTGTTGCTGCCAACCAGTCACATAAAGGTTGCTGTAGTGGAGCACAGACCAATGGAAAGCTACTAATGAAACAACTATGTTAACTCAGAAACTTCTCCGCAAGACAGGAGACTAAGTCATGTTGTGTCTGTGCCCAAAATACTCCTTATAAAACCAAAAAGAAACAAAAAACTGTTCGAGAGATATTACTATTCCTCTCAACAAGTGCAAGATGTAATCTAAACTTCTTAGTTACAGAAGGAGAACGTGAGGAATGGTTTATAAAGGAGCCAAACTCTTCCAGTTAAAATATTCTGGCAGCTTTAGCAATGATTGGCAGACCTGACGAAACAGAGATACGTTGGATTTTAAGACTGACAAGGATGAGCACAACTTTTAAACACTATCTGCAAGATGTCCAAACCATTGGTATTGCAGAATATGGCCCTGCTTTGCCCTGAAACAGAATCTCTTGTTTCATCTTCATAAATGTAGTCAACTCTAAATTGTTTCTGAATGTATTAAGTAGGGTACAAATAAAAACAGCATTTTGCACTTGTCTGGAAAGATGAAAGAATTTAGCATACAGCACGGTGGTGGTATTTTCATGACACTGTTTCAGGCAAACAAAGCAGCGTAACTTGCAAGTTGCCCAGAAAATAAATGGCAGGATTGCCAAGACATGGTTACTATTGCTAGCAATACAAATGATAGACAAATTATTTTCTGTGAGCTCCTAGATTATGGTTGTTAAAATGGGTTTGATTTGATGTTTTATACATAGTAATTGAAATAAAGGAAATTTGATTCAGGGAATGGGTGGCACAAACTGTGGTCTCATCATCTCAAAAGTGTCTGCCATGCCAAGCTAGAGTGAATTTTGCTAGGTGTTTGTATGCTAACTCACACTGAAGTTCTTGCACCAAACTTCTTGACCTCCAGCTCCCAAATTTATGCCAAACGCTTGCTTGTGGTTTTGAGGTCTGTCACTACACTGATGACTTGGAAGAGTAATTGACATCAGCCGTTCAGTGCTGCAATTCACTAATTCAGTGCTGGTTATGGGCCCTGGTTCATGTGTCACCTTATTCTGTCAGAATAAATACATCTTTGGCAATAGCTGTCTACACTGTGTAGTATGATGGATCGTCCTCACAGTGTGATTTTCAACAGTCAGGCAATATCATGATGTTATATCTTTAAGTATGTTTGTAAGTTTAGAAGAAGATTCCACTTGTCTTGCAGATGTCAAGGATAAGTCACAGTGACATGGCTGGGATAAGAAACCCTCTGAGGCTTGGTCACAATTAATCCTCTTTGTGCATTAGATGGTTTTCTGTTTCCTTTGGGATACTCTGAGCTGTGTTTTGAGGTATAGGCTTTCTGCTCGGTGGAGCTATTTGTATACAAATGCATCCCCATATGTTTTTCAGCCTAATGTTGGTATGTGCTGCTGATAGATCTTGGCAGCTGAGTATATAAGTCACAGAATATGTATGTGTTAGACCTATCTGAAGAAATAACCCATATGAAGGTGACAAAGAAATGGCTTTTGAATAAGAAAATTCAACCTACTAGTTAAATTTTAGCAAAATATATGTATTTGCATAATGTAGCTACATATATGTAATATATACAGGTATAGCATATGTATATATATATGCGTACACATGAGACCATAGTAAGTATTTTCAAAAATCAGGCCTTTTAATCACTTGCTGGCAGGGCAGGATTGTTTTCAGTACTTTTCAGCACATACATCTCTATCTGAGCTGGTTGCCTTAAGCATTATATACTGTCATTGGAGATTCAGTCAATGTGGACAGGAGGGTATGGGATCCACCACATCTTAAAAAAGTCACCTCAAGCAGGCTGGATCAGTTTGGCATTAGCAATCCCTGTTTCTCTTAATTGACTAAAAAGGGAGTCTCCAGCGATGAGCTCAGTTGTGTCTAAAATTAGACCAGAGGAATCCCATCCATATTGCTGACTTTGCTGCAGACTGCTGACTGAAATCTTCCATACGCAGTACAAATTTTAGGTCTAATTTTCTGCCGTTCTGCCGCTTGAGTAATTCTTTGTGCATGTGTAAAATGAGGTTAACTTACTACTTGTTTGAAACAGAAGTTTTAACTGCTTGTGTTACTTTTCATAGAATCATAGAATCATAGAATCAGCCAGGTTGGAAAGGACCTCTGAGATCATCAAGCCCAACCCTTGATCCAACACTTCCATGGTTACTAAGTGCCACATCCAGTCTCATCTTAAAAACCTCCAGAGATGGAGAATCCACCACCTCCCTGGACAGCCCGTTCCAATGCCTGACTACCCTCTCTGTAAAGAATTTCTTCCTAATATCCAACCTAAACCTGCCCTGGCAGAGCTTAAGACAGAGCCCTCTTGTCTTACCTATAGTTGCCTGGGAGAAGAGACCAACCCCCACTTGGCTACAACCTCCTTTCAGCTAGTTGTAGAGAGTGATGAGGTCTCCCCTGAGCCTACTGTTCTCCAGGCTAAACAACCCCAGCTCCCTCAGCCTCTCCTCATAGGACTTGTGCTCCAGCCCCTTCACCAGCTTTGTTGCTCTTCTCTGGACCTGCTCCAGCACCTCAATATCCTTCCTGAACTGAGGGGCCCAGAAGTGGACACAGTACTCCAGGTGTGGCCTCACCAGCGCTGAGTACAGGGGAAGAATCACTTCCCTGGTCCTGCTGGCCACACTGTTCCTGATACAGTCCAGGATGCCATTGGCCTTCTTGGCCACCTGGGCACACTGCTGGCTCATGCTCAGCTTCCTGTGAATCCAAACTCCCAGGTCCCTTCCTGCCTGGCTGCTCTCCAGCCATTCTGTGCCCAGCCTGTAGCGCTGCAGGGGGTTTCTTTATTAAAAAAATCCTCATTTGATGCATTCAGTTCCTGTGCAAGGTGAAAGGCACTTTACAGAACTGGGCCTGATGGCTCTCATTTAAGACCTCACAGCTGCGAGGTAAGTATTGAACATGCAGTTAGCATTGATTCCTGACCAGTCTCTCTCTCTGCCAGTTCCGAGCCATCGGTGCTACGTTGGCAATGGCACGGAGTACAGAGGTACAGCCAAGACAACCATTTCTGGGCACAGCTGCTTGCCTTGGGATTCAGACCTGCTTTACCAGGAGCTTCACGTCAACAGCCTTGGGGAAGCAGTACAGCTTGGCTTGGGGCCATTCCCTTACTGCAGGTGAGGAAAGTTCTTGTTTGCCCTGTATTTGTGCAGCAAGAGGTGGATGTATTGTGGAAAGAAGAAGGGCCAGGAATCTCAAAGCCTGTCTCAGAAAATCTAGATTGAATTTAGCAGCCTGACAAGAGGGACTGTACAGAAGACAAGATTTGGTAATAGGCTAAATCAATAGGCTGGGTCTGCCAAGAGAAGCTCAAGCACAAAATAATGTTGGAAATACCAAGTCCTTTTTTTCTCTGGGGAATGTTTATTTTTTCAAATGAGACCATAGTGCAAAACTTTTGAAATTGTTCATTAATGACTGTCCAAACGGAGAAAGCAATGCAGTAGCTAAACTGGTTAAATTTAATTTCTAATTCTTTGATTGTGAAAGATATATCATAAAGGAAAATATTTTCAAAAGAGAAAAATTATTTGAAAATGAAACCTCAAAGCACTATACTGAAATAATATTGAGATGGTATGTCAAATTTATTTCTTGGATTTCTTACAAAGCAAAGATATTGCCAAATAAGATTTCACAGTGTTACAATTTTGACTGAACCACATACTGATAAACTACATTTCTGCTGAAGTTTTCTGTTGAGCTATACTGAAAATAGCTTGTGCTATATAGGTTTGTGCCTTCTCCTCAGTCACCTTATGTTCCCCCTATTTCTGAGGTCTAGATGAGGTCAATTTAGAGAGAACATTTCTCATTCTGGAGATGACCAAATGCTAAAACTGGCAAACTTTGGATGATTCTCCATAAATTACTGGTTGATGCATAAAGTTTTGTTTGTTAGCTTGTTTTCTGTTTGGTTGTTTTTTTTCACAGAAGTTAGACCAGTATTTCAGGAAAATCAGAATGTACTGCACTTCCTAATTTGTTTGATGATGAAAAGCACATATGCACGCTGAAATAGCTCTTCTCTATCTAACACAAACTAAAAATAAGCAATTCCTACCCCCTCCTCTAAACCCTCCCAAATTGCTTTCCAGGACTTGGTCTTCATGCAAGCACTTCGGTATTCGATTTATGGTGTCCCAGCACAGCATGGCAATTTATCTGGCACATATTTTATGCTTTGATAAAACCTGAACCCTTTGATTTGCACCGTTTATGCCCAATATTCGCTTTCAGATTTGAAATGCAAATAATAAAATGGTGTAGGAGCTGATGTGTTCATCTTCAGTAGAGCTGAAAAAAAAGCTTTTCACTTTTTTGTCAGCTTGTTACAATTTCTGGGATATCTCTGCTGCACTATATAATCCTGCAGATAGCTTCTTCAAATAGTCTAATTTAGAAACACTGTTGGCAGAAGATGACTCAACCTGTGTTGCTTCTTCAGTTCTGAGAATCTGAAAGTGCTCTAATCTTTTTCTGAAGAGCACTCAGATTGGAAAAAAAAAATTATTGAAGAATCTTACAATAACAGATAGTGCTGATGATAAATCCAACTTAAATTAGAATTACTGTTTATCTGGAGCCCTAAATTACCTTGTCTATTTTTCTTGTTTTAATAAAGACCTTTCTGGGTCTTCAAAGTCCCCTTACACTCTTGAGGGAGTACACTGGGCAAATTTCTAGTAACTTCTAAAGCATTGATAAAGACAATCAGGCTGTGCCACAGAGAAATCCTAATGGAATCAAACCAAGACCTGTTTGACACCAAGGTAACAAAGGGATAAATGGTTTCCTTTACTCCTTTTATCCCCCTTTTTTAGGAATACATTTTTTCCTTGAGGTGGTCTTTCATTCCCTCAGAGTCTCCAGGGAATGAGAACCTGAGCTTTGCAAATTCATTTTTGCTAGCTGTTCTTGTTATGGATTTTCTATGAATCTACCTGTGTTGGAATTTCCTCACTTAAAAAATAATCTAAAAAAAGGAATCTCTCCCATGGGATTTAGTTCTGAAAATAGCTGAGCTCATATCTGTTAAAGCACTTCAGTGTGGGCTGTAGTTAAACCCTGTGAAAGTGCTCATGCATCCAAATACTTGTAGGCAAGTTTTACAGGTGTTTAGTCATGTGTCTGTATTTCAGGTCCTAGGGAACCTTAGGCTTGCTTAGCTTTAAGATGAAGAGTTCCCCTTGCAGGTGTCAGCAGGTGCTTCAGCATTTTATCAGATGGCTCAAAACCTGAGACTCCTGTCAGTGCTCTGTATGGAGCAAGAGGAAAAAGCAGAAAACCTCTGGGAAGTTTGGAAACAACACTGTGGTTAATGCTTGTAATTCTCTCTCCCCTGAATTAATTAGAAATCCAGATGATGATGAGAAGCCGTGGTGTTACATCATGAAGGACAACAGTTTGTCTTGGGAGTACTGTGACATTCCAACTTGTGGTATGTAAAGGCTTTCTTAAAATCCATGTTATGAATGAATGAAGAAGATTTATTGATACTATAATAAGCTTTTGCAGTATAATTTTCAATGTTCTACTGTTCTCAGAAGTGTTTAATATTTTATTGTTTGCAGTAAGTCAAATGACAACAGGCTTCTTTTGCATTTTTTTGAGTTGTGATACAATCTGTGATTCTTGTCCTGAAATAGCAGTGGTGTCATACTATTGTTTTCAGTCACAATAATGCCAATGTCCCCGAATTTTGTGATAGAACATGCAAAGTGTCAGAAATGATTGATGCTTTGGTACAAATTGTCATGACTCTGGGAATTGTAGGCCCAGAGAAGGGAATGGGCCTCTGTCTCCTGAGGAACTGAACAAAATTCAGTTTTTTGTGAATGTTTAAGGATAATGTTCAGCTTGGAGAAGAGAAGGCTCCAGGAAGACCTTACAAAACCTCTCACTACATAAAGGGGGCTACAAGAGAGGCAGAGAGGGACTTTTTACAAGGCCCTGTAGTGACAGGACAAGGCTTTAAAACTGACAGAGGGTAGATTTAGATTGAATATTAGAAAGAAATTATTTACTGGGAGGTTAGTGAGACACTAGAACAGGTTGCCCAAAGAAACTGTGTATGCTCCATCCCTGGAAGTGTCCATGGACAGGTTGGATGGGGCTTTTAGCAATCTGGTCTAGTGGAAGGTATCCATGCCCATGGCAGGGAGGTTGGAATGAGATGATCTTGGAGGCCTTTTTCAACTTAAACTATTTTTTGATTCCATGATTTAATGAATTTTTCTTTTAAAAACACCTATAAAAGTTATAGTTTTCAGAAATCACAAGGATTTATAGTCTGATGCCATATCCCTTTTTATCTCAGCAAGCAGGGAAAGAAGGCCGCCAGTTCCAGACAAGTTAGATACTTATGCAGCTACCAAAAGACCCTGTGGGAGAAGACATAAAAAAAGAAGTTTTGTGAGGCCTAGGATTGTTGGGGGCTCTTCATCTCTGCCTGGATCTCATCCCTGGACAGCAGCTATATATATTGGAGAGAGTTTCTGCGGTGGAAGCCTGGTTCAGACTTGTTGGGTTGTGTCAGCAGCACACTGCTTTGCTAACAGGTAAACTGACCCCTTAACATGACAGTGGGTCCTCACAACAATCCTGAACTGAAACAAGTAAGACAAAAGATGAGATTATAAAAGACCAATGTGTCTAAAGGAATTTCTGGCAATTTGAATGCTGTCCATGAGCTAAAAAATAGCTTGGACTTTTATAATCTCATAAGCCCTTATCTTGTTCCCCAAGGAGTCTCAAAGAAGCTAAATGAACTGACTGAAGTAATAAGGTAGGGCAAAGTAGACTCAGAATGGGAGTTTGCACATGAAAGAATCTGAAGGGGGATAGAAGTATTTTGATTCTTCTTAGTTACCCTTTCAAATGTTTATGTTTATGCCTATTTTGAAATATAACATAGGTGACTATGCTCACTGCTATGTTTTGTTCAAAAAGGCTGAGATAGCCAAGCAATGATTTATTGGATACAATAAATTACCGTTGGTTGACACAAATAGAGTGGGCTGAGCTTTACAAAAAGCCACAGGGAAGAACTAAACTTTTGAGGCTGAATTTCTTAAGAGATGGGTTTTTTTTCTCCTGTGGGACACTGGAGAAAATATTGACTATAGGATATTCTTATTTTATTGTAAGTACTTAATTTTCTACAAAAGTTGAACATTTTCCCTGATTTCAGTTTGATCACATTGAAGGGAAAAATATTACATCATTTCATACCTATTGTTCCTCTGCATAGTAAAGAAGCCAAGAGAAACAGAAACCTTGTGCCAGAATACATACACTGATAGCTTGTAGAGCTAATAATACCACTGTGAATGCAGTACTGAAGCATTTGGAGCTTAAGCCACAATGCATTTGTTTTTCAAATGTTGTGAAATAGCTGCTAACTTTGGCAGCTATTCAGGACATTTCCACCCACTTCCAGCTGCTGGTTTGGTACATACAGATTTTCCATAATTACTGCATTGTAATTTGCTCTCTTCTGTTTGTTTAGTACCTCCAGTAGTCACAATTCCAACTGTTTTCCACTAGGCGACAATAGATACCTGCGCAGCTCAATTATTTCTTTTTTTCCTCTTCTGTAACCCCTCCTGTTTCATTTATTTTCCTGAACGAGCCATTTGTAAATCATAGTAGAACCATTCAGTGCTTCTAAAATCTATGTAAACTTCCACTCTGTCTTACAGACCCAAAATTTGATTTGCAAGGAGGTTGGTTTACTACTGCAAAAACACTGAGAAAATCATGGCCAAGGATACTGATCAAAGAATATTTTATTGTCCTTTTGTATTGCAGTAATACAAAATAAACATTGCCTTTACCTTTATTAACCTTAACCATAGTTCTTGTTGAAGGGTTGCTGCTGCATTGCAATGAGCCAGAATCTCTTTCCTCTAAGTCCATGACTGCAGGGAAACTGCAATGATGTTAACTGCTCTGCATCCATGCATAATGCAGATATTTTGTACTGTACTGGATAACAAAACATATGAAAGCTCCGATGTTGAAGACACTTGCTAACTAAATTCATTGCAGAATTATGCAGATTCAGATTGACTTGGTTTTAAAACAAGATTGAATTGGTTTTAAAACAAGAGTGAAATGTGAATTCTGTTGCTTTCAAAGCTAGAGAGAATGTATTGCTTTTCCCAAACACTGATAATTTCCTGATTATTCCCAAATGTCCCTTACTTCCCAAGTGCTGAACTTAGTGGTCCTTATCAGTTTTCTGTCCTAGGACACTGGATATGAGAGGACTATGGTGTTTTTAAAGTAAAAAACTGATAGTTGAAAAAGATGTGAATTGCAAAAACTGTGTTCTCTGGTTGTGGCGTTTCCCATTAGATCCATGTGCTGTTGGAACCCTCCTTCACCAGGAGGTTTGATTTTGGATCTATTTAACATAGATCAATCTAATCTCAGAGCAAAAGTGGTGATATCTTTTAGGTGGAGGCTGCTGGGATGTTCCTAAGTTGCCAGTGTGCCAGCACCTTTCAAATCTTGGCCCATGCCTGTTAATTTTTCAGGCAACTGATTTCTCAGAGAAATGAGATCTACCACTGACTCATCTTTTGATCCCTCATTTCTTTCTCTGTAATTTTTGTACTCTTTGGCAAAGTATGGTTGAAGTTGACTCAGTTTAGTTTCTAGAACAAGAAGTGCTTACAGCTCCCAAAGATGCTTGTTCACCAGACAGCAGCTGGGCAGCAGTGCCTGTGCTTGCCTTTCCCTTCTGTCAAGAAGCAGCAGCCTTTCATGAGGCTAATCATGACCCACAAAGCTGGGTCTCACTGTAACATTAGTTATCTTTTTCCTTGCTCTCAGTAGGCAGGAAGCCTGGGAAACAGGTCAAGGCATTAGGAGAGGGTAAGTAATGGCTGTGGTGGGAGGCTGAGGTTATACCAGTTCATAGGATACAGAGCCCTTGGAAAATTAGTTGCATTTGTCCTGTCAATCACAGAACTGCTTGTTCTCTCTTTTGTATTACAGCCCCCTAAAATCCACTATTAGAGTAGTTCTGGGTCAGCAAATATTTAATAAAACGACTGATGTAACACAGACATTTGAAATAGAGAAATATATCTTGCATCCTGAGTATTCTGTGTTCAACCCTACTGAACATGATATTGGTGAGTATTTTTGTTCCTACAGTTTTATTTTTTGTATACTCAGCTTTAAGTTTAGTTGGTGTGTTAAAAGCTGCCTTCCTAGTGAAAAAATCATAGATACTAGGAGAGGCTTTTGATTCCAGAGGTTCTTAGTTCTACCAGAGTTATAACAGCATCTGAAAGCTAGACAAATTCAGATGAAAAATAAATTGCAAATTTAAAATAATTATGATAATTAGCCTTTGGAGCAATTTACCTAGATGTGTGGCAGATTCATCATCACTTCAAGTCTTTGTAAGATTAGGCATTTTTTCAACTGAACCAGAAACTGTGGGCTTGATGCAGGAATTACTTGGTAAAATTCTATTGTCTGTATTGTATAAAGGATCTGACTAGATGAATATAATAACCCCATCTGCTCTGAAAATCTGTGTTACTAAGAATCATTTTTTACACTGAGATAGGTTTAAAAATTGGCTGTCTTATCAGTCAGAAGTTAAATGCCCTTCTGATTGACCTTATAATATTAGTCAGAATGACAATGGAACAGCAACTCACTCCTTATTTTCTGATCTGCTCTTGTGAAAGGTGGCACATCACCCCAGGGTATCAAGCTGTGTGAGCACTTTGTCTGTGAGACTGTAATAGCTTGACATTAGGAATATTTTAGGTCAGGCGTGTACTGGGTATTTTGCACCCAGATGGTGAATATTTTTCTGAATGCAAAAAGCATTCAGATTCTGTGTTGGTGGGAGCTCTGTCACAGTGTACCAGATGAACTAGATTTGAGGCATTACTCTGGTCTGAAATATCCTGGTGTAAACCATCTCATATGTAAACCACCTCATAACCTTTTTAATTACTCTGAAATTTGGCATGCCTCAGGAGTTTGCAACCTCTAAATTGAGGGAGAGCTAAACATGGAGTGCCTAAGATGAGCACAATTGCAAAAACAAACAAGCAGGCAGAAACTGGGGGGAAAGATGTGGGGTCGTGTTCTGTCCAGTCAGTGATTTCTACTGAAGCAGCAGAAGAGTTGTTTCCTGCTGAACACTTTTCTAAGGGAAACAAACTACCACATGGGTGTTTGCTTGGAAATTTGGGGGATTCAGAAACAGGCAGAGTTGGTGTGGAAGAGCAGGAAGGCAAGGAAGAACAAGCTGCTGACTGTTGGAGCCAGGTTTGTGTGGGGTTCTCAACCTGTGAGATACTCTTCTACCAAGGCCAAAAATTGTAGTTGGTAGAGAAATAAGACTGTCCAGTGGGATCACTTGCTTTCCACACAGATGTGCTCACAAAACGTTGAGCTTCCAAAAGGCATGATGGGAAGGTTAATAGGTGTATCCACTTTACCTCAGCTCTGTTCTCTTTGAGTGTTGTGGCCAAACCAACACGCTGCCCTTGTTCCACCAAATACAAAGCCCCCTCTGCTGCTCCAAATGAAAGAGATTTGCAACAGGGGAACTTGCTACAGGGTTTTGAAATCTTTCAGTATCAATCTCATGATGCTGCACAGCTTCATATTTACACTGTTTTCAGCCCCATGAAGGGTTAGTAAGGGTTTTTCGGAAGCTGGGTTTTGAAATATCCTGGGTTTTTATTCCTTAATTTCCAAGATCTTGAATTTTGCTGAACTCAGTGATAACAGAGCATAAAACACACCAGCTCTTGGTGTAATTAATTTTTTAAATGGAATTGGAATTAGGTCAGTGGCCAGTCTTTCAGAAGCAGTGAGTACTTGCACATCCCACTTATTTCAGCAGAAAGCTGGGGATACGTCACTGTTATTTAACTATAAGGTGGGAGGATACATATGTATTTTCTATCTTCCCCTTTCTCTACAAAGACAGTGAAGCAAAATGTGCTCAGTGAGCACGGCATAAAATAAATATTCCCACAAAGGGAGTAGCTGAATGTTTCAGCCTTCAATTTGCTGTGAAATCAGGTGCTGTTGAGATGAGTCTGTCTGTCTTTGATTGAAATATCTTAATTAAGAGAGGCTTAGGGGATAATTAAATTTGTATCTGAGACCCATTGCTGCCAATCCCATTAAAGGAAGGGAACAGTCACTTTCTTCCTCCTGCATTTTCTGTTCTGCAGCTTTGATTAAGCTGAAGAAGAATGGCCAACGTTGTGCTGTCAAGTCCCAGTTCGTTCAGCCCATCTGCTTGCCGGAAAGTAACACTGTTTTCCCTGACCAGCTCAAATGTCAGATTTCTGGATGGGGACACAGGCATGAGAGTGAGTAAAATGAGAGCTGGTGTCTGTAGAAAAAAAAAAGATGATAAAAACATAATGCTCAAGTATATGTTATATAACTGAGAGTTTGGTAAAATATTTTGCAAGGGACTTCAGGTGAGATTCTTTTTACCTGCCTTTAGATGTTCACAACATTTACATCTGAAATAGTCATCCAGAGCTTCCTTTATAGTCCTCGGAATTTGGAGTATAATTCCCTTGACCAAATGTTTGCATTGATTTTAGGATGAGATGAGCTATGAGCTAATTATATCTATGTGGACTGGGAGGGGAGCTGGTAGCTGCTTGTAGGTGCCAATGACCTGACACCTTAGTCAAGTGAATCCTACCCCTGGTTTCTCCAGGTGGGTATCAAAGACTGCAAACCAAACACAATCAATTTACTAGTCTGGGATGGAGGAGATTTTTAACTTCACCATCAAGAAACTTTGGAAACATCTACTGGAGAGGGTCAGATAAACTTTGGGCTAAGGAGTGCTTACATCCAGCTTGAGAAAGGTGGAAAAATCAATCCTATCCTTTCCGATGAGGAATTTTAGGATTATGAGGCTTGATCATGCTGCTTTGATGCAGAGGCATATGTAGGTAGATGAGAAGGACTGAGGGGCTGGCTGCCTCATTTTGGTAAGAGATGTAGTCTGAGCAAATGCTGTCCTGGTTTAAATGTGTACTCTAAAGGGAAAAAGAAGTAATGGAACCTTCGATAAATGGATGATTTATTACCACATCTGGAAAGGGGAGAGGACAGCAGTGCCAGGGAACTGAGTCTCTAGGAAATGAGAGAATCCAAAATGGATTAATGTCTGGACATGGCATAGAGTCTGACTGGAGGATCAGAAAGATCACTATAGAGATTATTATCTTTTAAAGACATCCACAACATGATTACTGAGAGGTGTTGTGTTGATATGTTGTATTGTGCCTTGTGTTTCCATGTAATTGACATTCTATAAAAATTACTTTCTTTTCCTCTGTGTGATTTTTTTAAAGATATAACTGGTTATTCAGATGTCCTCCAAGAATCACTGGTTCCACTTATTTCTGAGGAGAAGTGCAGAAGTCCTGAAATTTACGGAACAGAACTCACTGAAAATATGTTCTGTGCTGGCTACTTCGATAGCAAATCTGATGCTTGTCAGGTAATGCTGTGAGTCATCTCTAGGCAGAAGATAGAAATGTATATTATGGCCATAAATGTTGCAGTGTTACAATTAATACTTTCGATATTATGGTATTCCTAAAGAAAAGAACCTTATGTGGCTGCACTCTTTGCTTCCACCTTCATTTTTTAACCTGTTCCATGTCAATTAAGAAGAGCTACAGTGTGTTATATTCCTTCTACCTTCACAAAAGGCAGTGGCAGTGCACTGGATGTGTTGCTTTAGCTCCTGGCTGAGCCTGCAGGTGGTGGCAATGGTTTGCTGGCCAGCTGGCAGGGATGTGCTGACAGGATAACTGGCACAAACCTGTGCGGGGCCAACTCCCTGAGCTGCTGCCTCTTGCTTGAGGGAAAATAAGGACACCTGGGTAGGAGGTGAGGAGCAGTCTTGAAGTTTGGAGAAGGAAGGAGTTGAGGTTTCTACGGTGGATGGGATTGAATGGTGTAGAACATCAGTCAATTGGAAACTGTGTTATGGAACCACAGTCCTTCGTGGAATGATCCATGCTCACATTTATGTATGCTCTTACTGCTCTGAATTATGTCACAGCTCGGCTCTGAATTGTTGTGGTGATAGATGAAACTTTTTAAAATTAAGGATCAGACATTATTCCTTACGTAAAACTTCAGATTTTATATTCAGTTCATTTTGAAGCAGAAAGGTTATGCTTTATTAGCATAAATTTGGGAAAAGGCAGCACACACCTAATAGTTGGAGTGAGATTAAGTGCAGGAAAGAATATCATGCATGATGTATGCTGGGAGCCCTATAGCCCCATATATATGTCATTAACCTATCCAAAGAAAGGTGTCAAGAAATGACAGCAGTGAAAATGCAGTGGAATGGCAGCAGCCAGCAGTGGCTCAAGATTTCCAAGCCAAGGCTGAGGACCGATGGTAGTTACTGGCTCCAAGTGTTCATACTATAGCCTGGAAACTACCCTGCTTGCTCAGCTTTCCTTGCCTTACCCAGGAAGTGCAAATACAAGAGGCAGGATCACAGCTGATTCTCTCTCCCTGTCCTGGAAAAACAGAGATCAGGAATGAGAGGGAGAAAGAAGAAAAAAGAGGGAAGGAGAAAGGAGCTGCACAAAGACGGGTGGTTTGGAGAGAACTGCAAAATCTGAGAGAGATTTAGAGTCACAGATGTTGCTGAAGAACAGTGCTCATGACATGAAATCATTATTAGTGAATCAGTAATTATTTTTTTCCCCTGTTGTCAGACTTGTAGTGTGGTCTGAAGAGAAATAGCGTAGACCTCTTAATGTCACAACAGATGTAGCTAACCTCCAGGCTTTCTCAACGTACACTTAGGGTATTAACCTTTAAATCATGTGTTTTGTATAAAAATATTTCAAGACCAAGAAATGCCAAGCAGATAATGTGTTTTGCTTGATTACTTTTTAAAGATTTGCTTGGAAACTTTTTTTAAATCAGTGCACTGATACCAACATTGCAATCAATGAGACTAATTGTGGAAAATAAGCAAGACTCTGAGAAGTAAATTGATCTCAGGCGCTAGAGTTCATTTGATGTCCATCATTTATCACAGAAATCTAGTATAAAGGCAACACAATTTTCCTATGTATTTTGCTCTCAAGGAATTTTCTTTTGAAATAGAAAAAAAATGTGTTTCTCCTTCATCTCAAATAAGAGTGGTGGCTCTTTCACCAGTACCATATACTGGTACAGGTTTTTAATTTCTAACATTTTAATTTCTTCAGAAAGTATGTCTAAGAGTAATAATAATAGTAATTAAAACCCATGTCCTTCCTGAATGTTTGCAAGGTTTAAAATAAGTAAAAGTGTTCCAAATTCATCCTTGCTATAGTGTAGTTTGGGCTGATTTTTGATTTATGGTTTTAATGACAAGGTAAATGCTCAGTAGCATCAAATTCAACAGATGCCAAAACCCCATATGCCACATAAAATTACAGCATCCCACAGTCACATGGAAAAGCATGTCTATATGCAACACCTTTCTTTGAAAACTCTCATCTTCTCTGACAGTTGCAATAAACTGCATTGAGAAACTCCCCAAATGGACCCATGTAACCCATCCATACAGTGCTGATATTACAACATAGTGCCAATCCTCAGAGACTTGCTTACTCCCATTGAAAGTGATCTCAATCAACTGTGCTTTTCAGGAGGTGTCTGAATCTAAAAGAATTTCCTGTTTTTAAACAAAATCTGATACTTTTGTTCAGTGTGTAATTAAAAAAAATCCACCATTATATTAGACATATGACTAAACAAGCTTTCTATAACAAAACTTCAGTACACTGATGCTTCCATTTTTTTTTTTTTAAAGTTTAAATCTCACATGCAAACATTCCTAATTTAGGACTTTCCCAAACTGATCTTTTTCTGACTGCTTTCTATCCAATTAGCTAATCTCTGTTTACTTTTAATACAGGGAGATTCTGGTGGTCCTCTGGCCTGTGAGGAAAATGAAATATCTTACCTCTATGGAGTTATCAGCTGGGGAGATGGCTGTGGCAGAGTCAACAAACCTGGAGTATATACACGAGTGACAAACTATGTAAACTGGATTAATGAGAAAATAGCCCCCCGAAAAACTACTTGAATAGTTAAATATGCTAACATTTGAAACAGGGTTCAGGTGTCTTGGTTTCATTAAAGAGGCATAAGTATTTTATTATAAGCTGGTATGAAAACTGTCATGCTAATTCATAGCAATTCCAAGCCAGACCACCAAAAGTAGGCCTGCTCCATCTGATGTCAGCAGCCTTGATATAGAATTCTGAGGCTGTGGATTGCTCAACATACATGACTGTCTTTATTTGCCTTAATAAAAAAAAAAACAAACCCCAACATGTTGAGATGGTGCACAAAAATCTACAACTCTCTGTCTGCTTGGTGGATTACATAAAAAGTGATTTGATGTGTTTATGCGGTTTCTGGTGGAGCTGTCATCCCCCAAACCAACCTGTAACAACATTGTACTTGTATTCTCAGATGAGATAGAAAAATAAATGGGAGGAGCACCAAAAATGAAATTCCCTCTCCCTGAGAAGTCATCTCTTGAAGATCAGGTCGAGACACCAGCAGAATAATGCAGGTAAAGCTGCTCCTCAGCTAATTGCAACAAACCAGTTCTGGGAAAAAACCCAGAGGATTTAGGTTTCGTTTCAACCAAACACGTAAGCATATTTTTGTATTAACATATTACTGTGTTCCACTGCTGTAAAATTGGGAACATGCCTCAGAGCTCTGCTGAATCTGGTGTGCAATTTTTCAGCAAGGTCAATGCAACACCTCCTGAGAGCTCAACGTTTCTTGCTGAAAAATGTTGGAAGTTGGAGCACCTGATTTAGGCCGATACAGCCAGGACCTTTTTCAGACTGCGATTTGCTCCTTGCCCTGAGGATAGCAATGGAAATACTTTACCTTGATGATAAATCCCTAAGCGTTTCTTTAATTTGACAGTGTTTTGAAGATGTTTTAGACTTTTATATTAACAAGTTATTCAGCTGTTTAGATAATTCAGAAAGGAGGTTTCTCTTAACAGATTTTTCAACTGGATGGCTGGGGGAGCAGCTTGAAATTTTCCTGATACCATAAACCACAGGCCCTGCTGTCATGGTCTGTGGAATTGTTATGGGAACAATCAAAGAAATTATTAAAATATATACCTGTTTAGAGGCCATGGACTCAGCTGTGTTAGCAAAAAAGGGAAAATTATTCAACAACAACAACAGCAACAAATCTGACAAAGAATGGAAAATTCCAGCTGCCCTTTTTTTTTTTTTTTTTTTCAAATACATGGAACCTTTAGCCATGTCAGCTCTCTACATTTGAAGCGTTGATGTGAAATGTATTTCTCCTCTCGTAGTGAACACTTATGAACTCTCTTAAGTGTTTCAAGTAAAGTTGTGCTTTAAGATACAGAATTTTAAAGTGGTGCCTAGATACTCAGATATGTGCTTTGTTTTATAGTACTGGCACTGTCCTCATGGGTTTCTTAGTAGTGGTGAACAAAATCTGCAGTTAAAAGAAACTTTGTAAGGAAAAATAACCAGAACCTGAATTTGTATAAGTACAAATATATAACAATGCTAATCTAGAAGAATGATGTAAACTGTTTAATAAAAACATTTACCCTCTGTTTCTGGGACTTAGTCTGTTATGTATAAACTTACAAGAAAATCTTTGAATCCCTCTGTATGTTGTTCTATAGGTTGAGAGCCGATAGAAACATGAAATAACACTTTGTGCCAGAAGGCATCTGAAAAGCTGGGCACAAGGATCAGTTTCAGCTGGTGGTGCTCCCAGTTTTATGCAAGTGCCACACAAATTTCCAGTAGACAGATGTAAGCGCTTGGATATGAATACTGCGAATCCCAAGATCAAAGTCTTCAGTTTGTTTTTCTGAAGCACTGAACACTAGCCTGAAAAACTGAAATCCACCTCTAGGGCCTTGATTCCAAAACAAGCTGAAGACTTGTTGTCTGGCTCTGCCTCCCTGGCCATTTGCAGTACGAGTCTGGCTTGCTTAACTCCCTGAAATGAACGTGACCGTGTAACAAGACTAACTCTACCTGCTCCTGAAAGACAAGTACTAAATCAGCATGAAGGAATTATTTACCCTTCTTTAGAAGGGATTCATCAGGAACAGATTTCCACTCAAAGCTTAAGCTATTCTGAACATCTGTATCTGTTCTGTGACTTCAGTTTCACTTTGAAATCAATATCCATCCACACTGTGGATACCTTTGATCTTCTGCTTTTGTGTTATGTGTGTTCTCTCAGTCTTCTGTTGCATTAAAGAAGGTGGCTGATTGGAAAGGTGTTAGACTTGTGTTTCTGACAATTTGTGTAGAGCTTTTTAGCTGTGCTGTTCTCAAAATCTACGCTGCTTGTATCACTACACAGCAACACCAATACAAACAATAACACATTAAAAAACAGTATCTTGAATGGTCTGTTTTCTGCCCTCAAAGGTCTAAATAGCAAATCTCCAACTGATACTCTGAATGCATTAAAATCAATTTGTGGCTTTCAAGCAGCCTGTTTATCCTCTGTTACTGCATTGACTTCATGGAACTAAATTAAAAACATTGGAGCATCAGCTGTATGGTGAGTAGCACTGTATTAAATGCACAAACCCACAAGAGGGGTGACAAGGAAATGTCCAGGTTAAGTGAGATGTCCTTGCCTAATCTCTCACACCCCTGACACCAGTCACATTCCTACGGGGCACTCCAGCACTTTCTGCCTCCTATCTTTCTGTTGAGCATTACCCCATGGAAACTCATCTTCCATAGTTTTCACCCCGTTGAAGTGATTATCGGTTTGGTTAAAATGAAAGTCCAACTTAGATGTAGTTGTGAAATTTTATCTGACATTTTTCCTAATTTTATATTGAAATTGAATTGGAATGCAAAGCCATTGAACAAACACTTCCCTAATTCATTACAAAACACTCTTAAAGCTGGTTTTATTAAATTGTATGTTTTTCCATGCAAGCTGATCGATTAAAAGGAAAGAAATAAATGCAAGCATCTAAAATCCCTTCTATTATGCTATTGAAAGAAAAACGTGCTGTGGTGCTGTTCAAAAAAGCTGAAGAACTAATTACCATCAAATAAGATGCAGCAGGAGTATTTTTGGAATAATGGACTCTAATTAGTCCATTGCTCATGGAAATAAATCTGAGAACATCATTAACACATCTTATTCTATTAATTGTAGCTGCTCTGCGCTTGGTGTAAGTGTGTTGTTATCTTGTGACAGTTGCATTGCAAAGAAATAAAAAAAAAAAGAGAAGATTATTTTTATCTGGGGTACCTGGCTGCGTGTCTTCTGGGAGCCAAGGAGAGCTGTCATTACACTTTCGAAAAGTGAGAATTGGGCGTTTATAAGGAAGGTGCGGCAAGGGGGTGCTTCGGCCGTCCCCGCTCCCCGAGGGAGATCCGGTCCGGGCTTTGCGGCCGCCCGGGCGCGGGGGCAGCTGAGGGCGGGTCAGCGGCAAAGCCCGGAGCGGGGCTGCCCCGCAGAGCCCGGAGCCGGGCCGGGGCTGGGGTCCCGCCCGGAGCCGATCCACAGGGGCGGCCCGAGCGGGGCTGCGACGCTCCGCATGCGCCGGGCCCGCGCCTCCCGTTCTGAAACCCCGGAGAGAAAAAAATAATAATAATGATAATAAAAAAAATAACAAAAAAACCCCCAAACAAACCAAAACCACCCGCACAGTAAAACGCGTGAACAAAGAATCAGTGGAACGGTTCCCGGGACCCCTTTTCCCCGCAGCGCGGTGGGGCCGGGCGGTGCCGCGCCGCCCGCGCGGGGCCCTCCTAAAGCTATTTTGGAAGTGACCCCTCGGGCGGCCGGAGCGCGGGGCGGGCGCAGCCAGCCGGCGCAGCTGTCCGGAATCATGACTGAAGATGACGGATTCCGTGGTGGTGGAGGGTCACGTCAAGTTGAGAGACGGAAAAAAGGTCCCCGCTCCGAGCGCCCCTTCGGCCCCGCGGGGCCGGGGGTCCCCGACCGACGCCCCTTTCCCTCGAGGGGAGAGAGCCCGCTCTCCCCTGCCCGGCCCTGGCTAACCCTGTCCCTTTGCCTCTCGTTGCAGTGGAAAAGCAGGTGGCTGGTGCTGCGCAAGCCCTCCCCGGTGGCAGGTAAGAGGGGACTCGGGCTGGGGGGAGGCAGGGCCGGAGTGTCACTTCTCCTTCTCCTCCTCCTCGTCCCGGCGGTGGGGGACAGGGCTCGGGGCTGTTGGAGCTCGTAGGGCTCCCCTCGGGGTGCACACCCTCGCTAGGGCTCTCCAAAAGTTGTGTCCGGCCTCGGGGTGAGCTCCTGCGCAGCTTAATGCCAGGCGAAAAACAACGGGAAAAGTGACTTTCCAAAGCAGAGCCGTTGGGTTTGGTGCCGGTTTAAAATGGATCCCCCCCCCGCCTTTTTTTTTTGAATTATTATTATTTCTTCGGGGTGATTGCTGGGTGTATGTAAAAAAAAAAAAAAAAGCTGGCATTGTAAGCTTGGTAGTTATTTTTGATCAGTGTTTTGACAGAAAATATCACTTCAATTTAAAANGTGTATGTAAAAAAAAAAAAAAAAGCTGGCATTGTAAGCTTGGTAGTTATTTTTGATCAGTGTTTTGACAGAAAATATCACTTCAATTTAAAAATAAAATGACATTTTGAATTAAGGGGAAAAAAAGAAAAAAAATCGTTTCCATGCTTCTGAAGGGGAAATTGAAAATCTTACACAGAGCTGATGTTTTACTGCTGCAGAGGGAAAAGTGGGTTTTAGGTTTTCCCATCTATTCCCAACAGGAAGACATTTGGGCCCAAAAGTATACCTTTGCAGGGCTAAATGTTGTCACTTAGAAAATGTGAATCCGCATTGCTGCAGAATGGATTATGGCATCTTTTCTAGGCTGTTGCTGGTAGACTGAAGGTTTCGTAGTAATTGAAGCTCTTCAAACCTAATCCTTTGTTGCCTGAGCTGGTACGGTAATTTTTTAGTGTTTTAAATACCTGTATCTCATCTGAATCTGTGAAACTTCTCTGTGTGAAAGGGCATCTGTTGATCCTAGAGCTGGTATCTGGACACGTGAATGTGGGCCTGGATTTCTTACGCAAGTAAGCCAAGTTTGGGGGGATAGATGAGGGAGCTTGACTGATAATGTAGCTTATTCCTCAAAAATAGTATTTTTATTCTAGCCAAATTAGCCAGGTTTAAAAAAAAAAAAGCCCCCACTGGTTTGATTTTCTTGGTACGTAAACCCTAGCTGTTGTTTCTTCAGACACAGAACTGTATTGCAGAATGCCTAAACATTGTGGTTGCAGCTGTTTTTGCTAACAGGTGCACAAAGACAATTGGTGATCCTTGCAAAGCTCTGCATTAGTTAGCAGACAGTTCAGTCTTTCAGTCATTTTTCATCTGTTTGGAGATTTGCCAGTCCTTGTCCAGCTGAGAGCACCAGGGCACCTTGCCAGGGCTCAGAGCGCCACACCCCAACATTCATAAAGTGGTGCAGGGGGTCTTTCTCTCTTTGGTTTGTAGCTCAGTGTAAACTATGAATGTTGCAGCTTGGTATTGACCATTAATTTCATTTACAGCTGAGTGCTGTGTGATAGGAAAGGAACCTGGAGGAAAGAGGGCTGCTTTTGTCATGAATGCAAAAAGTGGGAGAGGTCTCTTCCACTTTTTCTTGGTTTTTTTGGGTTTGCTTGTGAAATGTGCTTTTCTGGTGGGACTGTGGCACTTGAATTGCCTTCTTCTGTTGCATAGTTGCTGTGTAATAAACAACCTCTAGGAAGGAGTTAAAAACAACTGGTGAGACAAGCAAACATTAAAAATAAATAAATAAATAAAAGGAGGTGTGGCACATAATGATTTTTAGGAAGCGCTACTGTGTAGCATTTAACTGGGAAACCTGAGCTGGCATGAACAATCTCGCAGTGCTCGCCATTTAGTAGTTGGGTAATCTGTGAGCTACTGTAAGAATTTCATTTGTAGTTCAGTATGTTCTCATGCAAATACAGATGACAATAGCCTCTCGATCCTTGGAGTTTGTAATGTGAACAGTATCATAGCATAACTCCTAGTGTTCAGAATTAATCAGTCAGTCCCTGCCAGACTCGGGAGAGTATTTGAAAAGCCACTGGACTTCGATGAGTAAAATAGTGAAGACTTAGTACTGGTTTCCTTATTTCCTTATTGCTGACTACTCTTGGATTATGCCTTCAGCGTTTGCTTTCTGAAAACAAGGGCTACAAACTACCTGGGGGTGGGGTGGGAAAAGGAATCTGAGTTCTTGCATTGTCTTCATGCGGTTTTCTAAAGCACCTTTGTATTGCAGCAAAGTGCTGAGAAATGTGTTATGGTCTATGCTCTGCATCATCATCTCTGACAGTTTTGCTTCTTTTAGACTGTTTGCTCATGCTGGTGTACAAGGATAAATCTGAACGAGCAAAAGGGCACAAGGAGAGGAGCAGCATGACCTTAGAAGACATCTGTGGCTTGGAGCCTGGGCTCTCCTACGAGGGCCTGAATCACACACTCGCAATCATCGGTCTCTCTCAAGTTGTGATGCTGGGATTTGAGAACAAGGAAACAATGTACGCATGGGATGTACGAATACGCTACAGTTTGGGGGAAGGTAACCTTTGTCTTCTCGCCCCTCCTCTCCCCACCCCCATGGGGTAAAAAACCAAAGAAAAGCAAAACTAAAATGCAAGTAAAAAAGTACGGTTCAGGAAAAGACTGTAACTCATCTGAGAGGGAAGAGGCTGGTCTTCCCCTTAGATATTAAAGCAGGTGTCCCTTTTGATAGGTTTTGACTACAGTACTGCCCAATACGGATGGATAACTATGAAACCTCTTAACTTAGGGTTTTGATTTTGGCACTGACAGTGTGTAGCTTTGAAACAAAGTGATCAGACCTGGTCCTACAGTTTACTCAGGGATTCTGGGAACATGAATTAAGAGATGCAGAGTTCTGTGTTGTACTTGGCTAGTTCAGGCCCATTTTTCTGAGCTGCCTGCTAGGTGTTGCATTGATAATGCTTACTGCTTCTTAGTGTCGCATTTCAGAAAGAGACTTCTTGCAATAATGATTGTCATCAGACAATCCAGCTAACTTCCCTTTTCTGCATCCTTTTATTTTCTTGGTTAGTAGCTCTAAAATGTACAGTAGTGAACAAATAGTGATAATGTTGGTAATTGATAGTATCTGTCTTATGTTTGTTTAGTCATAACTAGGGAAGGAGGGTAGGTGTGTGGGAGACACACATTAGCCATCTTTATCCTTTGTTACATATGCTGTGCCATCTGTTGGGCTTGTGGCTCGTTCCTTTGCAGTACATATGTTGAAAGATGCCCTGGGAATTTTTCAGTAAAAAAATGTAGAAGTATCAGAAGTGAGATGTGTGGATGTACCTCTCAGAGCTATCAAATATGAAGTCTTGCATAACAGGAAAGGTTAGAGGGGTTTCTGAACAATACCAGAACAAGTAGCTGGAGTCATTGATACACTTTGATGATACAGCTGTATTGTCTTCCATTTCTATTTTTTCTTTTTTTAGATTTGAGATCTATATATAGCATAAACTTGTCCTAAAACCTCAAGGAGAATTTGAATTTGACAGGGGAGATCCGGTTTTTGTGATCTTGCACTGATGCAGTGCTGGGATGAACAGAGTAGTCTCAATCTGGGTGTGAGGGTTATGGTTGTAATTGGAAGAAATGCAAAAGCAGTGAAGAGTTTTTTTTCAAGGAAAGCTGCGAATGAGGTAGGAGTAGAGGCTACTGGATGATGACATGTGCAGCCATGGGGTAAAGGTGGAGTGGGGGAGAATGTGTGTGGAGGTGGAGAAATGCAGAAGTAAGAAGATAAGTATAAATGGTTCAAATGACAATAATTTATAGAAAGTTAGTTGCAAAAAAGCTTAGGTGAAAGAGACTAAACCAGAGCATAGAAATTTTTTCAGGATTTTATCTTTCAGTGCAGCTTCAGTTAGGAGAAAGAAGTCAAATTAAAGTGAGTCTAGTTTGAGTAGACAGAAATAGAAAAGAGAGGAGACTTAGATGAAGAAGAGAGGGTATTTTCTTAAAGTGTAGTAAGGGTGCCTTTGTGTGCCTTGAAGGTAAGGTGGCTGGATGATAAAAATAGGCAAGGGACAGATGACCTCAGAGTCTGGGAAGCAAAAAAAAAAAAAAAATTGAAAGGAGTTGACAATGTTCTTGAATGAGGACCACAGAATGGAAGCATTCACACTGGAGTTCCCAGTGTTGCTTGAGCCTTCAACTCTTTCTGAGAATTTAGCATACTGCAGGTCAGTGCAGAGGAAAAGATTAGCTGAAGAAAATGATGAATTTAAGTGGTACCTTCTGTTCATGGGTATATTCAGCTCTGTGTCTTCATGAATTTTTTTTTTTTCATAGAATAGGAGAAGTTGATGGCTGGGGAGAATGTTGAAAAAAAATCCAATTTGCCAAGAAAGCAGCATATGGAAAAAGCTTCACATTCAGATATGCTTTTTCTTCTACTTGGCTTTGTTCAGATTTGGATATGCTGTTTTTTGACAGTGGTCTAGAATTTGAGCTGGAGCTCTTTGTTTTCAGCAGCTGTTGTAACTTGCAACTGATTGTGTGAAGAGTGGGCTCCATTCCTAATTTATGAAGCAGAAAGAACCCTGATGCTTCTGCTCCTGCAGTTTAATTGTCAGCAAAGTCCTGGGCAGTTAACTGAGCAGAGGGGTCCAAATGATACTAAAGATTCCTTACTGAGCATTACTCATCATGATGGTTTTACTATTTTTTTTCATCGTTTATGTTTAAGCAGGTTGCGTAACAACCGTGTGCCCAAAAGGGGACATTGTGTGACTATTGATTTGCTCCCTAGCAGCACTACTGGCAGAGCTGTAAGTAGAGCTGTGGTTAGTTAGACCTATCTCTGTCTCCTTGCACATTTCACTCGAATGACTTTGTGGCTAATTCTGCTGGAGCCTCAGGGAACTTACCAAATGCATGTCATAGATGAGGAGTTGACTTACAGCTCAGATCGTAACTAAGAATATAGCGAGTTGTTAGATGAGAAGCCAGACTCAGGCCTAGAGGAAATGTGTGATGCTTGGAGAGGCATGGGCCAGAAACAGGGAAGAGTGGTTGTAAGAACTGAGGCTACCTGGAAGTTACCCTGTAGATTTCATAGGCAAGGAGCTGTTTGTATGATCTTTAATACGTAACCCAAAGCTAAATCTATGTGCTTCTTGATAAACACTCTACTAAAAAACTCTGCTAGGAAATGTAACAGTCTTAATGCTTCTCTCTGCTATGACAAGTGGGGGGTTTTGGGTGGTGTTTTTTAAAATTATAATTATTTTTCTGTGGTTTTTTTTTTTTTTTGTTGTCTAATCACAATATGAAAGAAACTAGAGGACTAGTGGAGGTCGAAACTATTGTTTGAGAATTATATGCTTGCTAACTTAAATTGCTCCCTTGGAAACACTGAGATTTGGGCTCTTGCAGTGATCCCAATAACTTATTATTCAGAATACAATAGCTCTGCAAGACAAAATGGGAGACCAGCCTAGAATAACTGCTACCTTAGTTAAGGACCCTTGCAATATAGGGGATTCTGGAGTTGGGATTTGAACCTGAAATTTGTAAACTTGAATGAGACAGGTGTTTCTTTTTTTTTCTCCACTCTTTTGAAATTTAGGCTGTGAACTATGAAAAATTAACTGACATCCAGAAGTGTTTTATTACCTATGAATCATTTAATTTCCTAGTCATTTTAAATGTCTGGGCATCTACCATCACCAACTCCTAAAAGGATCACAAAGGTGGAAAAATGTAATTTTCCCCATTTTACTGCTAGGAAGAAATGAAGCACTTTATTAAAGGTTGCAAATGAGTCAGTCATAGATATCTGGTTAGAATTTGCCTAATTCTTTGAGCCTTGGGTTTTGGGCACCATGTTATTTGTGTACATGCATGAAGGAAAGGAGTAACACAATTTATAGAAGGAGACAGAAAGAAACCTGTGTAGTGATGCAAGGATGGAAGAGGTAAATGAAGTGTGGGCTGGATAACTGACTAGTCTGAGATAGGGAGTAGCCTGGAACATTTAGGATTAATTAATGTAGCATTACAAGTTTAATAATTTGTTTCATTAAGCCAAGATACAGTGGGTTTTTTTTCAATTCTAAACCGGTATAATAGTAGCGAGCTTACAGTTACTTTCATGGGGCTGTCTGGGCTCCGCTAGAATCTTTATGTTACAGTCTCCTGGGTCCAAGAACTTAAGTCATGGTACCTTACTTGTATATTGTATAGTAATTTTTTTTCTTCCTTATTTGATAGTTCATAGATTTCAAGTGTTTGTAGCACCTGGCACCAAACTAGAGAGCGGGCCTGCTACCCTGCATTTCTGCAATGACATTCTCGTCCTTGCAAAAGACCTTCCTCCCAGTGTCATGGGGCAGTGGAAGCTCTCAGATCTGCGCCGGTATGGAGCCGTCCCAAACGGATTCATCTTTGAAGGGGGTACCAGGTGCGGCTTCTGTAAGTACAAATGGAAACCAGTCTTCTAAAAGTTGCTTGATACCTTTTGTAGAAATGCAAATGCTAGTCTCATTCAAAGTGGAGACTGCAGAACCAGCTGTGCTGCTTTGTCGTACAGGCAGTCTCATCTCAGAGAGTCTGTTCTCAGTACCCTTCTGCAGGCTTAAACCCTGGTGTTCAGTGGGTATGCAGATTGTCAGTTTGAATGTGAAATTGTTTGACTTGCATACTGAAATGTGAAAATAATGGATTTCTTCAATTAGCAAACTGAAAAATTAGAAGGTTTCAGAGTTGATCCAAATGCAAATATATTCTTCCCTGGGACTTTTTTACTGTTGTTCTGCCTGTTCCTTGGGACTTACGTACTGTTGCCCTGCATGTTAATTCTGGTTGCCATACTGCTACGGAGTGGGAAGCCCAAGTTCCTGGCCCCCTTCAATATGCAGGGCTTCAAATCTTTATCCTCCTGAGGAAAGGTTTGTGCCCACATAAAAACCAGCCCACTACAAGACTTTGAAGTTGCCTCACTGTGTAACCAGGCATTGAAATGTCACTGAGATGAGAAGAGAAAAACTGAGTATGTGTCTGTAGCCTTGAGACTGGGAGCACAACTGCAAGGGAGAGACCCTAGATCCCTGCTCCTAAGCTTAAATGCTTAGTTCCCAAGATTAGCTATTACTTGTATAAGAAAGCCCAGAGATAATAGGGTGTGTATATATGTATATTTATATATATAATCCCTCATTTATGTTCTTTACTTAAATAGTGACATTTCTTTTGTAGCTTGTTCTAAATCTGATGCAATTGCTATGCTCCAAGAACTTAAACTGGTTTGGGCTTACTGAGTATTGCTGTAACTTACCTCCACATTGCAGAAAGCTTAAATAGTTCAGTCCATAGGCCGGGATGCTAGATCATACAATCACAGAATGGTTTGTGTTGGGAGTGACCTTAAAGATCATCCAGTTCCAACCCCACTGCTATGGGCAGGGGCACCTTTCACTAGACCAGGTGCATAAGGAACATGACATATGAAATGTGGATGGATGATACATTGTCAACAGTGGACATGGCTGAACGTGAGCCAGCAGTGTGCCCAGGTGGCCAAGAAGGCCAATGGCATCCTGGCCTCTATCAGGAACAGTGTGGCCAGCAGGACCAGGGCAGTGATTGTCCCTTGTACTCAGCGCTGGTGAGGCCACACCTGGAGTACTGTGTCCAGTTCTGGGCCCCTCACTACAAGAAAGATATTGAGGTGCTGGAGCAAATGCAGGGTAGGACAATGGAGCTAGGGAAGGATCTAGAGGGTAAGTCCTAAAAGGAACGGCTGAGGGAGCTGGGGTTGTTTAGCCTGGAGAGAAGGAGGCTCAGGGGTGACCTCATCACTCTCTACAACTCTCTGAAAGGAGGTTGTAGCCAGGTAGGGCTTGGTCTCTTCTCCCAGGCAGCCAGTGACAGGACAAGAGGACACAGTCTAAAGTTGCACCAGGGGAGGTTTAGGTTGGACATTAGGAGGAATTTCCTCACAGAAAGGGTTGTCAAACATTGGAACAGACTGCCTGGGGAGGTAGTGAGGTAAGCATCCCTGGAGGTGTTTAAGAAAAGACTGGATGTGGCACCTAGTGTCATGGTCTAGTTGACATGTCCAGTCAAAAGTTGGACTTGATGATCTCAGGTGTCTTTTCCAACCTAATTGATTCTGTAATTCTGTGAAATGTGAAACTGTAGGTGGTTAGGTGGTGGAACCTGGATTACCTACCCTCCCTTAACTTAAACTTTCTGGGAAGAAACATGAGGTCATCAATCCTGTGTCCCTGCTTTTTGAAGTATGAATTAATCTTTTTTTTGCTTTTAGTTTGCAGGTGATGTGAATTAGACAAGTGCTTTGGAAAGGGTCCCTCTTATTTGTTGATCATTCATAAGAAATGTCTGTCTCGATAGCTCAGACCTTTTAGTTGCCATGAAAGGGTGTTTTTGCCTTTCTTCTGCAGGTGTGCATAGTCACTGTGGTACAAAATAGCCTGTCACAGTTGGAAATTCTTTACAAGTTCAAGCTTATCTTGTTAAAGGAGCTGCTGCCCTTAACTGAGCACTTAAACATAGCCGCAAGCTTAACAACATTTAAATATGTGTTTGCAATATTAACATTTGAGTTAATATTGCCACTATAAGAAAATGCTTTTTGTAAATGGAACCTAAATAAAAATGTAACTGATTATTTTTGACAGAAGAGTGTTGGCAAAGAGAAAGACTGTCTTTCTTCTGGTATCTGACTCTCTTACCTCAGTCTTCTGGAATTCTTGAGGAATAGGCAAGCAAGTAATGTTCAGGAAAAAACCTGATATGTTATTACAGAAGTTGTTTTACTTCCTAAACAAAAGTACTTTCCATTACCCTGTCATGGAAATGTCATATAATATTATGCAGACTCTATTATTAATATTACTTTCCTACAGGTTAAACCATATCTTTGCTCACATTCTTCCTGTGCAGCTCTGATTGTAGAGGATTAGTGAATTTAAGGTTTAAATACCACTGTAGTAAATACGTAATTAAAAGGAACCAATGATCTTGTGGTTCAGTTGCCTCTCCTCTCTGCATTAAAACCCATGAAGCCCCAAACAGAAGCAGAGCTCACTTTTGGATGTATCTGAGGTCTAAAAGGACATGAATTGGTTTTAGTTTTCTGATTCTTGCTTCCTTACAAAATTTTTCATAAATATGAAATCGTTAATTATGTTCTGGAATTAGTTGCTCAATTCAGGCTTTGTTCAAATCCAAAGGCTTTGGTAGTCAATCCAGGTAGAGGGAAACCATCTGAGATAATGCTGAGACTCCAAACATTAAATCTAGGTGCGTTTTCAAGGTGGTTAACACAGGCTTATTCATAAATAGGAAAGAAAACCATTTGCATTTTGAACTTCACTTACTTTTAGCATCACAACTGTACTGGTAGAGATTAGAAAATACTTTTTCTGCTTCTGAAAGCTGCAAATAAGTTACTCTGTGGGGAAAAATTTTGCTCTCTCTGTAGCTGAAGCTTAATCACACATCATCATCATCATCATCCTGGCTAGGCTTCGTGAACAAAG